>JADQWA010000237.1:35948-89569 GCA_018344505.1 Nebria ingens riversi
TATATATATATATATATATGGTTTTTGCAACCCATATTTTATGAGAAGATTCTAAACGATATATTTATGTAATAAAAGCAATATACGTTAATATTATCTTAAGAATTTGTGAAATTATCTATTTTAGATTAATTGGTTAAAAATACAATTTGTTAATGCGATTTTAGTATTTGCAATATATATATTAAATTCTCTAACATAAATATTTAAATAATTCATAATAAAATTAAACTTAGGATTGAGCGCTAATCTCCTAAATAAGTTTGAGTAAAACATATGCTCAAATATTAGCCAACAATAGAATCAGCGATTGTAATATTAAATTTACCTGTGTATATTTTTCAAACTTTCACAATTAATTTATATATGAATGTTCTTTGCATTAACAACGATGAAATTTATATTTCATTTTCGCGCTGTTGACGTCCACTATTTAATGTTGTTACTATTGAATATTTTTTCGTAGTAGTTTTGTTCGTGCCAAAATATACTAGACTGGTCCGTTCACAATACACACTCAAAGATCAAGGCACTACTGGGCACTACTAACTGAAAGTAAGAAACTGAGATCTTGAGTTGGTGATGGTATATGCAGGGCCGTATTAACGCGCAGGCTATCTAGACTGCAGCATATGCCCCCCCACCACAAAACAATAAAAAAATGTTACATTTTTAAAATTTTGAATAGGCTAAAATAAAAAATGTCTATTTTCAAAATTGAAGTTGATCAGAAACAGGCTTCGAACCT
This sequence comes from Nebria ingens riversi, assembly GCA_018344505.1. Lineage (NCBI taxonomy): Eukaryota > Metazoa > Arthropoda > Insecta > Coleoptera > Carabidae > Nebria > Nebria ingens. The sequence goes on from JADQWA010000237.1 coordinate 36,697, forward strand.
CCATGTTAGTAGACAGGCTCAACGTTTTGGTTTTGCTCAGCATTGAAAGTGATATTTTAAGACAACTAACTTATGAAGATATTATAAGTATGAAGTGTTAGCGCAAACCAATTAGCCACTAAGATTATTTGACATTTTCATTTTAAGTCCGATTATTTGGGAAAGTACTGTATTTGAATTAAATATAACTAAAAATTTCAATTCTTTTCATTTTTATTATCTCATCAATTCATGAGCTTCTAAATACTGTATAGTAACATTTTCTACAATTTAAATGTCTCTTTTTAGGTTTTTACTTAGAAAATTGCTCTAAAATGCGATTTTTGCAAGTTAATTTTCACCCCCCCCCCCCCTCCCGGCAGGTCCAGCACCATAGGCTGTCTAGGGGTCTACAGATCCTAAATACGGCTCTGGGAATATGCTCTAACCTATCAAGATATCTACCTCCTGCTTGTATGACGTCACAGAATATAACTTTGATATCTATGAAACTAATCACACTACCCATATTGTACGAATATTTTCGCGTTTAATCTACTATCATAAGTATTTACAACTAAATTGAATGCGGAAATTCTATAAAAGTATGAAGTCAAATTAGGAGTATGTAAAATTCTAAACTATTCTTTGTAGAAAGGGGTTTTTGCACCATGCATTTATCACTACAGGTTTCATAACTATAGATAGTATTTTATGGTGAAAAACTAAACAAACTAACACTGGAATAATAGTATAAGAGGATTAAAATTCATATTTAGAGCCAATTTGTTCACCTTCAATTATAAAAATAAAGTTACCCTATAGATATTTATTTATTTATCTTCAAGATAACTATTATGAACTATTTCGTAAGTGAACAAATCGGATCTTAAATCAATTTTGATGGGGAACAACAGAGAATTTTACAGTTTTTATAAACTCTGGCAAACAGTTCATTATTTATTGAAAATTAACTTACATAGTAAAAATTATAACGATTATTGGGTTAGTTTCTTCCTTCATCTAGTTAGATCACATTTGACTCATCACATAATTCATCCTTTATATGAATTTTCAATTCCCCGCATTTCATTTTTCTGAATTTCTTCAAATCTTTGGATTTCTTCAATCCTCTGGATTTCGTCAATTTCCTGAATTTCTTCAATTTCCTGGATTTCTTCAACTCCCTTTTGCTCTTTGCTTTCGAGTAACTTAACTTTAGATCCTTCTCCTTCCAGTATTTTTATTTCAACATTTTCGACGTCATCCTTAATTTCTTCTTTCGAATCGAATTCGTTAACTATCCCAAAGTAATTATTTTCAACAACATACCTAACACATTGTAAAATAACGTTACGTTCATGTTGAATATCAGACTCTAAAAGCCGTTCTAATAACGTGATTTTCCGCCTAATAGTTTTTTTATCACCAAACGCATCTCCTTTCTTCAAGTTGGAATTATTTTGTTTACGCTTCCTACACCTATTTCTCATATTTTGTGTTACTTTCTCACCCATATTTCTCTTTTTACCTGAATGATCTAATAAATCAGTTTTGAATTCTGTAGCAAGTCCACCTATGACTTTAACAATTTTCTGTTCTTCAGGTGCTTCATCATCTTTAACAATTGAATCGATTTGTATATTAGGAACTACTACATTTGGGACTGTGATTTCAGGGTCTGATTCGTCTGAGGAGCGGTAAGCTCCGATTAGGGCACCTAACGCGTTATTAAGTTGAATTTTTGGTTGTTGTGTAGTTTGTGATATCCATTCGTCATCATCGAATATTTCTTCGTTTTTGTTTATTATTTCAGAGGTATATAAGTCAGAAGTTCCTGGAAATGGGGGTAAGTTGCCGTTCCAACAAGATTTATCGTTTAATAGTGAAGTGGGGGGTTGTGGAGTTATTTTATTGAAGTTTTTTTTATGTTTTTGAGCTTTATTTAATAGACGATTACGTTTATTAAGTAAACGTTCTACTTTAGATGGTTTAGGAGTTGTATCTGGAATTTTAAATGGGTATTTATATTAAAATGAATATTCGCTTAACTATGAACTATTTATTATTAATTATTAAATATTAGAAAGTCTTACCATTTTTGGTCTTACGACCAAACCGATCTTTAGGCGTTTGAATCCTTTCCCCACGTTTCATCATTTCTTCTTGTTCTTTCTGTCGTTTATCGATATTTTCTTTCGTCGGGTATTTTTTCTTTCGCTCTGCGATCCATTTAGCGACTTCTTCAGGTGTATTTGTTTTGGCGATTCTATAATAGAGCCCGGTTACATGTTGCATACTTATATGTTTTTCAACAATCTTTGAATGCCCAACGAATTGGCAGCCGTCAATTCCGCAAACTCGATGCTCTTGCATGTGTATTTGGTATTGTTCATTTGTGTAAAAATCCCGTTCGCAAGCGTCGCAGAAGTGTTCGGAATTTGATTCTTCATAGTCTTCACTGTCTGACTGTTCTTCATCGTCAAAAACCTGCACATTATAACAGGTTAATTGTAGTCGATACAGTAATTGGGACGGGATGATTGGATATTTCGATTTGTATCAAGTTGAGAGGAAATTATCAGATGTTTATTATTGTAGATACAAAACCGTAAATATCCAATCTTAAACATACAAAATGTACGCTCAAATTTAATATGTGTATACGTTAAGAGTAAGTATAAAATAATACACCAGTACATGATTATTTTTTAAGTAAAATTGAACAAGATGTGTAAATGAATTTAGTGAAATTTGTTTGTTTTTTTCGATAATAAACAGTTAGCTAATTTGTGTTACAGTTAGAATTGACTAAAAACATGAAAAAATGAATTATTCAAAATCACTTACGGAATGAATACTCCTGTTTGCAAATGTGTTTTGTTTTACAAACTGGCACAAAACACAATTCTCGGTCCAGCGACCATTTTCAGCTACACAACGCAATCTGCAGGTTGTAGCTGATGAATCATTTTGATCACAATTATTTTAATTCAATTCAAACATAGATCAATCGACGTATAGCATTCTTTTTTATATTTAAATGATTTTAAACGGGTTAGAAGAGAATACAGGCAGTTTAGTCATTGGTGATTTATGGGATATGAAGTAGTTTAAAATCAGATAAAATTGTAAAAAGAAAACTGAACAGACACTGTTTTAAATTTAAGTATTTGATAGATTTACTTTATGTTGAGGTCTGGTTGAAGATGTTAACTTCGGCTTACGACTAGAAAATGTGGGTATAACATTAGAATTTACATATCAAATTTGTTAATTCAAATCAACAAATTTACATATTTCATGAATAAGGATCGATTGTTAGTTCAGTAGATACAAACCAAATGATTTAACACTTATTTACAAAGATGAGTTGATGCTCATTATTAAATTTAAATTGACTCAAACTCTTTTAGGGGCGAAAACAACCAAAGGGGCAATTTTTCTAATTGGCATTTCCGAAACAATTATTATAAAGCTTCTTATGAAATGCGAATTTTAACACTAACTAGTAGTCAGTGTTTTAATTTTAAATATTATTCCTATAGAATTTATGAGGGATGTTTATTTAATTTAAGATTTTTGTTGTTGTTTAAGTTAAAAGATGATAAAAGAGTTTTTTTTAATATGGCCCGTGGTGTAATTAATGGTGGATTTTGTAAAATTTAAATGATAATAAAATAGAGAGTAGAAATGAAAAATCAAGCCAAAAGCCATAATACAATACATTATAATTTATTTTGTATTAATGTTTTGACAATAATATTATTATGTCTTATAATAAGGTACTTGTACATTTATTTAAAAATACATTTCATTTGAAATCAATTATTATATAAGTATGTATATAATAATGTCAACAGTTCAACTGAACTTGAATGAAAAAAAAAAAGATAATACGGTTCGACTAGTTCCGTATTGAAAAGTGGCTAGTAAAAACTGAACAAACTACTATATTTAGCAAAACTATCAAGTTTCGAAATTGAAACAAATAATTTAAATGAAACGGTGGCCCACAACAAACATTTAAACACACTGCAAAACATTTGGACTTAACAATTCTGCGTGTTAAGTCTATGTGGAATCAAGTGACGATGCATTTGCTATATCATTACTCTTTTCTACTTTACTAAGAATTTCCACTTCAGCCATGATTTTGTTAACGTCCTGCAAACAGACCGGACAGACTAAGAAACTTCTAATTATTTTTTTAAGAAAAATATATAGATATATATTGTAATTCGGATTTTTAACAAACTAAAAACAGGTAACTCGACTTAGGTTGCGTTTGGTAACGCGTGATTGTTTGCAAAAATGTCAACGAAAATACTGGTTTTATTTCTCTGGGATATGTGAACATAATTTGACTTAGTTTTTCTAAATGATTACGTTTTTGTGTTCTATGTCCAATACATGCATGCATATTACGTTGTTTTGGCAAAATTAAAATTTTTATTTTAATAAATCAAGAGAATTACTTAATTTTGTGAAATTTTACCAAAAGAGTAATACATCTTTTCTTTACCATCAAATTAATAGTAATTAAATAGAATGATTTGATTAGTTTATGGTATATAGGATGTTTAATCGATTCATGAAGTTTTGAGAGTAAAATTTAAAAAACGCAATCATTTTATTTGATGAAAAGGAAAACTAGCCCATAATAGAGTTAATAATAATTTCATCATTAGTAAATTTGTTGTTGCTGACTTTTCGGTTGAAATATTGGACGGAGAAGTGTCGCAAAGTCAGGACGGGAACGAAGGTTTAAATAAAACCAAGTCAAATTAGCGAGAATATGTATGGTGTAAATTTGTTTGTAGAGTGTACTTAAATAAATAGAGAGTGAATGTTTTGAATGTACCTAGAGAACGACGTCGGCGGTAAAATCAAGAGGGGCTGTGATCACGGGAGTGTGTCGGGCATTGAGTTGTGGAATACGCACCTCCTCAGGATGCTTCCCAACGTACTCCAACTTCGCAGCTTTGAACATCTTATCGCACTTGCTCCGTTGCTCCTTGAACTTATCCCAGTCCTCGGTTTTATTTGTCCCTTTCGCCGCCGCAAATAATGCATCTTTCGCCTCAAACTCTGTTTTAATCTCCGCGTTCACCCACGGACTCGTCAAATCGAAATGCTGCCCATTCTTCTTTTTGTTTTTCTTATTTTGGATCATTTTATTCTTGAGTTGCCTCATTTTATTTGGCGGTAATGGAGGTGGCGGAAGCGGTAAACGAGGTGGAAACCTTCGCATCATCGGCGGTGGAGGTCGTGGTCGCATCAACGGAGGCGGCCCCATTAAAGGGGGTCCTCGAGGTCTCATGTGCATTGGTGGCCCACGCGGACCCATCCTGGGACCTGGAGGACCGCGGTTTCTAAACATTGGCATCGGTGGTCCAGGTGGTGGCATTCCCATTCGGATACCTGGTGGGCCCATTGGCCCCATCCCCGGGTGCGGCATCCGACCCGGTGGAAACGGCGGTCGCCCTCTCATTCCCGGCATAAATGGCGGGTATGGATGTGCTAACAATGATGGCGGCGGTTGGTGGCCGTTCCGTCCTCGGTTCTTCTTCACGAATTTCCCTCTGTTTACACCGTTTTTTTTCTTGTTACGCACTTTTACATTGTCACTTCTTGCAACAGCACCCATTTGAAGTTGAACGACACGAGTTTTAGACGTTTTCAACGGGTTTTACTCGTTTATTTTTGTTTTATACTATAACACGAGGCATTAATCAGCTAGCGTCATTAAACAACAACTACCAACTCAAAATCAATGAAAACCAGCCGCTAAAACTGTTTGTTTCAAGTCGGTGTTGTGGTGCAACTGTTTAACGCGGTTATTCTTTAAAATTCAATTTCAAACTCCAGAAATATTTAGGAGTTTTATTATAAAGGATGGATGGAAGTATGTAAAGAAATGTTAATGTATAATCAATCAATAATTTAATGTGATATAATTAATCTACATTATGAATATGATAACAATTTAATTATTCACGAAAATTATTTGATTATTTAATGTGGTAAGAAAAAATTCAGAAAAAATCAAAACAAACATTTTCCAATAAGTTTTTATACAATTTTGTTTGTGATTTTTGTATACAAATAATCAGAGTGCCATTTTAAGAACCGTATGGCACAATACAAATAATTCAACATTTATTAACAAAGAACTATGTACAAAATCAATCTAGGATTGTGAACTAAATTCCAATAAACTGCTAGAGTTAAATAAAAAAAACCAGTCAAATTATATTTGAATAAAAAAACTCACAAATGTTCTCGAAGGCCAAATCACTGTTGAATTTCTAACAACTATTAATATAGTCTAAATATTAAGTTTAAATATTTTTCCATATGATCATATATTTTTTTTAATATTATAAATAAAACAGTCTTTTAAAATATACACTTTTGGGAGGTTAAAATTATATAAAAGATTGCGATATAAAATTAAAGAGAAGCGAATTGCTTTTGAAAATAATTTTAAAATGTGCTTAATCAAAATAATTAAAATGTTTTCATGATTTTAAAGCTTGTTACAAGGGTTATTCACATTAGGGGCCAGAACGTAACAGAAATACAAAACATATTTGTTAGATTAAACAATCAGTACAGCCCTACTGTAGTATATACATTATAATAATTTAAATTTATTCTATTTGGCTATAATATGAAAAGTATCAAGATACTTTTTGGCCAATATGTAATTCTTTTGTTAAAATGTTTTGTCAAATTGCTTTAGACATTAAATTACCACCAATCCGACCCCCTAAGTTGTGCCCACAAGCCATAGAGATTCTTGATGAAATAAAAACAAATATATTTATATATCACAAACCTTGTAAAAGAAAAAAAAACCGTCAGATTTTCCTGTTATTTATGTAATTTATACCGACAAACTATTATAGACATTGTCACAATAATGCACTCTTACCAAGCACGTTCATAATTAAATATTAAAATTACATTATCTAAAAAAGCAGCCAAATAAAAGTACATTTTTAGGTGAGTACCTTTAGCTGTCCTGTGTTCGTGGCATAAACAATACCTTGTCCCGAAACTGGCATCCACTTAATGCAGTTTACACTCACAAAGTTCAGATCGCGTTCGCGACCTTGCTCTAAATCGCGTAAAACTACCAACCTACCCCGGCCCATCATCTTAACATTTCGATCATCAAGCAGAAAAATGCGAGCCATCGTCCACCGGTCGCTCGGTAACAATGTCACCCTACGAGAGGCTAACCCCACGATTAGGTGTCTGTTAAGCGGGGATAACGACACAGAAATCGCGTTCTGCTCGAAACTAGTCGTGTATAAACACTGACCCAATGTATCCCATTTTATACTATAAATACCTACATAAACATCAATATTAATCATAAGTTATTTCTATGCAATGCATATAATAAACTTACCTAGTCGATTAGTTACATTTAAATATCCTCCTGATGGTAATAAAGTTACCAACAACGTCCCATCACTAGAAATATCCACGCTACCATCATTATGTATCTTACATTCAGAAACAACAATATTCTTTTCATCTGAAATTAAAACTTTAAGAAGTCTATCCTCAAAGCTGCAGAATCGTAACTTACGATTGCTAATATTCGGTATATTACACTTGGAAATATCCCACATTTGTATGCGATGATTAGGACTAACAGTGGTCGTCATAATTCCGTCATAACCCATGGGACCTTCGCGTTGTTGTGGGTCATCTAAGTCTGCTTCAAAAGGGTTAACACCTGCATATAATGGGATAAGAAATCTAGGTCGGAATAACCCGGTTGCAGCGCTCAATGGGCGCAATTCTGACGGGTAACGATGCAACCAAATTCGCGGCTGGGACGGCATCATTTCAGACACCGGAACATCGTTCACTTGAACTGTTGGAACATTCCAGGGTCTCACCCCACGCCCGAACCCCGGCGGAGGAGGTATCACTCTTTCAGGAGAGCTCTGGGCAGTGTTCTAAATTATATATATATATATATATATATATATATATATATATATATATATATATAACAAATAGAAATGGTTATATACACATTTACAAATATAATTACTTGTGAATTAGATGGTGGTTCTGGTGGATATAGATTAATATGTTGAGTTCTGTATAAATTGCCTTGTGAATCCGGTAGCGGTTGATCCCATTGCGTTTGGAATCCTTCAAATGGTTCAGATTCCCTATCCGAAGGTGATTCATCAGTGCTTCTATACAAAACCAAAATTAAACTTCACTATCAAATAAAAACTGAAATACTCCTACCTAGTAGTTGGTTCAGGATCTGTAGTCGAGCTACTAATCGGCGGTTGTACCCGAGCACTTGCAGCATTCTGACTAACTTGTTCTAACCGGCCTCTTACATTTCTCAATCGCGCTAACAAATCACCCAACCGGTAAACATGAGCCATTGTATTATCTGCGTTAGTACTAGGATTTGTTTCGACTGGCGGAACCGGTAATGTTGGTGGCGGAAACGTATCGGTTTCGCTAATAAAATTATTGAATTGATATAGACGACGTAGCTGACGGTTTAGATCAATAACCGCTTCGCGAGGAGAAACTCTACTTCCTGCTGGATCAGATTGTCTATCGTTGTTACGTCTTTGTAGCAATCGCAATAAATTCGGATTACATCTTGCGGAAACTCGAACGTCATTTAAAACGCGAAACAGCGAAGCTGAACGCATCGTACTAGGATTTTGGAGCATTGTTGTACACATTTGAGTGATTCTTAGCGATAAACTTTCGCGTTCCGGATCAAAAATTGTCCCAGACAAAGAAGGAATTGAATCCATAATTTGTAACAAAGTTACATCAGTTATTAACAATGCTAGTTCAAGCATTGTTTTCAGTTGTTCCGCTTGTAATGGTGGAATATTCGAATGATGTTCGACAAATCTTGTTAACGTTTCGATATAAACACTTAGGCGTAATCGAGTTTCATAACGAACACAATCATTTCGGCTTCCTAAAAATGAATACTCAACCGGATCTTCTATCGTGTTTGCATTCTGCGTTTGACCATTCACTCGGTTTAACCGTATTCGTGCAGCTCTAATTCTGGATTGTATAACACGTTCAGATTGTACCCGATACTCCATGCTGTTTCTATCTGGAGTATTCGTCGTATCTCGACGTCCTAATAAACGAGATTGTTGTGTTAGCAAATTCTCTAACGCACGTATCATTAAAGAAACTGTAACTTCAGATAAATTTAAGTTATCAATACGACTAGGAGGTAATTCCGATCTAGCCGCGCGTGAAGTGGATTCCCGGAAGCTATGGCCCCGTAAGCAACGTCGTGGATTAAAATGAGGATTATCATTTTTCATTGATCGTCTACGCCAGTACATCCGTTTCTTAATATGACGAAAACGATTCATATAGGGTTGAGGCCGTGATTCATTACTACTGCTTGCGGAGCTACGTGAAGTTGATGGGGTGGGGCGATCTGGAACACTTGGTCGAGGCTCTGGTGTTGATTGTTCCGTGCTGGACTGGGGTGATTCGGAACTAGGACTTGGGTCGCTTATCCGTGTCCAAGCCATCATTTGTCGCACGTTTGACATGTTTGAGCGACGCTCGTTCGATCCAGTACCAACTAGATTTAAATGGCGACGTACTTCCTCCCACATACGTCGAAGTTCTTGGAGTTGAAACACTTCAAACCGAGCTCTATCTATCATTTCAATCGACTCAACTTGGCGTCGCAGCAAATTCGTTTGCATGGATATATGCGAGATAGTGGAATGTAAAGATGAAACTAATGGAGCTATATATTCTGGAGAAGTGGCTGATGTGTTTTGAGGATCTCTTGGATAAGTATGATCAGCGATAGGGTCGCTTAGATTAGCGATTTGCGTCAATCCAATATTAGCGTCTACAATACTTGGTGGCAGATCTTGTAATGGATAATTATGCTCTGATGTTGGAAACACGGTTCTCTCCGGTGGGATAGGTGTTGGTGCAGGCATTGAATCACGAGCTAATCGAGCCTGAGCATTAATTCTTTGTTGTTCTTGAATTTGAGCGATAGCTTCAGCTTGATTTTCTTCAGGTGTTCCATACGAAGGACTTCGTGGACTCAACGTCAATAAACTTCGAATTGGTTCCACATTCGACTGGCGTGACTCGGCATTTCCTTGCTCCGGATCTCTGGGATAAGAATGATCATCAAACGGTCTCCAAACGCCAGTGACTGATGTTCCATGCGGCCGGAAATTCAACCGCGGTTGTCGGATTCGAAAATAACGATTACAACGCATATGAGCGTTTGAATTAGGGTGAGCTTGATTGTTAGAACTGCCTTGGCCAGTACCACGAGACGAAGTCCCAGAACATCGCGGCAAACATTGTCTGTTATGCGAGTGAAACCCAGATGGTTTGCGTAATATAAAAATCCGCCTTCCAGAATTATCGTTATTATTATTAGATGTGGAAGGAAGTGGTGGAGGGACAATGGAAGGAACTGGAGGAGAAATTGGTGTATTTGTTGTCGGCTCCATTAAGGTCTCCATACTACGACGTAAATTAGCTAAGATCGCATCGGATTGGTTCATAATATTCTCTAAACGATCTGAGAAATTTGATAATAAATTCGAGGGGTCCGTATTACGATTAATATCGGGGCGAGTACTGTTTCGCGCTTCACGTAAGCTAGTTTCCAAATCGCTTAAGATGTGAGAGTATATATTATCAATACTAGTAACAGCGTTAGGAAAATCTACGTCAGTTGTTAAATTAGCATCTATTTCTTCGGGTTCTTCGCGATTAACCATGGGACGCTCCGAAAAATTAATTACTTCATCTGCACTGCTCAAGGAACCTTCAGAAATTCCGCGTAAACGACTTAAAGGAAAACGTAAATCATCTAAAGGAGGAGGAGATGGTAGAATAGTTGGATCAGCAAGCCGTGTTAGACTGGGTTCGATTGGGAACCGTAACTCAGGAAAGCGGTCAACTTCTGATAAACGATCAGGTAAATCGGGTGAACGATCAAGTCGATCAGTTATGCGAACGGGTAAACGATCGAGCTGCTCAAGTGAATTATCAGGTAATTGATTTGGTGGCAGGCAGTCAGATAAGCGGTCATGTAAGCGTCTTAACCCTTCGGGTCGCGGATCTGAGACGCGACCAGATCTTATAACTAAGCTTGGCTGCATTGCGGCTGTCAATTCGGGTGCCATTTCAGGCAATGGTTCTATTAAACGACTGGGTATACGTTCGGATAATCTATCTGGTAAATCTTGCAAACGATCTACTCTACGACTATTATGCCGGTCACAAACTCTATGGTTCGTTAAATTTGAGCTGCTAGACTGGTTTTGTGATTGATTACTAGACCGCGCTAAATGAAACGCTGACGGTCGCGACATGAACAACTTTTTCCGTGTACAAGTACTGGAATCTTTGACGTTTTTCGTGGTGCTCGTTTCAGATTTGTTACGGAACATATTCGCGTTTGGAACCAAACTGATTCGTCGTTTCGGAGTCGGACTTTCGTCAGAACTGCTCGAAGACGACGAATCACTTTGGTAGACAGTGGAAGAGTCGCTTTTAGTGCCGGGTACATTGGAGCGTTTATTAGGGCGACTTGCGGATGGACGAGATAATCCACTAGGTCCTGGCATTGGGGCTACTGACACCGTAGGGGTTGATGTTGTTTCTGTTTCACCGGTTTCGGTTTGAGGGGGTGAAGTAGGAGTTAGTTGTGTAGGTGTAACTATGACAGGTGAAGCGGGTCGTGGTTCTGTTATGGGTAGAATTACTGGAGTTGTTGATAAATGTTCTGCTTCCATTGGATCTGTACCGCGGTCAATCTAATATAGAAATATGTTTTAAAACTAAATAGAGTTTTTATATAATATAGGGTTTGTTTCTTTTAGAAGTGCGTGTTATTTCGATAGTTTACAATATTGACGCGACATGTAGTGTCAAACCTCTGCTGTATGGTTTGACACTACATTTCGCATCAGTGTTGCAAACTGTCGAAATAACATGCACTTTTAAAAGAAACAAACAACTGGCCCACTCTATATATATATATATATACTTACAGTGGTGGCAGGTCTGTAAACTTCTAGATATCGATGCACTAACATTTCATATTGTTCTACTAAATTCCGGTAGCAAACCGCGATTCTGCGTTCTCTTTCGGGTATGCTATTACTTTGTGCGGTGCTAATTTCTGGTGGGCTTGGACTTGTGTTCATCAACTAGAATAAATAGTTATTTAATATTTTCAAACATTATATCTAATCGTATTCTATATAACCAATTCTAAAAAGTCTTTAAATGAATAACTTTAATTATTACTTGTTGTGCATTTGTAGGCACAAGCCTCGGTGTAATTCTTCGCCGATAGGCAGCAATGCGATCGGTGTGTCGAGCCACTGGAACCGGTGCCCTAACACGTTCCCATCGCGTAAATCCTTGCGGAGTATTTGCAATCCCAGTAATCAATTTATGCCCCAATCGATCAAACGCTACATATCTTTAAATAAACATTTACAAAAATAAATAAATCAAAGTTTACTTTTATACTATGTAAAAACCAACTAACCGAACTTTTTCTTTCGCGTTGCTAGTACATGTTTGCATAAATGGTTTCGGTTGGCTCCAATCCCAAAAGTATAACTCGTTATACGTAGCAATCACAAGTAATCTATCTACTGGATGAAACGCAAGCGATGAAATCACTGTTTGACTTTCGACTGTCCATACTTCACTGCCGCCCTGCATATATATAAAATATTCAAACGTATTCTAACAAAATCTCTGTTGGGTTTCTTACACTTAAATCCCAAATGCGAACTTGTCCACCCAGACACCCTGATGCCAAAATCTGATTAGATGATGGATGAAAAGCAACACACCATGGTGTGCGAGGGTGACCTACTAAAGTTTTTATATTTTTGCCCGTTCGCAAATCAGTTACATACACGTTATGATTGCCATGAGTTGATGCCATTTTAGTTCTATAGATTTATCAAAATTATATAAACACTAAAGCGTCATATATCCTATGTCCATTTTATTGGTAAAGTTGTTAATTTGCGTAAAATGGACATAGAGTAAGGTGACTGCAACTTAATTAAGTTAACATACCCATCTGGACTGAAGACCATAAGAAACGTTGATTTTGTAAGTCCAGGTATTTCACAGCGCTGGAATAACACAATTATCACGCAATATCCCACCAAAGTGAAGTGGAATTTTATATTTAAAATTCTTGATATATAAACAAAGACCCGAATTCAGAACTTATTTTATTTAAATCGTGTTTCACTGTTTAATCTTTATAATCACATTTATATTAATTACTTTATAGTAATACGCAATTTATTTTTTTTCTCTAATTTATCCAGGTTTTCCAGGATATATTTCTAACATTCATACATACATAACATCATGCCTATTCCCATCATATGGGGTGGCAGAAAACCCTTTACATTCAATCACAGCTTGACAATCTTTCGCCATTCAACTCTATCCTTACAAACTGCTTTTGCTTCATTCATATTCATTAAAATCTTCATACATGCTCTTCTATTCCGTTTGATCACAACTTTTGTTTCGCGCATCTATTCTCAATCATATTTATTCCACTTAATCCGAGGACGACCCCGCATTCTCACACGTATATCGTCGACATTCTTTCAACACAACTATATCACCTCATTTGACTCTCACTTATTCTTCGTACGACATTTTTCACAATATCGCACGACTCATACACCCTCATATTTCTCTTTCTGTTTCTCTCTGATACACCACAAATACCTCCTAAAAATTTAATTTCCACCTGTCACGTGCTTTTAAAAAAATATATATATTACAATACTATTAATGCAACCCTTTTGCACTAATTTCCGATTAAATGGGTTACCAGAACGCTTAATTCAACTCCAAATCGATAATAGATACACTATTAGCGTTTTCTTACCATTTCTACATATTCTTTCTTCACAAGGCGATCCTCAGTACATGCTTTGAGTATCGATGGAACCGTAAACGTTTTCTTCGGCCGGAATCCTTGTTCGCGATCCCGGTGCGATTCGACAACCTCCTGTGTGATATTGGGCAGAGGTTGCGCAGGCATCCGAGCCTTCGCCCCAGCGATGTCGCCATCGGGATCCATCATATTTATGTATATACTGATCGAATCGATTTGAAATACAATTAATTTAACCTAAATTGGCCAAACACACAATTTCAAACAGCATTATTTGATGAACAAGCATTTTGTGTAAACTGTATTAGTAGAGAAGTAGATGACGAATGCAGCTGCTTAGAATTTGAGGTATACAATTAGTTGTATAAACAAAAATGATAATTATGTTATAAATAAACTATATATATATGACTCAAGTTGCATACAACAGGAAAAATCTATCAAAACAAAAACAATGAGCTTTAATTAAACGGCAGCATTAATTGCGTGTTTTTATACGAAATCATTATTGATTTCTCACTAGAAAACATATCAAAACAATATATGATTTAGAGAGTGATCTACAAATGTAAATAAAATCATTCGGGGCTGTGGCTGAAAGGTCGAGGCAAACAATCTACATTTTAGGGCTTATTCACATGTGAGGTTTTGCCCATTTTACTAAAAACTAAACTTACCGTATTCAAACACTAATTTATATACAATAATAAACATATTTGCACACTTGGCTTTGCACAAATTGGCACAAATAACACAAGAAACTAATGACACTGACGTAACATGAACCTGGACAAAATACTTGTGCCAATACTCTAAACAAAATATGAAAATTCCCCAAATATGCGAAAGGTTTAAGGATTTATAAAATTAAAAACTAATTAATCTCTTCCCCTTAAATAAAAATTTATTTATAGTTTAATCTAACTATAACACTTTCATTATGAAATATAAGCTGAAAATAAAATAAAAAATTGATAGATTTCTTCAAGATCATTTTTCATACCCTTTTTGACCTTCATTATCATCAAAAAACAAACTATTTTTATTTAATCATTTCAAAGTATATTCAACATTTTATTCCCTTTAAATAATAAAATCTTTATAAGAGTCGCAGCGTTAACGGCATCCTTACCAACTACTAGGGCTGCGTTCCAAAATCTTATTTAAGCACCCTTACTCATGTATGGGAATACTCTTGTGTACTGCTAAATTATTAGGATATTTAGGGACAGGGTACATAATTTGGAAATATTTCATTGTTCAAACATTTATTTACAAAAAAGTTGTACACAAATAATAACGAAGTAACAGCTAATAAATAAATAATCAATACCAATATGCCATTTTAATACTGCCATCCTTATCTTTTTGAGTATCCATCATACTGGATTGGCGAACCAATCGTTTCATGGACATTCGTCTTAGAGCAGAATTTTCAGTTGGTTCAGCCTCATTTATTTCATCTAATTTTACTGGTTCTAATTCTAGATCTTCGTAACTTGCAGTAGTCGAAGGTCTATAAATTCAACCATATCAGATACAAATCAATAGGTTTAAAACAAATTTATGTATAATACTTTATTGGAATGCATCTAATACAGTCTTGTATAGTCCAATTTTTTCCGAATTCTTCCCCATCTTCAACAGTTTGTGGTAAACGATAATGCAACGTTTCTGGAAGCCGTAAACCTGATAATCCCCCTACTATTGACATGATACCCATTATAACTAAGGGTATCACCAAATTTTCGGAACCCTATTACCAATTATTTAAAATTATTTCCACAATATTGTTTATAGTTTTCAAACTTACAAGATATGTTATGAATGGTATTAATATAAGGCCAAGTCCACCAATATACGCTGCAAAACCAATTCCTATTCCCCGTAACTCAGTTGGGAATAGCTCGCCTGCGTATGGGTAAATAATTAAAAACGAAGCAGATATAGCGGATTTTGCAATTAGAAAAAGAACTAATGTTGTTATTACAGCCTCTGAAAATAATTGTTACCAAAACAATTACTTGTAATTTGTAGATCACAAAAGAAATTACCTGGCGGAAACATAACAGTTGCAACACAACAAACTCCAGTAATAATCATGCAAAGACAAAGAGGCCATCTTCGACCCCATCTATCCATAATAAACCAGCATAAGAAGTAACTGGGTAACTCAACAGCGGACGACAATAAAAAACTCAAATACTGATTACTCCCTAACGCAGGTCCATAATAACTCAACCCAACATAAACAGTCATATTTGCAAACCAATTAAAAGTGATTAAAGCAGTTTTTAATCGCATATTTGGTGTTCGACAGAGGGCCATCACACCTGGTGAATTTTTTAATCGTTTTTCTTCGCTTACAGTTCGATGCATCATCATTTTTTGTTTTAACTTTAGTTTAAAGCTTTCGGGTAGTTTTTTTTTGTTGACTTTTGCGAGGTTTTCAAGGATTTCTAATGCTTTTTCGAAGCGTCCACGTGCTAAAAGCCAACGTGGTGATTCGGGTAAAAAGAACCAGTATATTACGTATAAGAGGAACGGAATTGATGTGGCTAGGGCTAAATGGACCCAATTACGGACTAGATATGTAATACCGGCTAGTAACATAAGGCCAATTGTGTAAAAGATACATGTCATTAGAGTTACGAAAGATCTGTAGCTTGGACCCACTAGTTCTAAAGCTGAAACGAAAATATGTATGTAACAATCTTTAGAGGATTCTAACTATTTATTGAATTACCTATGATGAAAGGTATTTGATAGACTGCAGGTACAGTTAGACCTACAATCATACGACTGCCACACCACATCCAATAATTTGGTGAAGCCGCTGTAAGTACATTGCCAATAATAACCGTAGATAAACAACTAAAGAATGAAATTCTACGCCCGAGTCGATCGTTGAACCACCCGAAAATATAAACCCCAATTGGACTGCCAATATTTAACGCTACCAACCCCAGAGTTGGATAGATCGCTTTATTACAAACTAGATCGAACTAAAAGCACAATTTAAAAAAAGTTTTCGTAGCGATCTTAAAAACAACTCACATCAATTACAATCGACGAAGTTATTTCTGTTTTATTATATTCCCAACCCTCTGAGCAGTATTGAACAGGCCAGCTAGAATTTGGTTCAATATACGTAATATCGTATTGGTCTAACATTTCGGTCCAATTTACAGAGTATCTGTAGCAAGATTCCCATGTTGAATTATCTTCCTAGTTGAAATTGCGACTAGTGTATTTATACATATTTCATATAGTAAATTACATACTTTGGATGTTGGTATTGCTAGTTCTCGACGTCTTTCGGACGTAAGGTTTGCTAGTTGAGGTACGAGGCACCAATGTGGTGGTACATCAGCCATGAATAGTTGATTGAACGCGCAGAAACCGCATGGTATACACGCTGGTAGACATACCAACCATAACATAAGTTTTTGGTATGTGCCGAATTCACCAACTTGTGGAAGAAGCTCGTCTAGGTCCAAAGATGGTTCCTACACACACACATATGAATTAGCGTAATATAATTACTTTGAAATTCAGCGGCGACTGACTGTTGTTTTCTTGGTGTCGCTGGTGGATTGTTGATCCATGTTGTAGCGAAAGTAGGTCACAAACTATGCTTCTATTGAGTGGTTGGAAGCCATCAACTATGAAACCCCAAAAGTGTCAGCTTCAGCATGTTTTTAACCATCACGATATTTGCTACGCCGACTCATCCTGCGGATTATAATTATTAAATACAAAACCTTTCAAATTACAAATATAGACAATATTAAATAATATATATACAATAGACACAAACCATTCAATATCAGACTTACCACAATACCTATTTATTTTAAGAGTGAAAGAAATGTTATAAACTTCATTTTTTTAGATTGATTCAAATCAGGATTGTATCTCACTGTAATTGATACAAAAATTTGTTGTTACGAATATTAGATATAAGGCACAAAAATATATGCTAGAGGGGTCCTTCCCTTAGTTGAACAATTTTAGAGATATTAGAAATATTAAAATTGTAAAGAACATAATTTGTTCAACTAGGGGGTAACCAAACGCTTGGAAATTTAAAGGATAATTATCAATTTTATGTAATTTAAGTGTAGAAGGTTTAACATAAATGATTTATTTGTTACTGTTAAATTCTACAAGAACTGAAATAGCTCTACGAATAAAGGAATTAAAGGATATTTGAGTATATACTAAATTTTAAAGAAAAGAATTATAATTTTTAACACAAAAATTAGAGTACATTTTTTATACTTTTTGGAAGAGAAATCAAAATAATTGTTCGGTAAACAAAGAATTATTTTCATAGGTTACAGGCACCTAAAGACATGGTAACATTTTTTTTTGTTGCTTTTTTATTTAAACCGATTGGTGGCATTTCGATAATTTGGAATGACACAATACAATCACTTTGGAATCAGAATCAAATGAAGAACTCATTCGCAAACAATCTCAACACATTCAACTCAGCATCATACGTTTATACGAACATTTGTTTGTTTTTCTAATTATATAATAATTAACGAAATGCCAACAATGCGATTTGTTTAATTAATTTTTTACGCATTTTTCTGGGGTGTTTTGATATAATTCAATTGAACATACAAACTATTCATGGCACACCATTATTCATTTCTAGTTTGATCAAACACAACTAGGTAATAATATGAACGCATACATTTTCATCGAATCACGCATAAAGATAAACCATTTTTGCATAATAAATGTAAAAAAATATTTCTTTTTTGTTCATGTAAGAAGATGAACCATATTTACAATATTATTAAAAATCGAAAATATAATTGTACAATAATCAAAAAATAATGTTATAACAATAAAATATAGATTGAATATTAATTTTGCGTATGGATCTATAATTCGTTAATTTTATAATTAAATGTGCAGTACTTCTTTTTAAATCTAATTAAAGTAATAACCTGAGCAATATACAGTGTCAGGGGCTATCTATTTTGAACACAATACATAAGTACTGTTTCAGTACATTGAATTGTTTAAAATAAGTACTGAAAGTATGTTTTTGTTCAACTCAAATAATAGACGCATTTCTGGCAATATTTAAGACTGATGGGAGGTTGAAGAGAATAATTGTCGACCTCCCAAAAGTATGGTTTTGTAAATAATCGTTAGAGATTTTTGAAATATTAGCAAATACTACAATTTAGTTAGTTTTTGGTTTATATACTGCACTAGAAAGAAAAATCATAATAATAAAGAAACTAATTTTTCAAAATTCTCTTTCGCTCGTAAAAAATTCAACAGATATAAACATTCGCTTAAACATACATACAGCCACATTTGTTTTTAATTATTTTATACAAAATATTCATTCTAATTGGGCATTTTATCACACATACAAGGAATTATAATATTGAGAAAGCTTCAATGCTCACATTTTAATCAATAATCAAATTGATTTTGCTAGGCGTTTCGAAATACTGGTTATTCATAATAATTTTTGTGTTTTTGGCAACTAATTTTTAAGTATGAAGCTTCCTCAAATCACAGTTTACTTTGTTTCGTTTAATCTTTCGCTAAAATAATTAAATATACTTATATCTTATGTATTTTTTGAACCAACAACCAGATTGTACCGATGATATGGAATCTATAAAAATTATTGTTCATCTCACATTGTTTAATATATGATTTTGTCTTTGCCATGTTTTAGGCACTTCAACATTTCATGTGTACGTTCTCAAAACTATTAAACAATAACAGAATTCGGCAGTTGAATTTATTATTTACGTTTTCAAGCGTATAGGAAGAAGAACAGAGTATCATATTTAATAAATGTGATAAAAATTTAATTTAAAACCATTTAACAAAACTAAATAGTCGAAAAGTGTTATTTATAAAACAAATATTAAATATAATACGAAGTTTTATTTAATCAAATAATTCAAATACAGTACGAATAGTTTTAAGAACGTATGTTATGATCTTCCTTTTGGTTTTAGTTTAAAATTAATTGATTTTCGATACAATCATGGTGTCACTCAAAAGATCGCACACAACAAACATGCGACAACCGCCAAGGCACACAAATGGCGCACTCTTAGAATTCTAAACCTCATAAAAATATTCATACACAAAAATTTTCATTTTTTTTATCAATTTATTCCTGAGTACAATTTAATTCACTGGATTAGTAATTATAGTAAATGGAATTCATTCTTTTTAAAATTTTAATTATTTTACTATTAAGTTGTGTGCCAGACTTAAATTAAAAATCACCATACATTATTCTTACTTTTTACATAAAAGCTTTTTGTTATTATTAGTCAATAAGTAAGAATATTATGTTGATTTTTATATATTTTTTTTTTTAGGAAAAGTGTGCGAAATTGATTTATTTAGTTAATTTCTTTGAGATTGGTTTAGCGTAGCTTTGGAAACAAAATTGCTTGTGTTTTGATTGGTCCAAATATAACTTTTCCAAAGTATATATTGCGATTAAAAATTACCACTCTTTGCTAGAATAAACATTCAAAATAGCTGCTTTATTATATTGCATCCATTTGAAGTTTTATTTCACCGCTTCTGGAGCTAACTTTAAGTGGTAAATAGAAAGTGGCTAGTTATATAAAGTAACCTTTGCGATTATTGATATACTGTGTAATGATTTTTTTTTTATATATATATATAAAGTGCAAAGCTACGCTATATCAAACTGAACAAACAAATTATAAAGTGCAAAGAACACTTTTAAATATTTTTATATATCAGTCTTGCGCATTTTAAATTTGTTTTTGATAATTACACCATATCGTTCTCACTATACAATCTTTCTTTCGACGTGTTCACTTCTCATTCAGAGCCGATTATTCCCATTTTCCTTTTATTTGTTAAATTCACCTAGAGTTTTTTTTTGTGTTTTGTTTTATTTATATTCATTTTTTTTTTGTTTTAATTAAATGCAAACTTCTTCATACACTGGGCTTGTGGGTACACCCTATCCCGTGCATCCATGCAAAGATTTAAACCAAGAAAAGTAAAGAATCAACAATGTCCACTAGTTAAATCAACAGCATCATTTAGCAGCAGCACCAACAGTCACTTAAAGTTCATATCACACTCACAGTCTCTATCACAACCGTTCGACACATTTGAAACGATATGCACTCGATTATATATATATTTTTTCGATTTTTATTTATTATTTAAAGATAAATTAATCCTCGCAGAATTTCATTCACTCGGCACCCCATTGTGTTACTTGATTTTTTAATTATTTTATTTTCGCTTTTGAGACTAAATACACAATTTCTAAATTTTTTTTTTTCAAATACGGACGATAAAATACCATGTCGACCATTGAAGCCAGAAGATAAACCAAAAATAGTGGGATTTATTTTTATATATATATATATATTATATATTGAGATTTGGTTAAAGGTATTTTTCATTTCATTTGATTAAATTTCGGCCAAAAATGGTGCTGTAGACCATGCCTCCTTGTGGCTCCCTTCTGCATTTATTTCACTATTAGGTAAAGCAAATCTGAAATGATGGAAATATTTAATCATTTTAAAAATTACTCTTCGATTTCTTCAAAGTCTAAGTTATTTTTAAATGTTATAATTTTGGTCTCTTCAAAGGGAGATTCACAAAGAGCGTCTATAGTACACACAAAAATAAACTTGCAATTTGTTTCTTCAAATCGCCAAAATTAAACGAAAATATCTCATACTGAAGAACGATATAAGTTTTGAATTGCTTTAACTCAATTATCAATATTTACTGTAACCACTAAATGGAATATGCTTTTAAGTTATATTTAAAGTAAATTATTTAGGTATTATTTTTATTATATTAGTGTATAAATACGTATACTTCATGTATAAATACGTATAAACTACGAGATCTTCAGTGCTATAGGCACATATGTATTGCCGCGAAATGTTACCTTTTAAGTAACTTTAAAAAGTAATAGATTTACGCATAATTTATTAGTATAACACTCAAAATACACTCTTACCTAGAGTCTCACGAGAGGCTTATGTTATTTTGAGCGTTAAACAAATAAAAATTCTTTAGTTTGAGATATTTTCCCTATGTAACTCAATGATTAAACAACCAAAAAAGGAGAAGGAATTGCGCGATAGCCTAAACCAAGAGTGATAAGAACAAAAGAAACTACTGAGCTTTAATTTCAGGTACATACCAACTGGCAGCCGCGGGTGTAACACTTGCAGCGTTCTTCAGTTTCCGCATTTCTTTGGTCGCCCATGTAGCAAGCGTCTTCGTGCGGCTGGTACGACTTCTTCGCCCTTGTGTCAACATCTCATTGATGGATTCCGTGTCTACCAGTGGTAACACATTAGTACCGAACGCTAAACATAAATCTCCAACCACGCCAGCGGCGACAGCTAAAATTCCATCGGATTTATCGTTATCAATTGCAATCATAGTTAAGAATTGAACGATAAACGGGATATGATGCTCCAGAAGTATCACATCTTGATGTGGACTTTGTCCCAAGCCTTTCAAACCTTGGATGATTCCGGTGTACGCATCCAAAACACTTTCTCGAAGTTCGTTGAGGTAATCAACCATGTCGAAATCATTACGGTCGACTTGGGCTTGACTCGCTTGTGCTAACGTCTGCATTACCACTTCTAAATATTTTTTAAATTCGCCGCCAATGCTTAAGCCAATATCTCCAAATACAGTTAATATTTGTGGTTTAACTGAACGGTGTACGGAATTATCTCCTAAATTTTCCAGCAATAAGGACATAATATCGTCACAATATGGCAAAGCTTTTAGTTTCAACGCCCTGAAGATGTCTCCAGTTAAACCCACCGCGGTGCCACACACTTGATACTCTTGGTGATTTTTCAAACCAATATATAAGAACGGTGTGAACGCGTCCATGTATTTCAAAAAATTATCGCCTAAGATCTCAACGAGTGTTGAAACAGCCATTAGGGCATCTTCTTGCACGCCACCAGCTTTGCATGAGTTTGAATTAAACATTTGCAGCATCGCAGTCATGATTGTATCAGAGATTTGTGGGGCGTCCTCCGAAGTTACTTTCCTCAGTACTGATTGTAGGGTGCCGCATAAAAGCGATTGCAAATCATTGAATTGTGACCGGTCATTTTGGCTTGCAATATGTGTTTCCATTTGCAAAACTTGTTGAAGTCGTTCTAAAATGACCATCGTGGTTCGTTGAACGGTTACGTAACAATCTCTAGGGGAGTTTTTGACCATTTCCATGAGCGCCTCATAGGCGGCGGGTCGTAAATTAGCTTGGGCCCCGTCTGGACGATCTGTAGTTTCTAACAGGCGTGATACAATGAATTCAAAGAACTGGGATAAGCAATAGGTTTCAGGTTGGCCGGTTTCTTCGTTCGTTTCTGCGGCTTCATAAGCTGCGTCTGCAAGTCCAGTAAAGGCCCAACACACATTTGCTGCAACGCGTGGTTCTGCTTTTAAGCCCGTAACTAAACTTTCTAGCAGTGGTTTTAGGTAAGTTTCATTTATTGCGGCTTCAGGTATAATTTCGCAGATACGCCCAAACGTCCACGCAGCTGTATCCCGAACGATAACGCTGTTATCGTACATTAATTCAATCAAAGTAGGCATTGCTTGCTCGACTAAAGGTTTCAAAGTGTTAGTTTCTAAACCACCCAAAATTGAACCAAACGCCATTAGTGCAGCATCGCGGTATCTCCAATTTTCGGATTTGATGTTATCTTTTACGAATGGTAGTACATAGGGGACGATTTCATCTTCGCAACAAGACGCTGACAACATCAGACAAACACCTGCTGCTTTGCAAGGATTCCAATCGTCTTCATCGTCTAGTTCCTCTTGTTTTGTTAATTTCTGCATGAGAACTGGAGCGATATATTGTAAAGCGCCCTTGGCGTAATGTCGTGATACTCTCGCCGGTGGTCGACCCGCTTCTTTGGCTTCCGATTCTTCGATGGCCAAATCGACTTCTTCATCGCTTACATTCGACCAGAACTCAATGCCTTGCAGTGCAACCGCGTCATTATCAGACTTCATCGCTTCTAAAGTGATCGGGAATAGTGCTTGCGGCATATAAGGTTCCATATACTGGTAGTACAACGATAGGATTTTGACTAAACACTGTAAAGCAGCTACAGATATTTGGGAATCTGTCGATTGGGTTGCTTCGCAAACGACTTCCATTATAAAATTGCGTTCAGTTTCTTTATCAAAATTCGCTTTTGTGAATTCTAGTGAGTTTAGTAACGCTTGGGTCGCAGCCAGGCGCACATGATTGCTAGGTTCGGTGGATCGCATCCCGTGAATGATCGCTGTTAGGATTGCGTTTGACTGACTGACGAGTACCTCTGATTCGATTTCTTGACAGATGTAACCGATCGCTTCTAAGGTGGCTTCTTTTTGCATTTCCGTCGAGGCCGCTTGGACTACGTTGTTGACTAGTACGTTGATCAAATCCAACCATTGTCCAACCGGAAGTTCGGCTACTGCAACGTAAGCGACACATTGCGCAGCGGAACTTGGTCGACTTTGTTCGGTACCGAGGGCACCCACAATCTACAATTAAATTAGGCGATATTCAAGCTACATCAATAAACTAACACCTTAACTCAAATTAATAAGAACATATTGTCATTTGGCAATAATATAATGTTTTTAAGAATACCTTACCTATATTTAAAAAAAACTTACAATATTCTACAACTATTAAGTTTGAGGATATCCCTATCCTATAGTAATATTGTATATAGTTGGCAACATTGCTAGTGATCTAAGTCAAAATATTATTTATTAGTTATCAAAGACAAAAGAATACACGGAAATGAAAAACATAAATAAGAGAAATAGAATGATAGCAAGGGCTACCAAGTGAACAGACATGAAGAGAAAACTGATTATATTATTTATTCGTTAGTTATCGACTCAGCTCCTTTGTATAAATACTAAAATTGTGTATAAATGATGTTATTTTAATGTATATTTCAAAGGCGAATAATAATTTATAGGGAACCTTTATAAAATATGTTTTTCTGTTAGTAAACAATATTGTAAGCCTACTACTTTTAAAAAAATTTTTTTGTAGCACGAATAGTAAGTTATGATTTTTCTAAGTTTTGCGCTTCCAATGATCGTGACGTCATGATCCTTTAGATACGCCTAGCTTTTAACCTATCAAATTTCGCACTTTGTTTAAGGTCGTTTAGTGAGAGTGGCTTTGCTTGCGAACAAAGTGCACAACCAATCACAGACCTTATATTCTAAACAACATGCTGACCAAAAACGTCAAAAAGAATTAAAAATTAAAATATGAGATATTGGCGGCATTATTTGGTCGCTACTAGAGGTAGTAGAATATAGTTCTACTGTTATTTTATGCTATTTTATTTATAATTCGTGATATTTACTCAAAGTTTTTATCAACTGGGTAGCTGATAGATACCTTTACTAGTATTTTCTACGTATTTATTATTATTAGGAGCGTATAAACGAACGTAGTTTTTCAATCAAATTTATGACTCTGTTGGCAACACTGAGGCATAAAAAATAATTCTCAATTATAGTGCAGAATGATTATAATTCTAATAAGAACTATTCTAAATCTAGCTCCGAATGTCTAAACTTAATATATATATATATATATATATATATATATATATATATATATATATATATATATATATATTATTATATATATATTATATATTATATATATATATATATATATATATATATATATATATATATATATATATATATATATATATATATATATATATATATATATATATTATATATATATATATATATATATATATATATATATATATATTATATATATATATATATATATATATATATATATATATATATATATATATATATATCACTCGGGCCTTTTAAAGTGAACAATATTATTAATAATAACACAAAATATGTATATATGTATGGGTTCATTTCTCTGTAATAAAAGCATACTGATTCGTTATTGGTGAAGCAAAGTAAATGAGTGTTATTGAGAATAGAAAAAGGCTAATGTAACTTGGTTAGAGATATTGTTTAAATGTGTAGCTTACATTTTGTTTGACGTAACTGCGAATTTCTTCCGAAAACCCTAGCCATCGTTGCTGATAAGTTTGTTTGATTGTAAGGTCTTTGGATGTTAACTGATTTTTGAGTTGTAACCCAGCGGCCATACGGGCAACAGGACTGTTGCCGCCATGCCTGAGGATATCTGAGAGTGTTTTTATGAAGTCGGGTAAATTCGATCCTGCAGCATGCTCGAGGAATGTCTGTGCTGCTTCCAATTCATTTTTATCTGCGGAAAAAACATTGGCAAATCACACCTCAAACATATTGCTTAATCTATTACGAGGTCAGTTACGACATAAAACAATTATTTGTTTTCGAATTAAAACACAGACAATGATTCACCTCAAGAGTTATCATTGTAGTCAGCATAAGTTCTTTATCGCTCAGCTATCACAAGTCAGAGGTTAAACATTTTATTAACGGTTTGTAAAATTCAAACCCCATTTTATTGCATTTGAATAGAACGGTAAATTAATTATGAATTACTTAGAATATCAGGGCTGGTATCGTTTTTCAAATAATAACGTCTTTTTAAAATTGCTAACAATGGCATCCCATGATTTATTTTTGATTAGTTGAAGGGCACTTACCAGGAGAGACAGTCTTCTCTAGAATTTGAATTAATTGAAGGGTGTTGGTGTGCATTCTAGAGATTTGTTAACTAGTTTGTTAAATGTAAAATACTATAAACGTTTTTTTGATAAAATGATATTATTGAGCAATGAACCGGCTACTAACACCACATGTGTAGCTACACGTTCACTCGATGACCGTTCAACGACCACCTCACGCCTTGTTCAAGTATAGCGCGTAGGGATACACATCCGTCAACGTCACCTTCAAATTCTAATTTACACAAAATATATCTACTTTACTATAATTTTGAATCAGTAAATACTCTAAGATAATCTAAGAATTTAATTTAATATACGATCGAATTAATCTCACTAAAAATTACGTATGAATTTTATCGCACTATATTTTGCAGCGAATGACAGTTTGGCAATGAACAAATGAATACGCGCGCGCGTTCATCAATGTTACCATTGTTAGCAATAACAAACTAATTCAATACAGCAAAACTGTGGTAAAATATTATATTACATATATTATATACATCAATATTCAAATTTGAGTAGTTTTTAATACTAAAACACTTAGTTTTAGACTGTTATACATGTTTCATGGACATTTTTAGTTAATAGTTATTATTACTAGATTGGCAACACTACTGTATGTTATTTGAATGTGTTCGTAGGTTTTCGTATAGATGTCAGTAGAAGTTTCGTTTTTGGTTTGTTGTAAAAATTCATTTTAGTGTATAGTTTGTGTAGTGGTTAAATGATAAGAACAGCATTAATAGCTTATGTATGTATTATATGTATTTTTTTATTTAATAAATAAGATTTGATTTGTAATATTTGAAATAAAAAGTTATCAATAGGTTCCATAGTGTAGCGGTTATCACGTCTGCTTTACACGCAGAAGGTCTCCGGTTCGATCCCGGATGGAACCAAGGTGCATTTTTGATGTGTTCGTCAATTTCGTATTGTTTTATTTGCGCCAAATGTGTTGTTTCGGCGCGGCCGAAGCTTAGACGTTCACCGGTGTGGTAGCATGTTGTTGCCGGGCGTTAAGTTATATTCTTGGCCCATTTCTTTCCCTAAATATTACATATATAGATTTTTAAACATGATCTCTTGCTATTTGATAATATATTTTGCCAAGCGCTGTATATAGGGATAGAAACGTATTGATTGTATTTTTGATAAAATATTTATCGGTATACATCTGTGTTGTTGTGGGACAAATAATATTGTTGACAAGGTATCAACCGCAATAACCACAGATACTTTTGTCGATGGACGAAGTTCCATTAAAAATAACGCGGTAATTACGGTCAGTGATTGATAAATTACTGCTGTATCGTGATCATTGAGTGACAGCAAAACGGATAGATAGATAGATTCGCGTGATTCGCTGATAGACATGCGATTGTAATGACACATGCCCAAATTGTATAATACGATACTCAATTATTAACAAATCATCAAGTGCTTTGAGCTTGCAAGCATTAATACGCAATTTTTTTTCTTTTTTTACTGTAAACCTTTTGTTTTTCTCGAACAAATATGTTTTGTGTCACAAACAAACATTCAGAGAGCTTCAGGTGATCATTAATGAATAATAGACTCATTTCACAGTAATTTCAGAACTGCAATGTGCATTGTGTCAAAACATATATGTATGTTCGACACATTATATACGCAACAACGATTTTAGTAAATTGTATCCCCTATGGGCCTTAATATGATGTCATAAAATCACTTGAAATTCTATAAAAACAATAGCATACATATAATGCACACCTTATGCTGATCTAATTCGGGTTACTTTAACTGCAATAATATGCTAATTTGACACAAATAACAATGTACCGCCAAGTGAATTGTCGTAGGTCAAATTGACAATGGCGTCATTCATATATTTTTTTATAAATTCATTTTAACTGGAGAATAGAAACCATACTTCTAATACTAATTTTGGGTCCGGTATTGATATTCGTTGTCCGTTAGTGGCGCGGGTAACACAGTCATATTATAATATAGAGTGGGCCATCTGTTGGTTTTTTTGAAATTGCTATTGAAACTTCAATGTTCAATATTTTTCAATGATTGTTGCTTTACCTTCCGATTATTTATCAATGCGTCAAGTGCGTCAGTGTTGCAAACTGGCGAAATAATAAAAAGAAACCAACAGGTGGCCCACCGTAAAGATATGTGCGTGTATAATTTTGGTAAATGATACTCTTCCTGCTTCTGTATTCTGGATAAGATATTGGTATTTAGATGAAATTTTGTTGGAATATGTGCAATCTGGTCTTATTATTATTTATTTTTAAACATATACATAAATAAGCTGTTCTTATTACTTTTGCTATATACACATTTAGATGTATGCTGAACAATAATCTATTCGCTATATTATATTATATATTTATATACCTACTAGACATTTTAAAATATTTATTTAAATAAAACTTTAGTAGATTTTTGTTGAATTATGCATGAGGTTATGGTTAAAAATGTAATTATTCAAATCGATGTCCTCATAAGATAGATTATAAATACAGCCAAGGTAAATATCTTTTTAAATTCCTGCTATCCGGATACTAAATCGGTTGTAGAACATTTTTGAGAGATACATATTTGTTTAAAATCCAACTCAAAAAGCATTGATTTAGATTTTTGAGTCAAAACTAATATCGTATCCTGAAGTTTGAAGTGAATTATTTACTCGATTATTAAACCCAACCTCATTTAATATTGGCGGCGTTACCCTCGTCACTGACGGTCAACCAATACACAATGCCGGTCTTTGAATCGCAGTAATACATTTAAAGAAAAATGATTGATTGCAAATACTAAAGCCATATTCGATAACCACGTTTCGCAACAATGGTTAAACCAATAAATACCCATAAACTAGATGACCACACAGCATTATCACACATGAATTACAATTGTTATTGGATACGTGGTGGTGATTGCTGTAACACCATCGCCATCGGCAGTGAGTCACTTTGCACATACACTCTTCAAAATTAAATTGGTTCATGTAGTAATCAAAGTAACAATGCGTACCTAGGTACTATAGTTTATGAGCGGCAAATGTGTTAAGTTAACTATTAAGTTATTAACTTGAGCAATGCTAAGCATTTAAGTAGGCATACGTGTTATTTACTCACAACAATTAATGTTTGTTTGAAAACGTATAATTTGTACCACGAACTTTATATATTTTAACAATCTTCGAAGGCAACAAGGTAATAAGATGTAACAAAATTGATAAAAGCCTCATCTTCGATAATGGTGGGTGGCAGGGAGGGGAAGGGGAGGTAGCACAATTACTTATGTAGGACGTGAGAAATCACACAGCGCGCAAAATAATTATTGCGAATCTATGCGTGTATGGTAGGTATACATATACACATATAATCGGGTATTCGTGCCAAATAGACATTGGATTCTACCAAATTGAAGTTTAATCTTCAGACGCACCGAACGTATGCAGAGCTTGCACAATTCGTAATTAATTGCGCGTAATCACTTTTTATTAGCCCTAAAAAGGGAAAAGCTTAAAAAGATCACATTTATATATATATATATATATATATATATATATATATATATATATATATATATATATATATATATATATATATATATATATATATATATATATATATATATATATATATATATATATATATATATATATATATATATATATATATATATATATATATATATATATATATATATATATATATATATATATATATATATATATATATATATATATATATATATATATATATATATATATATATATATATATATATATATATATATATATATATATATATATATATATATATATATATATATATATATATATATATATATATATATATATATATATATATATATATATATATATATATATATATATATATATATATATATATATATATATATATATATATATATATATATATATATATATATATATATATATATATATATATATATATATATATATATATATATATATATATATATATATATATATATATATATATATATATATATATATATATATATATATATATATATATAGTATATATATATATGTTTAAAAAATTGACTGATTAATTATCGAATAAATAAAAGTAGAAATATTTAAGAAAATGTTAGTTTTTTTGTTCTAAATGTAAAAAAAATTTTGGAATATAAAAGATCTAAGCACTCTTCGATTTCCTGTACTTAATTATCGCAAAGAATTTGATTAATTGTAACATTATCATAATCAACCTATAATTCAGTACTACGTAATAATTAATCATAAAATAACTAGCAACAATATTAAAGTGCAAACACAAATAAATGAAAATCGTGAATGAAGTATTTATTTCTGTTCTAAACAAAAACATCTGCAGTGACTTGCACTGGACTTTTTTATACGTAGTAGCAAAGAGAATATAATAGTGGTAGTAGGTATATTTTGTTTAGTTAGGAAAAAATTAAAATACAAAATTTTAAACATTTAAGAAAATATTATTCATTACACTATATTAGCAATGATTATGGCCGGACATTTTTAGTTATATATATATATATATATATATATATATATATATATATATATATATATATATATATATATATATATATATATATATATATATATATAATATTTAACTAACGTTTAAAACGCTTTTTTACAAAATCTATTAATGACAATAGATGTTAAATATCAAAATATTTGAGTCTATTTTGTTTTTCTGTAAAACAGTTAACATGTTTGGTTGATTCGATTTATTAAATATAATTTCTTATACCTATGTAATTATGGCGATATAAATAAGAAAAGTAACAGATTCAATAGCGATTTTCTTGTAACTGGTACATATTTTAAAAATATTCTTTAAACAAAAGATGTGCATAATATTAATATCTTTCATTTTAATTTTTACTATTTTTACTGTAAGTGCAGCCATTTCGGAGATATTCCAGAAATCACAAAAATGTATGAGAGTAAACATGCAATTCCGGTTTGAATATTATTTTCAAAGATAAAAGGTTTTCTTTCCAGACATATACAAATTTTAAGTTTAAAGTTTCATAATTTTACCTTGAACAATTTAGGCTGTAGAGCGCTTACAATTACAAACACACAGACATATTTTTGTTAAAATTTCGAGATAGATTTTTTTTCATGATTACAATACTTACTTATTAGTTCGTATAAGAAAATAAGAATTGTTCCATTTCGATATTATTCATTATAAAATAATAATAATGAACAGTCAAATATCTATAGATCGTAGTAGCAGTTGTAGATTATGGATGGGGGAATGTAAATAAAAAAATAAAATAAAAATTAGTTTGTAAGATTGAATAAAATGATATAGGTATAGGTAAATGACAGCTGTCCAATAACTGATTGTAAGATTGAGTCGTTACGATTTAGCGCTCTGATTATCTGCGATTAATTTACCTACTCTCAAATGATTGTAATTCTAATTAATATTTATTTAAAATGAATTTACTACGTTTTGTGGGAATGGTGAAATATTTTTAGTTTCAATAAATTATTATAATTTTCCAAGTAAAGTTACCCTACGATAGACACATGTCAATAATATCGTTAATTTATTGCAAATTAAAATAATTAAACAATTATTTTTATTTATTACCCGTGTGTATATGTAAACATTACACGGTTTACATTATGTATGTATGTTTGTCTGTATACATGTATACCTACATAATATAAATGTTATATTACCTTGTGTGCATTAGATGAGATCACAGCATCAGAGTTGAATGCATATACTACATAGGTAACGCATACACACACACACACACACATGTATAAATATTTTTTCATCTGGATATATGTATTATGAATTATTTAAAATGACAGTTATAAATATGTTTAATTAATTAAAAACTCTGTTTACGTCTTTAATTATAATTAATTACCGAATGACCTCGCTTTACTTTACTTGTAAGTACACTTAAATATTGTGATGTGAGACATTTGAAATTTGTCAGAATCTCGTTATAAAAAATTACACTATTTGTATCTGTCATATTAGTCCAACTCTAATTCAATTTCACACCCAAAATTATACTTAATCTAATCATACGATACATTACACACTTAATTAATGCTTTTATTTTTTTTATTCACTTAAGGTATCCATATCACAACCTAAACTAATAACGAACTTTTTTAACATCTAATTCCTATATATTTAAATGCACCAAGTGCTTCTATACATATATATATTATTATTATTATTATTATTACTTTTATCGAAATTAAAAAAGGTCTATAGGTTATATATAAGGTGAGCCATCTGTTGGTTTCTTTTTAAAGTTCGTGCTATTTCGACAGTTTGCAACACTGACGCGCTTACCATTGATAGATATGTAGTGTCAAACCTCCGCTGTTTAGCCGGTGTACTCTCTTTAATAAAGCAACAATCATTAAAACACATTGAACGGTGTAGTTTTAATAGCAATTTCAAAAGAAACCAACATATGGCCCATCTATATATACCTATAGACCTTTTTTTCGATAAAAGTATGATGTTTCCATGTAAAGTATTTTAACATTCGTCATTTAAATTACTTTCATAATTAGTGTGATATAGATATATATATATATATATATATATATATATATATATATATATATATATATATATATATATATATATATATATAAATCACGCCAAGTATGAAAGTAATTGAAGTGACGAATAGTAAAATACTTTACAGGGAAGCATTATAAGTTCTTCTATCTATAAATAAAGGATAGATGCATGCGCTGGTTAACAGATCAAGTGGGTATTGAGAAACGTGATATTAAAATCACGAATTGACGTCATTAGGCCGTAATTATAAAATGATTAATTGAGAAATAATCACGTTTGTCTATAAAATATTAAATACGATATAACAGATGTACCCATACAATTAATTGTAACTTGTACATACATATTCAAAAGCGCATAGGTATATGATAGCACCTTCACATTACCCGCATCTATATAGGTAGGTATATGCATTTTAACCAATCGGTAAATAATTATCGCTTCATGACAGTAATCTATTATTATGGTTTATACATCGTTATTTACCTATTATATGCGTTGCCCAAACATTGTAAGGACGGTAAAATAATTTAAGTTTCCACACAAAAAGCATCAATGTATTTCTGTACTACATATGTGATGTGCTATTGTCAACAAATAGTATATAAATTGTCTAAGTTTATTTGAAATACGTAATATATCTTTCGTCGTTATATGAATAATTTACGGAAATACACCACCCAGTACATTTTAAAATGAATCATCTTCAAATTTTGTTCGAGTGACACTTATTACTTATATATATATGTATATATATATATATATATATATATATATATATATATATATATATATATATATATATATATATATATATATATATATATATATATATATATATATATATATATATATATATACATATATATATATATATATATATATATATATATATATATATATATATATATATATATATATGTATGTATGTATGTATGTATATATAAATATATAGATAATAAACCACAAATAATATTAGTAATTTTTGAAGTATCTAAGTAAATAAATGTTTTTGTATGGTGATGTAAGATTTTGAAATGTGAGACTTATACGATGTATGTATGTATGTACCTAATATGAAAAAGAAGATTGCGTGAAACGTGAAAATGCACGTGATTGAAAAGAATAGGATAGGATAGGATAGGCGTTTGTCGCGTGGTGATGGTAACTGGTAAGGCGAACGACCTGTCTACCAATGCAGGCCAATTGCACGACAAATTTAGTCGTCCCGTCCAGATGCTTTTTGTGTCTCGGAAAAGTTGCGCGTCAACTCACACAGACACTATACCCCGACCTAGACAACAAATATCTTTCTACAGTTTGCCACATACACGAAAATACCGACGACATTCAACTGCCACATGAATTGTGAGTGAGCTTGTGTTGTATATATGTATGTATGTATGTATAGTATACATATACTCATTTGTTATAACTGCTGCAATCGCACACACAAAACGCTTTATGTTATCTTATGTTTTGTTATGTATTATATTCTGTAATAGTGTGGTGGGCAACGATGCTAATTTGTTCTCTGGTTGTTTTTGTTTCTTACCGAGTTGATTGTTCTGTATACTACGGTTAAAATTAGACTCATTTCTATTGGCCAACTACAAAACACGGCGTCTTTTAATTAATGTATTATATATTTTGACCCATGCTCAATTGAGTTTGAATTGGTTTCTTGTCATCATAAATTTAAATAATTAACGACTTTAAATAGAATTAAAGTTTTACGTGATTGATATATACACAACCCTAACTTCAAAATGATAAAAAAATATTACACACACACACACACACACACATATGTACACACACACACAACATACATACATACATACATACACACACACACACACACACGCATACGCACAGCAGACGCACACGCACGTATTCACGTTATATATTTGTGTGTACTTAATAATAAACCGGAAATGTTTTTGAGAAAATAAAAATTCATTAGGTACATAATACACCTTTTTATAGGAAAGCATACATGTAATACATAGTTATAAAATAGGATGGTAGAAAACGTTTTAAATCCAATCGCGATTGAATAGGTATATGCGGAGACGTACATACATACATACATACAGTGTAAGGTTGATGGATGATTTTATCATCGTTCGAAATAATAACACTTGTTCATCTGTCGTACCACGACGATTATCTAATATATGATTACTCTCCGGTGTTGTCAGTGGCGGCGCGGCAGGACCAGAGGCTGCTATTAAATAAACCACGCTATTTTATCTAGGTATATTGTCTATTGACTGTGATATTGTACGTAGTACGTAGTAGGTACATATATATATATATATATATATATTAAAAAAAAAGATACTTATATAGGTGTGAAATATACCATAAAAGCAATTTAGTTTTTTCTTGTAAAAATTGGTTATAGCTGCTTGCAACACATTTACGAGTCATTTTCATTTCATGCGTTAGATACAGATTTTTTATTTTTTTTATTTAATCCTACGTTAAGGGAATTATCTATCTACATATAGGTATATGTAATAAATAAAATGATGCAATTTCAAATGTAACTGTACATTTTATAAAGTTAATTTAATTTGCATTTGTCGTGCATTGCTTTTACGGAGTTTATGTAAATAAGATGTAGACATGGTTAGTAAAAATTCCTAGTGCGACATATTATAGATTTATCTCTAGCACTTGGGTAAAATATAGTGTTCGAACACAGCGTGGCTTTGTGAACACGCCTAACACTTCTTCTTCTTCAACTACAAACTGATATTGCCATTCGATAAATACACACACATATATATATATATATATATATATATATATATATATATATATATATATATATATATATATACACGCATACGCATACATATTCGCAAACGAAATTATCTTTGAGGCCCCTCTAGTGTCGCTAACTAAATTCGTACTTTTTTATTTTCTGCGGACCTACTAATTTTTAATTTCAGTGAAAAATTAATTTTATCAACTCGTAAATAAACAAATAATGGATAATTCGAATAGTACCTAATTTCACCACCAGATAGCGAGCTGTTAATTAATAGAAATTCTTTATTAACGATATATCTATTTATAATATAATATATATATTATATATATAATTATATACTATATATATATAAATTTATAAAAATTACTAGTTAGGTAAATTAAATTTGAAATAGGTACTAAATATATAAATTCCATATGTTTCGTTAATCGCGTAGTTTAAGATTGACGATAGTCTCGACTCGACGAAAAACAATAAATAATATTGATGCGGAACCTTTAATCTGTAATATAATTTAATGTCTGCCGTAACCTATAGAGGTCTTAGCAGTTGTGAATCAGTCTTTACAGAAGATGTGCATTTATTTCACGTATAATATCTACAAGTTATGGTTGCTCAATATATCACCATCACCGCCAACAACAGCACCACGGTAACTCCATAATGGTAATTCACAGCGCAAAACGCTATTAGGTATACGATGCGATACTGAACCTACCATTAAATCACAAGCCTAACATATACATTATTAAGCATTAATGTAGCACCCATAATTCACCTACTATACACTATTATACAGAAAGGTTCAATTTAACGGCCCCAATTGATATTCATTTCGATTTAATGTTTCGGCAACTAAAACACATGCGTTTACCGTTTTGAAACTGCTGTATGTACATACATACATACATACGTATGTACATATCTAGTAGTAGACGGGTGGTTAATTATTACAATATTTACTGAGCGCTTCTCGAGTGTGAACTAAAAACTAGGGAAATTCTCACCGATCCGTGACTAGTGCTATAGCCGGCACCTGGTGCTCAACACAAATATTATACATACATATATACATACATACATACAATGATGTACCTAACTCTTGCCAAAACTGTCAGGTGAACATTTCAAACAGGTGTAATTGTAAAAGACTACATTGATCTTAACTGTGACGAACTTTAGTATTTATTAACTCTTTTCATCCATTCACACTTTCAATTTATTCATTCAAAACTTAGTTTTGATTCATATACACCTATACGTTGGGCCACCAGTTGGTTTCTTCTTGAATTGGGTGTTATTTCAACAGTTTGCAACACTGACGCACTTGACATTTCTAATGTAAAGCACGGAGGTTTGATACTACATATCTATCAATGGCAAGTGCGTCAGTGATGTAAATATTGAAATAACACTCAATTCAAAAAGAAACTAACTGGTGGCTCATTCTATATATACATATATAATATACGTAAATAAAAACGAACGTGTATAAGGTAAAAAATTGAAAAGTAAAAAACGAAACTGTAGAAAAAACTTGATCCTATTATGGTAACAGTATTTCTTACGGAACTGTTATTGTGTTTTATAATTTATTTCCACGCCATTGGGGGCTTTAAACAAATTAAAATCGTCAACTAGGTACTTAAATTAGCTAATGCAACAAAAAGATAATTTAAATTTGTTAGGAAAGTAAATTGGCAAAGCTTTAAAATCGTATATACATATAATATAATATTATTAAAGAATAATAAGTGATAGTTTCGTGGTTCTACCCCTGAACATAGAAACATGGCTGTGTCGTGCCGTGCAGTTCCGTATATTATGAATCTGCCCACCCTTGTAATAGTAGTGGGGTGGAGCCTGTTATAAATGCGTAATAGGGGATGCGCAGTAGTGTGAGAGTGAGAGACGCGCGTTAGAAAATAATACACGAGGCGACATAAGACGCGTGATGCGCTTGTCAGGTGTTATAACAATTCGTCATGTTGCAATTGTTTTCTTATTGTACTATTGTGTTGTATGACACTTGACAAATGCGTCAACAACTACTGTAACATCTATTCTTTTCATTTCGCATACACGGATTTTACAACAATACTTACAGCTTGTGCTATTATTAATTTTACTAATTTTATGCTGTCTCTACAATTAAAACGAAAAAAATAAAAATAAATCAAGTAGACGTCGTGTTATAAATAGTATGTAGATGTGCATCTTTTAATGAAATATAATTTAATAAACTTACACCTATAATAAACATTCGTTGATGCGGTCCGTCGGCAATTTGAATTTATTTATGCGTCCACAAAGAGAGAGTAAAAGGAGTGTTTACAATAGTCATGTAAGCTTTCACTTCCGGTACATTGTATAGTGGGCCAATCACTGCATAGTATACCTCCCCCGCAACCAATAGAAACACCGATTAGAGGCGGGGCAAACAATCACACATCAATCATTTTATATGTGTTTATGTGTGGGAGTGTGGAAACAACGACAAGTGCATTTTATGCATTACGATTTATTCATTATTATTTATTTAATAGATTTTTAAATTCATTATTTATTACTTCACAATTTATGGGGTTGTTTTCACGTAATAAATAAATAAATCATTGTGAGTTGAATGAATACCTAGTAAAACAATTATTGCTCGATTTTACCTCTAAAAATATATAATTATTTTTATCCTCTGATATTATCTATATGTATAGTTAAACGTAAATTGGTAGATTCTTTCAAGAAAATATTAAATTACATAGTTGGGTTGGGCCCCGCTTGGAAGAAGGTCCTAATACGCCTCTGGCCGTCAATTATCGATATAATGATTTCATTTGCATACGAATTTCAATATATATATATATATATATATATATATATATATATATATATATATATATATATATATATATATATATTAAGATGCATAGAAACATTTATATATTTATTTAATAAAATTGGTTGATTAAAATATTAAAAAATAATTTAATTACGCCTCTGGTTAAAAGTAAAATTCAAATAACATATTCATATATGAATTATTATGTTTGAGTAACATGTAAAGTAAAATAGTATACATCAATGGTTAAGTGACTAAAATATTTATAGGGAAAATGCAAGTTGGTTAGTTGGTACAACGTAAATATCTCGTTTCTAAACAAATTCATATAACAAATTAATAATGTAGTAAGTAAATATAATTTAATATACATAATGTATGATAAGTTTTTCTTGTAACAAATGCAATGGGAAACAAATCTTTAATTATTAATTTTATTTGATGCAATTAGTTAATAAGAGATAATTATCATTACCTAGTATAATTGCAATGGCATGCTGCGTTTATGCGAAATCGGAAAAATTGATTGGAAAGTAGAAAAAAGGTTACTATATTCTGTTATGAAATCAGGTTTTATTATTTTATTATACTTATATTATAATAAATGGCGCATGTATGTACATATGTACATATATAGTTTTGATTTACAAAAATATACATACGTATATACTTAGGTATCATATACTCGTATATGTTTAAATGAAATTGTGCAACATTTTAAAAGTCTATGAAGA
This sequence comes from Nebria ingens riversi, assembly GCA_018344505.1. Taxonomy (NCBI): domain Eukaryota; kingdom Metazoa; phylum Arthropoda; class Insecta; order Coleoptera; family Carabidae; genus Nebria; species Nebria ingens. The sequence continues at coordinate 76,363 of JADQWA010000237.1, forward strand.
AATTTAAGAATGTTCCAGATAAAATTAGTAAATCACAAAGCAACACTAGACGCAAAACAACAAAAATGTTTTATATAGTATACCTAAGAAGCATTAGGTTACCAAGATCCATTAAAAATAATGGCACGGATAATATCACACTCTGCATTACCGGGCCGACGAACTCGCCTAACTTCGCCTAACTAGTTGTCTTCTTTGTCCACTAACAACTATATTTGAGTCTAGATCTACTTTTATATTCAAACCACTATTATACAATCAATTCTATACCGTAAAAATAATCTACTAATCACTAAAAATAATCCTAATTAGAATAGGTAATCCAATAATTTTTTTCCGGCATTTAAAATAGCATACAATGGTGTGTGCAATGCAAAAATCTAAAGCATACATACAATTGCAATCATCCGGATAAGAATACACCAATTGTTTTTCGTTACATACATCATTGCATAACAAACACACAAAAATAAATTATTTTGGTTTAAAATAAAATTAAATCGTGCCTGGCTGTGACAAACAGGAGTACCATAAATGCTTTATGGTATTTTTATATACATTAATTCAATATTTAAGTTTTTCATACTCGTATATACTGATACATGCAGTTTTATTTCAACTTACAATTAGTGGTACTACAATTTTACGCGTAGTACCTATATCTATTTAAATGTATTGTCCATGCATGTTAGATGTAAATAGTTTAGTGTTCACTGTATTTCGGTAGCAGTGTGTTTAGATGACGTCTGTAACAATTTAAATTCATACTTACATTTATAGTCTACTACTCATCACGTGTAGGTATACTATATACCTATAGAGATAACTTGACGCATCGTAAATTCTAAATTGACACTGATGGACGCCAACTGCGAATGCATCTGGCCGAAATGCCAGGCACTTACTTAGGGGGTCGCTACTAAACATTAAATTACTAATTATTATGCTATAGGTATATAAAGAAAAATAGGTTATTTATTCATATTTGCGATTTTAAACAAATATTTGAAGGAGGCGTTTGTGGTCTAGTGGCTAACGCTTCTACCTCACACCACGTAAACTACCTTAGTCTGGTTCGAATCCCACCTAATTCTAATTCAAATGTGAAACGAGGTACGTAAGTCTAGTAAATATCACACAACATGCGAGTAGATAATTTCAACAATTAGTAATAAGTAAATAAAAACTATATCTGATGGTAAATTAGAAAATAAAGTTCTTAGTCTGTTCCTGAATATGTATGTATGTATGTATATGAGATTCTGGCCACTTCCCCATGCCGCTAATAACGTGGCTTGCATTCAGAGACAATGAACGAATCGTTCTGTATTTGTATCACGGCATCTATCAATAGAAGCGTCGATCAGTAACGAATTATAAAATATATTTAGCACGCCAAAAGTGTCATTGCTCTGGATTCTTAACGTTCCACACTCGTACATACATATATGTTAATGTGCTGTTATAAATATAGATAGTATGTATGTATGTATGTATGTATGTATACGCTTTGTTATTTATTAAATTCTTTACTCTGTAATAGATTTCTTTATACCTACATACATAGGTATATGTTTAAAACATATGATTGAGATAGTTTTGATTACAAGTGCACGTAAGGCCAATTAAGAAAATCGTAAGGAATGTTTGATCAATATTGAAATTATAGCCAATTATTGACGATTGATATGGGGGGAATATCTACTGCAACATGCTTATGTTAGTTAGACTTGGAATTATTTTATTTATTATTTAATTGGCACGAATAACTATAACACAATTATTACTATGAAATCATTTTCTCTTTCACAGAAAGTTTTCACATTGTGATAGGTATTGATTTGTCTATTTGCGATTAATAATGAATCTGGGTAATATAATATCGATTTGATTTGAAAACCACAGATATTACCACAATTCTATGCACGTGATGAAATACAACTTTATTTGTATTTTATAACCAATGGTTACCTACTACTACTACTACTACTACTACTACTATAGGGTGCGTCCGCTTATTATTTATTAGCTTTATTTATATATACCTATAGCTCTGTATACAACTACAAATATAAAAATTACCAATTTATATCATCGATCTTATGCCAACATTTTAACTACATGACATTTGCACATCGTAAATTTTAGTAGAAGTTTCTAGAACTTATAGCGCGATTCTAAGCAAGTGTATAATTCTGTAATCTACATTTTTTTCAATTTTCTTTAATAAATTCGTTTTAAAATCTCGCCTTCGTTACCTTGGTTATTATAAAAAGTATATTTGGCGTCGGCGAGCTGTTGCCTAAACTTTGGCATGTCGAATTTCTGAATGAATTAACATTATATGCACTATAATTAAAATGGTCGAAGTAACAATTAAATCAACAATCATATAGTAATCAATCTAAAATATCAACTGTCATATGTTTTAGTCAAAGCATCGCGCAAGCTGGAAAAAAAAACAGTTCAATTGTTTTATTTATTTTAAAAATTATTATTTCATTATTATTTTACGGCTTTCAGTTATAATCTGAATAAACTTTAGATACATCAAACAAATTATAATTTCACATAGATTTTTTTGGTATAATTAAAATATTTATAAAAGTGCTATTTAAAGCATGCCGTTTTTTGCGGGCCTCGTACCTCTTGAATTAAGGCTCTGATTAGATTTAAAATGCGAGCGCGATTAACCGAGCTGCTACACAATATGTGTACCAAATTTAGTTGAAATCGGTTTGTTACTTTTAAAGGAGTAAAGGTGACAAACATTTGGTCTTACGAGCGAGCGAGCGGACAACATGTTATCAAGTATATGACATATTTACATTTTCGGAATCAGGGCGATAAATGACGATCTTTTTGTTAAGGAAATTTTTCGATCCAAGAAAGTTACAAACAAATTATGCAGACAAACACCCTTCTGTACTACGTCCGGCGAGTAAAAACAAGTAACACCTATGTTGGATATATTTTATTGACAGAACAATCTCGTTACAGATTGCTTATAGACTTATTGCACTATATATTTATTTTTCACAAAGAATAATTTCGATTAAAAGTCATATACCTACATACGAGTATATAGGTAGTTATAAAAATGTTTTAACATTTTTGTACGTTTGTTTTAATTAAATGTGAGTACAGCTCTGTATGAATCAGCAGATTTAAGCAATCAGTTTTAATCTGACAATGATCTATATGAGTTTTCATCATAGCATCGATCTTTATCATAAATATAGCGCTGTGAGTGTTAGATTTAAATTAGCAAGCTGTGAAATCTCCATACGAAACAAAATGTGAACGACATTTCAAGATTAAAAATTTCTCTTTTGCAATATGTATGTATGTATGTATGTATGTATGTATGTACCTACTACGACTTATTTATAAATTAAAAACTATATATATATATATATATATGAAATTGTCATTAATTCTTAATATAGTTCACATTTAACATCCGTCATATCAATTTACAATCTATGTATAAGTTGACCAAAAATATAATAACAGCTTTGATGTCTGCACGACCGACCACCATCATTAGTTATTACCTCAACTACCACTTTTCCCAACCATTCCCGACGCCTTAGTAACACGAACGAACTTTCGTATACATGTTCAATATTCACTATATATACTTTATTAATCCTAGATTAACCTAAACCGACTTGAATTAGCACGTCGTGTAACATATAACCATATTGTGTGTCGTATTGAATTCATTAAATAATATTGCGTCTTTGATTTGAAATGTCTTGTCCCTTTTTTCGTAATTTATAGCCGCATAATAAGTTAACGTTACGTTACGTTAACGCGTATCAGGATATCGAATATAAATTTCCCCGCGAGCGCCTTTTTTACCGCGATAATTACACCTGCAGTACACGATCTGCTAAGTTTACCAATAAAATCATTTTGCACGTGCAAATATATACCTACACTGAACATGCACAGCGTGCTTCATTATACATGTGTACATCCCGTCTATATATCTGTCTATAATACACACATACATACATCTATAAACCACCAGAAGTCACTAAACAGCGGTTCCTATTATTATTTATTTTGTATTCGAAATTTTTAATCATTAACGCTATCGTTTATTTTGAATATTTTAATAATGACGAATGTATCGTAAGTTTAAACGAGATAATAATAATTTATTGTATCGAAACACAGATTGTATACGATTAAATGTATAGAGGTATAACTTGTGTGTACGGTTTAATACCGTGTGTTAAGATTTCACACAAATGCGGAAGCTTCGCGAGTGATTATATAATTTTCGCAAGGTACGTTGTTAAACACTATAGCTCTCGCTATGCCAATGTTCTTTAGGCACAAGAGGCTATATAATGCACGTATGTACAATGTAGGTGTTTTATTCATTTCAAGACATTCCGAATTATACCATTTTTTACACTTCTACTAAATAATGTATAAGCAATAAATAATTTTTAAACTTACGAAGCTTGTTTATCGAAGAACATTTATGTAAATGTTAAGTTAATTAAATTGGACTAGAAAACGTAGTCCTGTGATGATTTACAGTAAAAATAATTGCTCCTAAAGCATTGATTTGATCTTCTAATTAAATTAGACTAGAGATTGATTTACTCTAGTGTTAAGTGTCACTTGTAATTAAGCGGAACACAATTTTAAAATCAATGAACCACAGTACTAATGTTAAATGGAAATCACTTGAAAATTTATTCTTCTCGCTTTGCATAAACGACTAAAATATTCTATTTAATGGCCATTCTATACGCGTACAAGTCTAAATATATAACTATGTGTTATATCATTTTATGTTTGTAACTATTGTGGTTTAGCGATTTTGCAAAAACACTTTTTGATAGCGAATAAGTGTAATTTTCGTTAAACAATAATTTTATCGTCTTTCGGATCACACGAACCCGGAAGAAGGTTACAGAGGTCACCTGTCTCTTTCTAACGAAATCACACTCACAAGTGTCGGACAAGGATAGATGTATATATTTTTTTAAAAATTGTTATATAGAGATTCATTGTTGTTAAATTGTGTTAGACGAAAATGTCTTAGAGAAATTCTCAGAGAAAACAAATGATCATATCTTAGTTAGTAGGTAGGTATGTACGAGTATGTATGTATGTATGTACCTCTACTTATACCTACTAAGGAAGTTATGATTCGTTTTCATTTCAAACACATTTTATTTTAGTTTTATCTGTAATTTAACTATAGATTTATGATTAATTCATTCGTTAAATAAATTCTTTTCCTCTCTAAACATATTATTTTGTATTCGATTTCCATAAGTTTATTTCTTTTATGCAATAAAAACAATTGGATATATTATGACGTCAAAAACATTTAGTTACAGATATATCTGTAAATAAACTATAGATTTCTGGATAATTGACTTATAAAATAAATAGTTTTCATCTGTAAGAATATAATTTAATTAATATCCATAAGTTCGTTTCGCATACCTATAAAATAAGAACAATTGGAAATAATTTAAATTTAAAATATCGAGATTATAATCAGAATTCTCAACCTACAGTGCACAGACGGATTCACTTTCTCAAGAAGAAACCTGTAACCCGTTTTTTTGTTATCTGTTTTTATTTTTTATTTTTATTTATTTATGCCACTCAACCGATAAAAGTAAAATCCACTTTTGGTGATTTATAAATGAATTGAATAATGTTTATTAGTTTTGATATTTGCGATGATAATTTAAATGCAAATGTCTACATTGGAACAATATTTTCTAAATACTACGGATATCGAAACATTCCGAAATGAAAAAGGGAAATTATATAAATATTAAACAGATTTATATTTTTGAATTAATTTATAGGTAGAATCATCTTAGTGGCCTCGAGACAGGTGTGAATAAAAATATATAGGTAGTTTTTTTATTTGATTTAACTATTTTTGCATATTTTATATTTAAATAATCGTTATAAACAAATTCGTATATAATACGTAATAATCTATTCTTAGTGGCTTTGTATGGTTATCCTATTCCGGGGACAGTAGCAATGCATTTTGAATAAGGTCACATTTGATTTATACTTTACCATGTTTAAAATTATTTATTAACTGATTAATCATAGGTATAAATGTAGTCATCACTTTCAGTTTTTTTGTTGTTGTTATTTAAGAAGAAGAAAAAAGTCTATTTGCGACAAATGCAAAAAATATATAGGTAATACTTTTACTACTGTAATGTAATGGTAAAGTAACAAAAATACTCTGGTCGAATTTGAACATCTCCACATGTAGTAAGTGTTAGTTAATAAAATTTCGCAAATAAAATAATATTAGCCAATACGAGATTTGAAAGAATTTATTTAATTTATGATGAATAAAATTTTCTTAACCGACAAAGTTGATTAAGGTTTTCTAATGAATGAATTAATGAATTAATTTCTATATTTGACTGGGCGTAATTTTCATCAAAGATTATGATAGAAATTTTCGAATTTTTCTAATGAAATCCATTTGATTTATAATTATAACTCAAGAAACTACATATTCATTGACCTCATATCCAATGGATCTCTCTCTACTAATATTTTTATTACTAATAAAATGTGTGATTGATTGTTTATATTTCCACTTATTTTCTACTGACGTAATCCAGGACATATGGAAGATAATTATTATTAAACACAACCATTGGCGCAAAAGAGAGAATATAATATTACTGATTATCTGTATTTTTAATGTAATACATTTATAAAAGGTGTATCTGTATTTTTAATCGTAAAATATCTTAGTTTAAACATTTAAACAAGAATGCTATAGTTATAAAAATAATAAACACCAACTAATAATCATTTAGACTCCTCCGCAATTTCCGCTTCGTTGATGTCCAATTAAACAACAATAATAATGATTGGTATTAATTGAGCTTATGTTTAATTAACTATTGACATTAAATAGTCGTTTATTGCACCGTATATTAATTATAACAGTTCATCAACCAATAATAATAGGTAAGTTATCAATCAAACCTATCACATAGCAATCATATTTTATTGTTTTATTGTGATTGTCTTTAGAATTAATCGTTTTTTTTTTTTTTGTCTTTTATTAAATTACAAATACATTAAAGTGTAGGTATATGCATATTTTCGAATATCTATAAGTAATTGTGGTTTCGTTTTAATATGACGAAACATTAATTAATTTCGATAAAAGTTTGATTTTGAAAGGCATTAGTGTTCATGTTCTGAATTGGTGTTTGGGTCGTAAAATTTTAGAAAGAAGATTTGATTTAAGTGCCAAGATAATTAAGATGTTTTGTTGAGTTATCGACAGATAATTATCTGCTTAATATATACATATTTTCTATATATGGGGCTTTGCAATTTACTACTAATCAAGTTAAAACTATAAATTGAGAAATTTCCTATTAATACATAAACACTTAAGAAAAGAATAGTTTTAATTTCTTTTTATTAATTACCAACATTAAAACAAACAAACAATATAGGTGTGTGTGTGTATGTATGTATGTATGTCCTCATTGATTTCAAAATTGAAATATTATAATGTCTGTTTTCGAAAATGCCGGTCCACGAATCACTGGTCTTCTTCCCATGAGACTTCGGCACACTTCTCGTGCCCTCTAGTGGTGACCTCACGACTTGCACCTGTGTCTTTCTCTGTATCTGTGTGTGTGTGTGTGTTTTATGTTAAGATTTTTTAACAAACCACACATCATCCATTGATGATTGACAACTAAATCCCTCCAAAACACGCCTTGTCACCTTTCCATTTATTAACACTGAGTTTAATTTAAATCTTGGTTAGGAATACGGTAGCAAAAGACACTTCTAATAAAAGTGGATTGCGCGGTAACTCTGCTGTTGTGTTGTTTAACACACGACCGGTCAATTTATTATAGTTCATCTAAACGTGGTTACCGGTTACAATAACGAACATATTTTAAATATACTTATATACATAAGTGGCCCTCAATAAATATTATAAATCAATATTGTTTCCATGCTCTAAATTTCCAATCAGTAATAATATTATTTTAAACCCAATACAACTGTAAGTAATATTTTTTCAATAAACACTTCAGAACTTGTTATAATACAATTACATTTGTCATGTCACATTATAGTGATGTTACATAATCATATACATATAAGTTGTGTTTATAAACAAATAGAAAACATAACATACACACACACACACACACATATACATACAAAAAAAAAAGAATTAGCTACTGTAATAACTTTCTCTGATTCAAACTAAACATATACACATATAAGTATAAAGTGGGGTGAACGAAACTAGTAATAAGCTTAAAACATATTTAGCTAATGTTTATTAATTATTAAATAATAATTAATATTGTGTAAATTGGGTAATATTTATCAGATTATTTCCATGGAAACGATATTAAAAGTACCTATAAAATATATAAGTTACGTTGTTTTTTGTTGCAATAACGGTCATTCAAAGATTTTTATCAATTTTATATGCAAGAGAAAAGATTTTTTTTTCCAGTGTAATTATTACAAGGTGAAAAATGCTAATTGGTCAGTTTCAGAATAGGAGGAGTTGGTAATATTATATCAAAGTTGCTTTGATTTTTGGAAAGTTTTTTTTATGCAATTATTAACGGTCATTTTGGGTAAGTACGTTTATGTCATAAATCACAGTTATTTTTATGTATGCGTTTGTGGATACATCAACATTTCTTCGCTTGTCTATTGAGTATCGTAATGGTCACAGTCGGTATGGTAGACGCGCATCATTACCGACCATTACAGTGCAACAAGAACTATTTGTTATTGCCGTATGGAGCAGTACATACATACATACATTCAACGATTTCAGTCAACTTAATGATTCTTATTGGTATATAAGATCTATAAGATTTTTTTTAAAACAATTCAATCGACACCTTTTCACTACGCGTCGTTCTTTATTAAAAAAAGAAAAAAAAACGGTTTGTAGAGGCGGAATTAGTTGATATATAAAATGAAACTCTCATACTTATTTATATATAAGGTGAGGTCACCATTTAAAATCACCCTCCGCCTATTCTAAGAACAAGTAAAATTTATCACTAGAAAATCATCGGTATTATTAAACAATTTATTCATAATGATTGTTCCAATTAAAACGGTTGTGCATTCGTTGACATATAGTTACAGAAAGTATAAGTAAATGACGTTACATAGGTACAATCTGAAAAGAATAGAGAGAGAGATAGAAATGCGATAGTTTAGTGTTAGTCACTGTTAGTGATGGTATGTGTATGTATATTACAGCATCCATACACATACACACACACAGATATATGTTTCCAATAGCATGTCATGCATTTAAACAATATATTACTGAACATTTTAATGGTCGGTTCACGAATTTAATACCGTGTCAGTACAGGCCATAAATTTCAACACAACACTAAACAAAATGCAAATTATTAGAAATTAAACCAGCCAAAGAGAACTCGGATAGATCACCTGTGTATCCAACCAAATCGATTATTAATCTCTAGTTAATTATTTATTTTATACATCACGCATATATACATACATGCCTATAAATAACGTCATTGTAACATTCCATCATCTAATTTATACATTTATTATTTAGAATTAAACTAAATTCTTAATTATAACATATTCTAAATAAGGGCGACCGTGGTCTAGTGGCTAACGCTTCTACCTCACAATAACTTTGAACTATGAAGTTTGCCTAGTTCGAATCCCGTCTAGGACGAATGGAATTCTTCACCTGTGATTTACTTTGATAAAATAGCACGTCGCGTCGGTAGGTTTCTTCGGGTATTCCAGCTCTCCCTTGTCTAGGAAATACAAACACATATTACACAGTCAAGGTCAGGTTAACTACACTAGTCATAGCAAATATCAGCCACGCATACATACAACACGTTGAAGAGGAAACATACCCCAAAACGACGCACGTAATAATAATAATAATAAATAAATGTAATATTACAGTTATACGGTTGTATTTTCATATAAATTTACGCGAAATATTCTAGCTATGTATATGTGCTATAGGTAATAGATTTATGAATATTGCAATTTAAATGTGATTCCAAATGACAAGAAAGAAAATGATTGTATAGATAAGATCGTAGAAATTATGTAGAATTCATTCATGCCCGCCGCCTATAACCTTGTACTACTACTATAGGTACAGCGATTTTTCACGAAGTAAATTAACGATTTTATTGCGAGAATATTGTCACTAATTGTAGCGATTTGTGTGTGCGAAATACCTATTATTGCATCTGCAAATATAACGCGACGTTCAATGAACAATAAAATACACTAGTTTACTGGTTTTTGATCACTGCTAAAAGCAAACTATGTACGAGATACAGAGTCGGATTAATCTATGTTTGAAATACAATTCAGATTGAAATGTATTTTATATTTAAGCACATGTTAATATCTTCAATTGTAGCTATATTTAAATGCATAGATTGTGTTGTATTCCTGCTGCTGGTTTTATATTATGCATATATTTGCGTCATTTATATTTCACAATTGCTGTATGAATATTAAACAATAAATACTTATTGCCGTATCCTACTGATGGGCAAACACGATGTTTTACTCTGCCGATTCAGTTATGAATTAATACATTCATTATTATTCAAAAATTTAAATTTAATCGTGATTAATTCGAGATGAAATACTTAGTTTTCAGTTATAATATACATATACCTACATGAAATTGTTTTATTACGAGTGGTTATCATTTTATTTAATAATATTGCGCTTGCAATTTCATTGCACACATTTAAAATGTAGGTATAAATAATAATAAATAAATCATGACAATTATTAACCAGGATATGGCGCTTATACATATATGTAAGAAGAGAAATATTTACAAATTGCTATAAATTTATGTATTTTATTAAATAATATATATATATATATATATATATATATATATTATATATATATATTATATATAGATATATATATATATATATACATATACGATGTTTTTTTTTTCTTCTTATTATGCGAAATAAAATACTACGTCTTTTTAACAAAATATGCTAGTAAAATAAATAATAAATCAGTAGGTACATATACCTATAAAAGTGACCTCATACATATATAGAATTTGGTTTAAAATAAGTATAAGTAAGGTCGTGGTAAGTACGAAAGGCGCATGTTCACACATGTTAGCAGTGTATTTGTCCTTATACACACGAGTTGTTGAGCTTCGTTTATGGGCAGAAGTAGCCTCGTTTTCAGACACTAACGATTAAGAAATTATGCTATTTTAGGAAGTCTATGGTTATTCTCACGTTCTTCGCCTATAAAACTATTTTTATTTATTTATTTATTTACTGTTTCACATAGACTTCTGTCATATAACAGCCGCGCGTATATTTAAATAAAAATATAAAACATTTGAATGTTTCTGGTACGATAAAACAAATATCTAAAATGACCAATTAAAATAGCTACGTATGTATGTACATCAGAGGCGGCGTCGACAGCGCGTAATCTTTTTATTTTTCACAACATCACAACCTATTAAGATCCATCTCACCGTCCGTCCGTATATACTTATATAATATCGCCAAGAACTTGATTTTCTTAATCGAACGACAGTCATCTGGTTTTAATTGCATACCTGCACTTTTTATTTTAAAACAAAATCATTATTAAAAAAATAAATAAAAGACACTAAAATGAAAGTTTTATTATATATAGGTATATATATATATATAGTATATAGTATATAAAATTGACCATACATTAATTATTTTATTCAAATAGTACTTTATACACCTGTAACTATTAATTTATACCTTTTTTTAACAACCTTAACTCGTTTGTTCCCCTGTTCGTGATTTACCTTATTATTTCGCAAAATTAATAAATATTTACAAGTATACATTAATATAATTATATTTAATTTGGAGATTTTATTAAACGCAATCCAGCTGTGATGTATACACACACATACACTAATTTAATTTAATTGTGTTGAGTGAAAAGTGTTCAACTTTTCCAATTTGGTATTTTATTTTTGCAATGTTTGCAATTCGTTTCAAGTTGTGCCGAATTCTATAGGCGTACATCAATCACCAAGACGACGATTGTAACTACATATATATATATATATATATATATATATTATATATATATATATATATATATATATATATATATATATATATATTTATTTCAGTTACTTCACAACTAATTAGGGGCTACCATTTTGCGTACTTATTTAAAGTAATTGTTGTTATTTAATACTGTAGATATACTGATTTTTAATAAACAATTATAAATACTAAAGTAAGATATTGAATATAAATTATTAACTGTGGTGCTTGTCACTTGTTTTGCTATAATGTTCTGTCCTTGTCCTTATCAAAAACAGTTGACAAGCTAACAGAAGTCGTGCTTGCGTACAACAAGGATAGATTATATATATATATATTGTATATGTAAATCATCGCGGATTTGCGAACGCGTACGCGAAAAAAGATTCTCCGATATGGATTGTAATAAAATTTGCACCCAAATTACAGGTTGCTTGCGGAGTAATTTACATTAATTTAAAATATTACAGCGATTTTTAAATTGATTGCAACAATCAATTTCTCAGATAATTAATTTTCAGATAGGTACCTACTTTAAACGTATCACTCTCATAACAATTTTAAAATAAATACTTACAACTTTCAATAACAAATATGTACATACATAAGTACATACCTATCTACAACTTGGGGGTTCGAGAAAACTTGTATAAGTTTGTATTTTAAAAGTTTTACAATTGATCTGTGATAATGTTGCAATATAATTATATTGAATTTAAAAAATGTACATCTTTTTCGTAATAAATCTTTAGTTTTCTTTTTTAATACCAGTGCCTAGATATATAATATATCTGACAAGGTATAATTTACATATGATTACAACGTCAGTAAATGTAAGGTTCCCCTCTTAGAATACAGGTTAAATTTATAATATATCAATCATAGATCATGCAATAATTTACGTTAGTTTTCATCAAATCAGAAACATTTTAATACCTAATCATAAACAAATATTCTATTTGGAGAAATGTCTTTTATTATAGTCCGGGTTTTTAAAAACTTGATAATAAACTAAGTTTATAAGTCATTTGTAGGTTTGCTTTTGAATATTCAAATAAGTTAAC
>JADQWA010000238.1:0-344258 GCA_018344505.1 Nebria ingens riversi
TGCGTAGAGGTTCCGAAGCAGTAGATTAAACGTATTATTAAATATTAATACAGTATTTATTCAAACGGCTTTAAATTATAATTCGTTTTAGTAACATTTAAATGTTTCGCGTATTTTTTTTTTAATATATATTAAGAATTTATTAAATTTATATTAATTTTGAATCGACATATATGAGTGCTTATAAATCTAGTAATTTTTTTCCATGATTATAATACTTCCTTAGGTATATACATACATTCGTATAAGTAAAAACAATAGAAATAAAACGATTGTTTTGATATGATATTTGTTTGGTAGCATCAGGAAGCAAATCTATTGATTTCAAAATGGGGTAGAATTCACGGTTTAAACTAGAGAGGCGAACAGTGACGCGCGTGTGTGTATGTGTTAGGGGTGAATTGGAACAAGGAGTATGCGCACACACACACACATACATACATACGAATTGTGTTATCTCACTCTGTCGCATGGTTGGAACACGAGCCCGGAATAATAACAATCCGGGGGAACCGGAATAACATCGCGCAATGTCCCCGGTCTGTCCGACCCGAGGGACACAAAGAATTGAAATCAGAAATGGCAGAATCGCACAACTGTAATGCCGTGCGCGGTGCTCTTTGGTGGGATGAAATATATGGGTAATATTACGTATTCTGGGCATCGGGGACTCATCCACTCATGCGGGGGTGGAGCGGAGCAGGGCAGCTATACACGGACGACGAGCGATATTGAAAAAGTGCCACCGAGTTTTACGACATACTCTCACAGATCGGAACATAAAACCGAACAGACAAAGAGCACTCTTCGCATGCATATACGTACACAAATCCTAAGTCGCGGCCTTCAACATTTAAATATATTCGAAGAAAAAATTCGTTATATATTTGTAACGTCTATTTTATCTGAACCCTATTATAATGATTTGCAAATACGAATCGAACCCTTTACTTGTATTCAAATAGGCACAATCTTCGTGCGAAAATATATGCGACAATATTGAATATGTATTAGGTGGCTATATGTATTATATTATAGGTAACTATAGTAAAGGGTTAGGTACACGTCTTAGAAAGAGAGGGGATGTGCATTCCATGGTAATACTGATGATCTAATCGATAAGGGTAAAGGGTTAACTTCCGGTGTGAAATCGAAGGGTTCAATAATTCGGTATGCGGCTGGTCTACCGTGTGATTAAATTCCTGTCCCCTGAAATTTGATTTCAAACTTCCTCTATATCGATTTGCATCTGCAAACCTCCTCATGTCTTAGCCGTATGTATGTACTATTCAAAGTCATTGAAAGTTCATTGAATTTAAAAAAATAATTATATTTAAGTCAAATAAACATCAACTTTTATCATTTTGATACTACAGTTTTCCATAATATATTTGATTACAGAGTCTGGGGTTCATATTGAATTTCGCCGAACAAAAGAACTCAACGCAGCATCAACGTCTACCGTTGGTCCGTTTGCGTTGCTGGACCACTACATGTCCGGAAATGACCGGAGGGAGAGGGCGTGCTCGAATATAGTCCAACCTATTGCCGAGCAACGGTGCCCCCGATGGCCAATACTACAACAGTTGAATTGTGGACACGATGGACCAAAAACAGCGATCATACATTTCATCTCGGCCATAACAAATAACACAAACAATACACCAACACAGGAAGAGGAAAGAGGAGGCAATTTATAACAGTGAAACACAAATACACTAGAATACCATAAAAAAAACGAGATATAGACACTCAAAAATGTCAGTTTGTTTAGGACACAAAAGTGGATTTTTAAATTAAAACAATATAGACATACAACACAGAAACCAATTACTTAAAGAAAAGATTATTTAGGATATGGATGTGATAATTATAAGTGTATAGGAAACAATAAATACTTTCTATAAAATAACCCATTTAGAAATAGATTTAATAAAATATTTTGCAATGGGATTGTAACCAATGAGTGTAGATGAAGTTGAGGAACATTTAGGTACGTTTAAATATTTTATTTTAGTACCAAAACATACATATACAATTATAAACAAATATTTAATGATTGTTATAAAACCCACATGTATCACAAACATATATAAATAAATAAATATGAAATGAAGCAAATTGATCAGGTGAGCAGCAATACAGAGTAGTTATAGAGTTCTGAAACAAATAAATACCTATATAGGTAAAAAGTAAAGAGACAAGTGTCGTTTATTACACAAGGGTTGGTCACTTAAGTGTGTTAGGGCGCGTGTTCCACACCTAATTAAATTCTTGTCCAGCAACTGACCAGTTCATAAATCACTGCTACCCTTGGAGCGCGCCAAGCCGGTTTTCGCTACACGTGTGCGATGAATGACCGCCGAAGTATATGATTTTATTAAAGGTGCTACTAGGTGTATGTATGTATATATATATAAATATATATATATATATATATATATATTATATACTATATATTAATATATATAGATATATATATATTATATATATATATATATATATATATATATATATTATATATATATATATATATATTATATATAATATCATAGATATATATATATATATATATCTTATATATATAGTAGATATATAGTATCTAATATATAATATTATATATATATAATATATATTATATATGTATCCATATTATATATATATATACTATATATATATATCTATATATATATTATATATATATATATATATATATAGATATATATAGTGTAACTTTGAAATATAGTTCCGTATATATATATGTACCAGCAGCTAGCTAGCTAGCTAGCTAACATTTACATATTGATCAATGTGTATCGCGCTGGTGGATGTTGGGTGAGATGGTTTTGGTATGAGACCCGTTCGCTCGGTTCGAGTGTGGTCGCACGATGGAGTACGTAGTGTGCGCGCGGGAACGGTAACCATGTCTCGCTACAGTCATCCATCAAGGCAGGGTGAGCCAACACCCACACCACCACCTCCCTGACTACCACGGCACAAGTGTATCTTAGGAAGTTGGAGTTCGGTGCCTCGGGGACGCGGCTACAGTGGACCATTCAAAATACTCGACACTCTAAATCACTTTATATAACTACCTACTCTACCTACATATTTATTTTCAACTCAAACCACGTACTTATTATGTTTAGTAGTATCTACTCAATATATAAAAACCAATCAAGTAACAATTTCAATTAAACGAATCTCAAGAGATTATTTTCATTTCGCATTAAGATGCTTTGCATATGTGATGAATCACTATGTTTGCAAATGTAAGTATATTTTAGTGAAAACACTCAAAAGGTCTGAATTGCAATTCTGCAATGAAGGATGGAATGAAAAACGAAATAGACAAATACAGATTTTATTGCATCAAATATTCATAAGATTTAATTGCGACTATTAATTGTATTTCTGACGATAAAACCAAATAGCAACAAATAAATGAGTAGTTGACATAATTGAATATTCAGTCAAATAAATCAAAATCATAGCTATACGATTAGTTGTCTCCCAGTGTATAAAAAAATCGAAAAAGATTCAATTTTAACGTAAATTTGTGGTTCGTTGGAGCACAAAGGTGACAACTCCGGAAAATATTGTGGTCGAAATGAAAATTGATGATCCAATATTATTAAATATACTGAATAGAATAATTCCTCTTACGAGTATATAGACAAGTAATAAAAAGTTGCGTAGTAACCGAATATGATGTATGTATGTGTGTATGTATGTATGTAGTATACATGGATTGGCATCACATCGTATGTGCAATGTATGTCTGGGCGAACATAGCGGTGGAGCGACAAAGGGCCGCCATTAGCCGCGTCTTCGCGTCAAACTTGACATCGCGTCACGGCTGCGGGCAAATCCAGGGCCTCGGGCTATTTTCCGCCAACAGACGGTGCCCGTGCGCAATTCCCGGCCTACGTGCGCCAAACGCGCCATCCACCCCGATGGCTCACAGTCTATACGGCCACGTTATCGGCAACGGGAAATCGCGTTCTCCATCGGGGCGGTGGTGACGATGACGGCGGCGGCGAAGGCAGCTGCGGTATCCTAGCACCTATGCGGGCGCAGGGTGGCAACTGAAGAGCACCAAGGGGCGAGAGGGGGGGGGGGGGCTGAAGGGAGAAGAGGGCAACAGCACTAGAGAGAACCAAACCGAAGCTGCAACCGCCATATGCAAATGTTGTAACCAAATTATGTAGTCCGCTGCGAGCATATGTAATTCAACGTGAGATCGGTTAGACGGTATCACTACGAGTGATGACGACACAATGTGTTGGTACAGTCTAAGCGAGGTTATCTGAGCGAACCATCTGTGCCCGCGTGGACCGTTGTCGGCTTAATCATCAAGCACACATACATACATACATATATACACTCAAATGCCAAATAAAAACCTTTTTTCTGCAATGTACATATAGACTAGTAAGCAAAGCAGCGTCCCTAATCCAGGTAGTAACTGTTTAACATATTTTACTATAGATTCAAAACAACGTATGTAGGTACCTAAATATTTGACTATTAGCATCATCGTTACAAATCATGCCATGCACTTAATTATGAAACAATAGAATTTGATGTAAAACTGGTGTGACGTTGCAGCTGATGGTTTTGTCGATGTCGCATCTACATTAATTTACAATCATGTGCACTG
The DNA here is from genome assembly GCA_018344505.1 of Nebria ingens riversi. Lineage (NCBI taxonomy): Eukaryota > Metazoa > Arthropoda > Insecta > Coleoptera > Carabidae > Nebria > Nebria ingens. The sequence continues at coordinate 4,664 of JADQWA010000238.1, forward strand.
TATATGTGTGTGTGTGTATGTTTGTTTGTTATTTGTGTGCACAAGATCACAAACACAAGCAGTAACAACCAGAAGCCAAGAAGTACGCTTTTCGATGTTCAGGCACTAATTAACATCATAGCAAACAAACGCAGCCATATACCACATGCTGCTGCTGCTGCTGCTAGTGCACTGTTTTTGTTGCTGCATCAAAATTACTTTGATATGTCATCCATAAGCTCAGAGCAGAGCAGATATATGTATATGCATTTATTATACACATACATAAATACATACTTACACACATATGCATCTTGGATATGAATTAAAGAAAGAATTGAAATAAAGTTCAAAGCGAAATATCGTACAAGTATCGGTTAACAAATGAGCCGACTCGGAAATGAAAAGGGGTGATAATATAAATAACGTCTACGAGCCAAATCAGCTGACTGCAAGAACGGAGAAAGTATATACTATATACTTTTACTTTCACGTTAACTGGAGTGTATTTTTAAAATGATTTTCCACTGGCGTACCATTTTATATTTATAACAAATTTAAACATATTTATATTCATATGCATACTATTTTATAAACGTTTACCATTAAATATGATTAATGTACTAGTCCTAAATCTCAAATTATTTACAGATATTTCATTTTTATCAAATAGAAATTTAACCGTTTCGTGATTATTATTATTATTATTATTATATATATATATATATATATATATATATATATATATATATATATATATATATATATATATATATATATATATATATATATATATATATATATATATATATATATATATATATATATATATATATATATATATAAAACGCGATTTTATAAGAGTTGTTTAAATCATGGTTTGAGCGTTTGAGCATTATTGCAATATTTCTATTAAAGTTATCGAGATACATTTCGCTACCATGTGCTAAAAAATATATTGTAACTAAACTTGAACACTAATCAACATATATATTGAATCTGAAGTACAAATATGTTTTAAATGAAAATGATTTAGAAGTAATTGTGTTCGCCGCCACTGTTCAAGTAGTATGTAGAGTGAAAGCACTAAAACAAAGTTGGAATTTTAAACAGCGATTTAAAAGCTGTTTGGTGCGCGCGTTCAAACTTTTTTTCTTTTCAGTTTTTTCGAAAAAAGACGCAAAAAAGGAGTGCTACTGAATAAGAAAAACGTCGTAAAGAACCACGACCTACCCCTACTATTACGCTACGGTGCCGCCGCCACGCCGTCATCATTCCAGAACGAAAGAGACGACGCTCTCAAATAAATGAAGAAACCGCGCGTTACGCTGACGGCGCGGTGCGGCGCAGTGCGGCGCGGCACGACGCGCACTTCTCATTCATAATTAGCTCTTGTTGGCTGCTGTTTTAAAACTGTTGCTCGCTCGTTTCTGACGTCACAAAAATGCTCTCGCTTTTTTATTTGCCTCCAAGTTGTACCACGAACGCTCCACTTGGTTATTCAGTGTCACCGCCACCGCCAATATAACAAGTCGTTAATTTACTTCATGGAATTCAACACAAACATATTTTCCAAGCATATTAACTGTTTATGTTATTGAACAACGATTCATCAATCAATTAAGTATGTGCTTTTAAATGAAATAAATTCGCGTCTGTGAAACTTATAGGTATATTTATTTATTTATAGAATACTAGTGTGATCAAATGAAGCTTTTATAATTATAATTGTGAAAGCTTCAATTCGAATGAATTTGGTGGAGGTGCATTTGAAATAAATCGTTACAAACGAACGAAGAAGAAGAAGAGAAAATGTCATCACGCCTTCGATGTGGAATGGCAAAAGAAGAAAGGGTGATTTTGGCCCGTGTCTGATTGATAGGGCGCGCTTGTTGTGATGAGCGTGCGGTCAGGGGGCGCGGTTCGACTACCTGCGATGACCCTTGCCCTAAGCTGACCCGTCCGCTGGCGGCTACAACCCAACAGCTGGACAGACTGTCCGCTCCAGCTAACAATCCAAACTACCTGAACCTCCGGAACATGTCCCCATATATTATACCATTGACCATTGTCTGAATTGCATATATAAAATTTTAAATATCTTTACATTGTATTTCATATACGTCAGCGGTTGTTTATAGAATATGTGTAGAAGCGCAACTTTTTAAAAATATGAATTGTAAACATAAAAGTACTCGATCTTATCTTTATTGCAGGAAAGGCATTCGAAATTTATCGCAGTGTACAAGGACCTTAAGTAATCGAATAATATATATATATATATATATATATATATATATATATATATATATATATATATATATATATATATATATATATATATATATATATATATATATATATATATATATATATATATATATATAATATATATATATATATATATATATATATATAGATATATATATATATATATATATATATATATATATATATATATATATATATATATATATATATATATATATATATATATATATATATATATATATATATATATATATATATATATATATATATATAGCATGAAGAGCTTAAATAATCGATCATAACTCAAAAGACGAAAGTTATTAAATTACAATACATGCTGGACAAAAGGAGCACTGGACGAAGAGCGAATACTGGACGAAGAGCGAATACTACACGAAGAGCGACAAGTAATGCATTGAACATTTCCACCGCATCATACTGTATGAGGAGCTTAAGTAATGGAATCGTAATTGAATTAATTTATGTATGTACTTCGTTTGTTGGCAAAACGAGCAAAGAATTTAGTTAGTAAACACGGCTAAGGAACGTACGTGGATTGGCAACGTTGTCCTTTTGATATACCTTAGGTATTAGTAGGAATAACCCCTTCCACTTAGCCGTTGGCTACCTACGGCCAGAAATCAATACACGAAACATATAAGAGAGTGGGGTGTAAAGCCCTGCGTGCCATTGGCTGAAAGGGCGGAGCACCCTAATCCAGACCGCGCCCTAACATTCGATACACTACCGCCCCATTCAGGACTATGACCAAAACTGATCCTAAATCCTTCTATTATGCACTGGACAACAAAAACTAACCATATTTCTTCCTCCGTATTCAACCGTTACACACAAAATACTTGGGGTACATTTTATAATTAATTTAAATCAAATAAACAGAATGGGACGACGAAATAAATGTATAAATATTTGCATAGTTAACATACCAAAAAGACATCTTCATACAGCAGTAGGAGCCGGAAGTCCTGGTTGAGCGGTAGCCACTTCCGGAACTCCATCCTCATCAGATTGCGGATTCATCCACCCTCTACTATTCTCCACCTCCTCCAAACGTTCCTTCTCCAGCCGTTTCGATTCTTCAATTTCAAAATGATATTTCGGAGTAGTAATCCCCAAAAGGGAAGCCAATGATTCGCCAACATAATCACAAACGCCTAACGTAGTACTTCCGGTTTGAATTGCCTTATGCATCAGCCAAGGGCCCCAACTCATTCGAGCCTTAAGAGAAACAAATCAAAAACAGAATTCAAATTAAACTTCCGCTAAAGTAATATTGCCGCGTAAAATGAGTTCGCGTTCGGGGTTATAGAGAGCTCTATTGAGCAATAGGTACAACTCACCGTATCAACTTGGTCTGCTGGTTGCTCACTAGGCGCCGCCTGGTCCTCCTCATCGCTAAAGTCTTCCATTGTGCCATCACTGAAAAACAAGACACGTTTTGGTTGTTTTATAGGGATTGTACTAGTTTCGGTTAGTTTTTCTGTTAAATCAAAACTATTCACTTCCATGTTTACACGGATCTTTTATTTAGCACACAAACACAACAAATGTTAATTTTATATTGAGACGCAGTGATACCACTCAGTAATAATTATTAATAAGTCACGATATTTGTTGGTTGAGTATCTAGAATTATTTTTATTTTAATATTGAATAGAAGTTATGGTAAAAATGTATTAATTAAATTATATGAGGTTTTATAATCTATGATTTATTTATGATAAATATTTCAATTTGAGATTGGGTACGAAATTATTTTCATTCGTGTGGCTATTCGATATTGTAGCTAAGCTCACATCAGTTGGATTGACTCATAATTTATTATTTTAACATAACCTTCTTTTATTTTATATATTCTACTTCAGTACAAATTAATAAACGAATGAGATTTTAAATTGATATATTCCCAATTAAACTATATCCTCCCTTATATCAACACTAAAATTCATTTATTTACTTATTCACCCTCATATCAACAAGTTTGAAAACTTAGTTATATTAAATTACCAAGTTCAAAATATGGTATTTAAAATATTACAAACTACAAATAACTAACCCAACAATTATTACTTAAAACAACGTTCGAGTTTACTCGTTGTCAATAATTATAAAATACATTTGGACATGGACATTTGAGAGGAATCTCAGGGGACACATAAATAAGACATATTTAAGCAAAAAATAAGATTTATAACCCAATATTTGCTATATTTTATACTTAAAAATAGATAAATAAGAGATGTATATATTAAAAGTCAAACATAATATCTATCATTTATACAGAAACGTTTTTGATACGATCCAAATATGTTTATAAATTGGATAACATTTAAGACACGAACAAAATACACATAAATATATTCATAAACACATAAAATACACCATAATTCACTCATATAATATTAAAATATCAATCTTTACCTTATATTTGAACACTTGTTTAACCCCAGCTGTCTCAACCTTGTAGCGTTCTGTAATAAAAACACCAAATTACAAATCAGAATTAACTACTTTAGAAATCATTTTACAAAAAAATACATACACTAATCAATCCTCAGCATCCCAAATAACAAGATTATCTATGTTTATTGTAATAAATAGCTTTTAAACAGCCGATGATTAGAGATAAATATAGTGCTCACAATTATAACATGACTGTCGCCTATCTCACAGTAGAAAACTAGGAAGCGCTTGCGCTTGCGCCTCAACCGCTTGCGCAGTTTCTGGCTTGCGCGCTAAAAGCGCGTTATTTAAATAAATCTAGCATGTATGAAACAATTGTTTTAATTTATATTAACAATACTCAATAATGTTACGAAATGTCAATAATAATTGATATGATTATAAGCTTTTATTAAATTTAAAAACATTGGTTTAAGGAGTTTTAAAAATTATATTTAATAACATGCGTTTTCCGCATATAATAGATACAAATACAAAATTAGCGTTTGAAACCTCTACAGTTAGTGCCACATTAGCAGAAGAACAAGGCAGGCAATTACAATCAGAAGATTTAACATGGGATGAGGACTTTTTACCAACGTTGGCGTATTTATCTTTGGTAGTAATCGCGAATAATTTCAGTAATCGCCCATTATTGGACGAGCTGGTACCTATAGATCGATTCCATTTACTGGAATTGATTTCAACAGATATAGAACTTGCAATTGTTGTGCCTCTAATCCAAGTAAGTTAATATCAATTATCAATATTAAAACAGCCATTGTTAAGTGTGAGGAATTATTTATAGGAAGAGTATTATTGGAAACGCCGTTTTGAAGATAGTTTCGGTAACTTACACTGTAAAAAACACGAGGGTTGGACTTGGAAGTGTGTTTACCTAGAGCGTTACATCCAGAAGAAACTGGAGAATGCTCAGCCCGAATATAAAGATGAAGACAATTTCATAGAGCTGTTGGATCTTTGTTTTGCGTACATCCATATATTATCAATTGAAGAGCAGCAGCAATGGTGTCCTCCAAAGACGATTTTGAAAAAGCAATGGCCCCACATTTTCCCTGTTTCTCATATCAGCTTTGTGCCTATCTTCACACAATTAGAGTATATTCAAGAATTTGAAATAACGTACGGCATGAATAACGTCGTAGATAAATTCGATTTTCATATGTTTAAAATCGATCCAATCGATTTGATGCATTTAGGGGAAGCAGTCATGCTATTGCCCAATTTAAAAATATTAAGACTTCACAACTCTGACATCAAATACTTGCATATTAAAGCGTTCATCCAGAAAATCATTCGGAATACAACTTTAATAGAACTAGATTTATCGCATTGTAAAATAGGTAATTTGGGTACCAAATGTGTAGCAGGTTTAGTTCAAGTCCACGAGAATTTAAAAATATTAAATTTAAAAGATAATGACATCACAGAAGAAGGCGCGTTAGGGTATATTTATTTATAAAGGTGGTAAGCTGTTTTAAAATTAGATTTGTTTATAGATTAGCTTGGGTGTTAATAAGTCCGGAGGGAGCGTTTCTTCGCCATTTAAACATGGCGTTGAATCCGTTAGGACACGCCGGATGTATGGCGATCCTCCGGGCGTTGGTTCGGGGACCAACTCCTAGGGAATTGTCGATGGCTGCTTGTCAAATCAGCGGTATAACAGCAGTGCGTTTGGGCGCGATGTTGAAGTTAAATTCTTCGTTACGCTATTTAGACATTTCAAACAATAATATGGCGGAAGGTACTGATGTAAGTGTTCAAATAATTATTGTTTGTTGAGTAGATAATTAACACATATGCGCATATAGGATATTTTAAATTCTTTGAGGAGAAACAGGCGCTTGCTCAACCTTGAATTCAGGAATACGAATCTTCCTGAAGCAGTAGAGCAGGAATTGAAAGAGCTAGTTAAGAAGAATAACGAAATGCATTCTGTATCGCAGAGTGGTATAGATTTTGGGTATATTCAAAATATTGAAGATGTTCGCATAGAAAATAATGCGGCTGCTGTTGATTAATATATTTTTTTTTTGTAATATATATTTTTGTGTAATTTATATAAATAAAATTAAAAATTAAATAAATATGTGTCTGTTTCTATTATATACATCAATCGAATACGCTTTTGAAGACATAGCGGTAGTTTGGGAAAAAGAATTAATTTATTAGATCAATTTTGATTTGTGCGTTGTGTACCATTGAACCGCGTACGTAAATGAGGCATATTATGGAAACGCAATGGTTGAACTGCGAGAACAGCTGAGTTTTAGTTGAGTTGGTCGAGCACAATCTCGCGCATGGGGTGAATGACACGCGCAACCGTCTACTGGTCTCTCTATCTACCCGGCCAGCTATCTTTATCATTCTTTTTCTCTGCCTTACACCTTTCTCTCCCCATATTTCCTCTCTGTTTTCTTTAGCGCGAGATTCCTATTCACTATTCGCCCGAAAGGGTCGTTGTATTGCGCGAACTCTATATATTATTCGTTATGAATTACGCGAGAATTGAAAATCCACAAAAAATCTAAAGGATCTTTTGTTGATATTTCCGGGAAATTTAAATTTATTATACACCCTATATTAATTCGCGCACACTATTAAATTTTAGAAAAACAACCAAATAACGATTAGTATTGAAACACTTAAAAAAAATATATATAATAACATAATTCGGTTTGAAAGTCACTGTACTATGAAATAGGCGAAAGTTCAGGAAATTGAATTTAATAATTATAAATTTATTTTTTCGATCGTGAGATATTGATTTTGATACCTCAACATCGCAAAAAAAATATATATAGATTTGCTTTGGAGCACAAAGGAGTACATATCAATATATTTATATATTTTAATTTCATAAATAAATAATTAATTGCGTCGTAACGTATTACATGTAAGCTTTGATGAATATAATAATTTTCAATAGGACAGGTGTAATTCACCTGCAGTAAGGAATAAAAAAAAAGGGAAAACAAATACATACCTTGTAATATGTTTGATTGTATTGTGAATACGAATAAATATCCAAGTGAAAAACCACGCAATTTTCCGAAACCTCCAACGATGAAAAAGCAAAAGACACGCACACTACAACACAGGTTGTTCCCTGTCCATTCCGATCGCTACGGCTACGGCGTCGACTCGTTCAGTTCAGTGCTCTCTGGGCCGCATGCAGTGGAGGTAGAAGTACTTCTTCTGTTGTGATGTGCCTTTTACAACCGATCATATAATTTACCGGACTATTTCAACTATTTTTCCCTGCCAAATTACGCAGTGCTGTTGTCGGTTGCGTCGCGGAGACATTACGAAAAGTGTAACTTTTATTTTTTTGTGGTTAAGGGTACATTTTGTGACTTTGTTATTGTTGTGTGAACTTGTTGTGTTAGTGTGGACTTGTTATATTGGATTCGGTTACGGATTATATGACCCCGTATTTTATTGGTAAGTTTATTTATTTTATTTTACAATCATTTTTGGTATTTTTTGCAACATGTTAAATCACTTCCAAGTGCAAGGCACTTAAGCAATTGGAAATGCAACAATTACTAAAGTACTGTCATGTATATCTTAGTTTAAGTTTCTGGTAATACATGTCATAGGTTCAAAAATATATCAAACGTTTAAAAGGCTCAATTTGGGGATTATTCTATTTATAAATAATTTATATATATATAGGTACCTATATAATAAATAAATATATACTTAAATGTCTTTTTGTCTACAAAATAGAAAACAAATATATATATATATATATATATATATATATATATATATATATATATATATATATATATATATATATATATATATATATATATATATATATATATATATATATATATATATATATATATACATATATATTTGTAGATAAGCCTGTGTAACTTTGTCGTAATGCAGGTTGCGCTCAAAAGTTTCCTAAGGAATATTTCATATTCTTGTTAAGGATTTGCTAGTAAGCTGCAGGAACATATTTGAGTACTGTTTTCCATATATTAATATTATTTTATAATATTTATTGAGCATATAATACAAAATGTATCACGCGTTTACAAATTGGAATAAGACTATGAAATGGCGTTCTTTGCGGTGTGGGTCATACAAAGATCGGACAGACCTTATATAGATAGTGAGAGAGAGTCGCTTATAACGGCACCAGTAGATTTGATAGACCTTACCTCGTGGTTGACCCACGGAACAGATCATCATAGTCGGTTGTGATTTACGCGGATGATTGGTCATTTCGTATTTGGGGGTCGCAGCTTCTAAAAGTAGGTCAGAGCCAACAGGCCAAGGAAAGTACCAAAACTTTCATCCTACTACATTGTTACTGACTCAGCCTGGACTAGTACTTTCGCTCGCGGGACTTTAATTCAATTATTAACATCATCTGCATATAGGGAAAATTAATCCAAGTTTACTTGGTTTGTAATATGTAATTGTGTGCTGTTTATGATGGTAATACCATCCATTGACTGTTAAGTACAATTACCCGGTTGTTGGTGAGATAATTTCAATTATAACCAAACGATGTGTTCGTCTGTTGTGTTTTCTAAAATACGAAAGCGAAAGTACCTCGTTCTCGCTCGTCGATCACTGCACAGCTACTTTCTAACTAACGCAGGAGCCAGAAGGGACCAAGCCATTGGCCTCCTGTTGTATATGATCTCCACAAAATCTATCTTTCATTAGTACCTATCTAATTCGAAATTTACAATCGAAGCCAACTTAAAATTGCTTGTCATTTATTCCAAATTGATGGCCAACTATTTTTGATAACTATTTTAAAATAGTCTACTATAAAACACTCTAGTTTTTATTCAAATGTTTTCTAAACACTATTGCTGGTATTTCCCAATTATTTATATATGTATACTTACATCCGGTTTGTATAAATATTGTCTTCTGTTGTCGCCAAAGAGTTTGGAATAGAGTCTTTAAATTATTAAAAACATTATTCCGAAATATTAAATAATGATTCCGTAAAAGTAATTCACAACAAATATGTCAGCACATTCTTGAAAGTCATCATCATGTGGTGTTTATGTATTTCCTAATAATTTCCGCGATGACGAAATTGTGGCCCCGTGTTGACCGTGTACGTCGTGGGCCAATGCGAATTTTAAAACTAGGTCACCTACTTTACTCTGTCAAATTATTTCATTGTCATGATCCTTATAGTACCAGAAGTCTCAACCGGTACCACATAGTACAATCACCACGTGAAGATTCTTTAAATCATTCACCATTTCCTCCTCAATTTTTAATCAATCTCATACGTTCGGGTTCAAAGCGAAAACTGTTTAAAGAAATGGTTTGAAATGCAACGAATTTCAGTTTCCATTTATGGTTCGTATAAATATTTCAGTTTAAAATGTACATACATACTGCAGTACAATTGTTAATGTTACAGTATTTAATTATATGTGCATGCAAATGTGAGGATTCTTTTGTCTTCATTTCAAACTTAAGCGGCTTCTGATTTAGTTGTATCATTACGCAATAATCGCTTAAGTGAAGGTCGTAAGGATAATTTATTCCCTAAACCTATAAGGCATTTTTCCCTCATATAAATAACTAAAACAATATATGCATCAAACACATAAAAAAATTCAAGCGCGCATATTGATATATGCAAGATCATACTGTTTGAATATATGCGCTTGACTTTTGGCAGTGCGACCTAATTTCAAAAACGACCATTGTGTACAATTGCAGATATCTAAATAGACGATCGCTGCATAACAGTTACTAAAATAAATGAATACATAATTCAAATTAATTAATTTAAAATTGTAATAGGTATCAAAAAGACCAATTTTATTAAATCTATATACATATGTACAATATGGTTAAATCTATTGAGGAAAAGTATTAGTATAGATTTAAGATAACTGTAAGAATTATAAATTTGAGATGACAATGTTTATTTGAAATGCTGTCCGGACGGTTAGATTTTGTCCAAGTTTTATTTATTTTAAATGTTATCAGAAGTGTCAGTGACCAGTTTCGATTAAAAGTTCAAATAGAATTGTTCCATTTCTGTGTGGGGTCATCGTAATTCAAGTTTTGTGATTATATTATATACAACGTAATTCATATAGAATTGAAATTGTTTGCGAAATTGGATTGCTGACTTCTAGACTTAAACTAACAAGTGTCTATGTTGAAGCAGCAAATATAACAAGATGTCCTCTGTTGGTGTAAAAATTATAACCTCGGTATTCTACCTGAAGGAAAACTGGATAAAACGACCTCTAACAGAAAAGGCGAAAGAAGTCTATTCAACATATATAATATATAAATTTCGCATTGTCATTTTGTAGATTTTCTGATTAATATTCAATAATTATTAGTAATCACGAATAGAAATCACTTCCGGGTGCTTTTCATTTTCATTTTCAGGAAATATGATTTTCAAATTAGCTACTTATCTATTTTATTTATTAATTAAATCATTTTATCCTTCCATATATGTAAACATGTACATTTTTACCCCTAAGTTTAAAAAATCGCGTTTATTAATCAACTTTTAAATGACCCATAATTCTATAGTAAATAGTTGCTTGATTTATAATACGAAATCTCTTCAAAAGAAATTATAGATTTGCTCAGAATATAAAAGATGGTCAATGAATTGGACTTAGTTTGTTAGAGTACATTTATAATATGAAATTCGACGTAATTTTAGTAGTATATATATATATATATATATATATATATATATATATATATATATATATACATATATATATATATATATATATATATATATATATATATATATATATATATATATATATATATATATATATATATATATATATATATATATGTATATATATATATATATATATATATATATATATATATATATATATATATATATATATATATATATATATATATATATATATATATATATATATATATATATATATATATATATATATATATATAATGTTAGTAAAATCACAATTTATCTATGAGCAAACGGTTCTAACAATTCAGCGAGCGTCAAAATCAGCTGTGATGCCAGAGCTGGTGTCACTGACCGAAAGGAATAGAAACAGTGGCGGCTCGTCACAAATTCATCATAATCTATTTTTTATTCGTGATGGCCAGCGCCTAAAAATAAAACTAACGTCAATTGACGACGGCTCATTGTTTACTGTACAAAAAATATATTTATTTCGGGTCGATTTAATTTTAAGGCAGGCGATAGGAACATTTTGTCGAGTCAATGACACGACGCCACGCATTACAAGACGCCGTTTTTCTCTATTATAACATTATTATACAAAGTTAGGAACCCTTAACTCAATTACTCCACACATACACTAGTACTTAAAAATGTTGCTCTTATTTATTATTAGGTATTATTATTTTAAAATGATCTATTATCTTTTCCACTAAACTGTGGTAACGTAATTGAAGACTAATTTTCGGCATGTCTCTTTGCGATGGGGGTTGCGTAATGTTGGGGGCAGTGTCCGCTCCGGTGGCCTAAGAGCGCGGGATCGATGCCGGGTCGTGTCATTGAACTTGAGGGTGTTTCAGATACACAGGCACTGTGTTAACTTGTATGTACTCTCTCTTTCTATCGGGATCATCGTTATCCCTGTCACTCGTTCATAATGTAAGGGTACGTTCAACCCGCGTGCCATATTCACTTTCATTTGTTACACAAATCATTCAGTTACCAATTCAAAATACACAATAACACAAATCTAGGAAATTAATCGAAATTGATTTTGATTAATGATCAAACATCGTTATATACTTTCGTGCCCAAAGATGACTAAATATATGTTACACTACGGTTATACTAGTTTGGTTTTATTATAATGTAGGTATAATAACGGTTATAACGAACAACGTGGATTTTTATCCTGCTTCGAAAGAAAATTAATCTTGACCGAAACATATTTATAGGTACTAATTTAATTTAGGTATATGATTTAAATTCGGGAATAATTTTTGAGTTGTTCGCTGATAAAGATCGCCTAATTCTTATTTGATGCGCGCGTCTTTCTAAGCTGGCACATGCGTACATTTTCTAATTTAACCAAGTGTTCTTGTCTAGACTGTTTGTACTGACCTATATACTTAAAAAAGAGTTACTATTTCTAGCGAGAATCATCGCTTAGCGTCCAAATGCACCCTCCGCACCCCAACAAGCCCGCCAAACTTTATTTATGTGCTCCGTCTGACCGGCACGCGTAAAAGAAGACAGAGTACCACGCGAACGACCGACCACATAAATATTTTGCCTTACGTTCCTGGTTATGCTGTTTTATTTTTAAACCATCAAGTCTTTCTCGAAAAAAGGAATCATAATTTAACCAATTCCGCGTTTCACAAAAATATACTCTATTCATGACCTAATTTTTACTATTTTTAATCAAATATCCGAAAACATTTATTATACTTGAATTAAAAGCGCAGGTTTACAAAGTACGAATCACAAATTCTTTATATTGCAAACACAGAGGGTTTAATATAATAATTACGTTTAGGGTTAGTTGACCTGTAGAATATGGGCTTATTGTGTTATAATTGCAACAAATTTAGGAAGCGTTTTCAGACATTGTTCTATGAATAAATCTGAGCGCACACGTTCCGTGTGTGTGCGGCTTGTCTTTGAGTCCGGTCTCCGGTTGGCGTAGGTCCGGGATCGAGGCGGCCAAGTTCGTTGAACTTAGTCGCATGGCAACATCGCTAAAAGAACACCTCCCTCATAGAATGACTACCGTTATATATGTAATACGTATACGTAGATGCCTATACATTAACTTACAGCTAATACAATTTAGATTTTTATTTTCATACATACATATCGTCTTAGAGTGCAAAAGTTACCATTTCCCACAGTTATGAAGTTGATTATTTAATGCAGGGAAACTCAATCTAAACATTTATCTTTTCAGATTTGGAATTCAAATTTTAGATTTTTATTTTTATACAAATGCCCTTAGAGTTACCATTTCGTACAGTTACGAATTTTATTATTTAGTGCAGGGCAATTCTAACTAAAATTTTATGTATTTTTAAAAATAGACTATTCAGAGTTGTAATTAAAAATAGCCTTGTTTTGCGCAAATAAACCTTCTAAATTAATCAAATTCGAACTATAATATTAACAAATTATCAGTAAATGATAAATGCAAGGTTGTGTCGTAACCCCACAATCATTTTTAAGCGAATATTCGATATCGACTAATATATACCCACCCACAATAATTCTTAATAACCGAATGGAAAAGTTGAGCTTTTCAGTTTCAAAGCTCGGAAAATAACGCATCATCAGAGGTCATTGCCTCTAGAAGAAAGTGTTTTTATACTCACACACACACACACACAAAACATTGTTTAGACTATTTTTTTATGTATGAGATATAGTTTTAATTGTTTGCGAATTTTTCTTGGTAACTATACTCTTTATATGAATGCCTGCTTATCTTAATTTACTTGGCAATTATTTACATATATATATATATCTAATTTGTATTATTTATTTTGATCATCCGCGCTGAATGTTTAACATTCCAAATATTTTTAACGCCAGTGTAAAAAATAATGTCTTAGTAGAGAAAACATTGGCAACAATATGGCTGGCATACGAATTTTGGCAGATTGTTTTGTACGCCACCTCCGCGTGTCAGGTCAACAACATAATATGAACTAGGTGTGTTAGCGAAACACACCATTGAACTATACCTAATTATTAAATAGTGTGACCACATTTTTTAGTTACCTAGATTCTTCCAAATTCTTCATGTGTAGATTTTCAGACAAACTACGATTTCCTCGCCGGTAGTGGTTCGTCGAAAAAAAATTACATATATTATTGTAAATCGCGTGTATGTTTGTATACAAGTAAAAGTAATAGCCTTTCATCAGTGGTCACGTGATGTGATCCTATATAATTTTACTTTCACTTGCCAAGGGTGCATATTTTATAATTATCTATTTATTTATATGTATAGGTATATAAAACAAAAAATTAAGTTAAACTCGGGAATTTTAATTAAAAATAGGATTTGAGTATTATTAATCTTGAAACATATTCTTTCATTGTATATTGGATGGTAATCCAAGGTTAAAGAACTTGAATGCGTGATATGGGTCATTCCGGCACAGTACCCTTTTCCCAGCAGCGCAGTGTAGCGCCAATGTGTGCAGTGTGCACAAACACACACCTTCTTTTTATTAAACTGCGCGAATTTCGACGTTTCCTTCATTATATTAATTGTAGGCCACTTTAGATATTTATTGTTTAACTATATAGATAGGAGTAATTCTTTTCGTATTTTATCGCGAAAAGAATAAATAATTTCGTGTGCGAAACCTTGCTTACAGCGAGATGGCCTTCCATCGCATAGGGATAATAATGTTTATTAAAGCATATTGGCAAATTATCGTTTGCAGAAACGTTGCTGGCGTTGCGGACGCTTTGCTTATTATTCATGTGCATTTGTTTTTGCCAAATGTACAATCGTAAAACGCTTGACAACTACGTGATTTTGACACGGAATTTAGCGCGGTAATAAAGCGTACAAAATTGGATATAAGAATCCGTGCTATTAAAGGCCCACTGTCAATTTGAAAGCGAGGTCGACTGGCTATTTTTTAAATATGATTATTTTTGCAGTTGCTCGATCAATTGATTTTTTATTAATCACTACAAAGAATGTTAATTTAATAAAAAAAAACATACACGTTTAAGTAAATGTACGCTACACATTATATACATAGGTAAATATATAAAACGCTACAGATGATCGAATGAGTAAATATAAATTCGGTCAGTTGGTAATGCATATACATATTGTGATATGTGATGATTCTGGGTGAGTGACTGAGAAAGAATGAGTGGTGGATTGGAGCCCACTTGTTTAATTCATATAGCAGTATAATATTATATATATATATATATATATATATATATATATATATATATATATATATATATATATGAGCCGATTGACCCTGGTTTTGGCGGCCACCACACCGACCTTAGCTCTACTGACTGACTGAGAGTCGGGCTTGGCCGATCACGGACATTTATTATATTTTATATATTCTTTTATCTTTAACTCAAACAGGACCGGCTTGTGGAGGTATCAAAAATTGAGACATTCATAAATATAAATAAACTTTAGAATAAATCCCTATTATATTTAACCTAAATGAAATATATACATATGTACCACACACTTTGGTACGCCTGATGTCCATCATGGAGAATGGTACGCGTGAATCGGAATTGCTTTTAGGAAAAAATGACGTCATACGTTTACTATTACACAGATGCAGTTCCGTCTTTAGTGCAAGGTCGTGCATGTGTAAGCTGTTTGTTTATTTTTGTAACTTTTATATTCTCAAAGTTTTCCAAGGCCAAATTTACTACAGCACCAAATTATGCAGAGAGTTTCCAATAAAAACAAAATAAACCAACCACGGCACTGGTGATTAATTCGCGATCTATTCCGCGCAAAGTCGATATGGCCGTAGTTTACGCAACGTTGTGATACAAGTTAGAGAAAGAAGTGACGTTTAATTTCTCATTCGTGAACTTTCTCTTCGTCATTTCTTCTGAATCTCACGTTTCATTGAATACAGCGAGCAAAGAATCGTTATGCCAGTGGGAGGCCTGGCCACGAATCGTGAAAAACATCAGAGACCGACTCCTCGACTGCGCGCATATACATACATACATACATACATATACTATGATGTTGACCTTTTCTCTATCAAATCAAACCTTCAACACACTCAAATCAAGTTTCACTAAATTACCATCACACGTTTACAATAGAATCTTTTTTTTTCTTTTCTTTTACACAATTTCATTTTAATAAAATAACTAAACAACTCATAAAATAACCAGTAACATATATGTATGTACACCTTCGAACATAAGTCTTGTCGCTTTATAGCCACCTAAAGTCTCGCAACCAGCATTACATGATTTTAATACAAGTTATGCAGTACGTACAAACACAGTTAAATTACGTAGGTGAATCCATATCATTCGCTTATTACCATAATAAGCGAATGATATGGATTCACTTACGCAATTTAACTGATTTTGTACGTGCTGCATAACTTGTATTAAAATCATGTAATGCTGGTTGCGAGACTTTAGGTGGCTATAAAGACTTATGTTCGAAGGTGTACCTATGAGCTTTCTATGTAAATGTACTAAATGGTCAAAATGTGATTTTAACAGAAAATTTAAATATGTTTTACAGGTGAAATAGATATTCCTGCCGTAGGCAGTGAACATCTCTTGCGCCAACTCTAAGGGTTGGTTCAAAATGGTTAACCGCCTAGATCCTTCCGTGGAACAAAACTGGAGGTTCCTGGAGTCTCCAAACCGTCTGAGGAGCACTGCGCTTGAGTACGACAAATAAAGTAAGTGATATTCTATATTCCATATAATTTAATATAATATATATTTTTTTAAATAATAAAAAGATGTTAGGAATATCTCTTCTAGAAACATTCGAAATATATCTCAAACCGCACCTGTATTATTATTGTAAAACCATTTAAAAATAGTAATACCTAATAGATAAATAAAAAAAATCTTATCTCTTCTAGAAACATACATATAGGTATATCAAACCGCACTCCGCACTCCGCACTAGTATTATTGTTGTAACACTGTTGAAAAACAGTATTATATTAAGCTAAATAAATATAAATGAAAAATCTGTAGCTAAATCTACAGAGATGAATCAATTCTGTCATGATTAACAATTTTACACCAACCAACCTTGCGTCGTCGTTAGATTCCGATTCTAGTCGAACTGACTTAGCGTATACGCTTAGAAAGGCTAGAGCTAGCGTAGTATCGCGAAAATACCGCGCGGCATTTGCTAAGCTGGTCTAGTTGCTCAGTAGCATTGGACGCGCGAGCACTATTTTTGCACTTAGTGGACACTTTTATATGTATAATAAACAATCTATTCTATCCGTTAACTGAATTGAATGTTACCGAATATTCTATTGATTGGAAGCAGTGTGACTTACTCGCTCGTTGATATACCAGTAGTGTTAGTGTGTTATTGTTGTGGGCCCTATTTTTCAGTTTCGTTGACATTTTTTAGGTTATGTGATTAATAATTAGTTCAAGTGTGAATATTATTTGTTTCTGATTTATTTGTGACATTCTTTGGGATTAACTAATGGAATAACTTTTTAATCAGGTAATCATATTTATTTTATTCACGCGATTATTTTTTCACAGATAGGCATAACTATTTTTATTATTTATTAAGTACATTTAAATTAGCACTTACATTGCACTAATAAATTTATATGTGTACCCCAATTCAACTGATTTACACATCACATTTATAATTCAGTAATATCTAATTTATTTATCTATATAAAATTGTCCATAACAGATATTTAAATGAAAAAATAATGATACAATTCTCCATAATTAAGTTATATTTCCTGAAAATTTTTAGCTAAATTGCCTAAAAATTAGAAGTGCCAGATTTGTATTCAATTTTAAAAACTGTAATTTATCAACGGATATGAAATAATTTAAAAACAAAATTAATATTACTTATACATATTTTCCTTTATGAAACAGGGCTGTCCAAAATGTATATATAGCATAATTTTCGTCAACGAATTGTCTATTAATGTATGCTAAACAATACTAAAAATGTCCTAAAGTTTATTCTATGCACTGTACATATGTTTTCATTTTGTACAATCCCAGTATTATGTACATTTTATAATACTACAATTTTTATTGTCGACACTTTCTCTAAGTCGCTCTCGTGACGTATTCAAAAGAAAGTAATTTGAACATATTTTTTTTAATGAAAAAATTTCGGCTTTTAGTTTCGTTTTTATCTAAGCGTGTCCGAAACTTTCTTTAGCGATTTTTCGATTGCGAAATACGTTAAATAAAAAATGCTTTTCTCTCTCTCTCTCTCTCGTTAATAATGTTGGTAAATAGTAATTCCAATATTAAATAACCTCCTTAACATATACAGTACTCACTGTAGTTGAATAGTTTATTTATATATTCAATAAATATAAATATATTTGAATTTTAACAATTACAATATGACATATTTTGAATTTTAAATAAATTGAAATGCGCGTGTTAGTAATCACAATTATTATGCGAGTTATGATTGTTTTAAGAGCTTCTTACACCTCATTTTATTGGGTAATATATTTTTATATATATATATATATATATATATATATATATATATATATATATATTTAAATAGCCCCTGAATATTTAAATAATATTTGCAATATATTTTCAACTCGTGTTGTAATATATAAATACAAATAACTGACCATAGCTACATTGAACATTACACCATTGTCAATATTTATTAAATTTAAATATACTATAAATACGAAATATGTATTTGATATTTCGTTAAGTTGCAACAAAAATGTGTGTAATTTAAATATTTATTTTTTGTTCGTTTCATTTAAATAATAAGATTGCATTGAGTGTTTTTCGAACAATGACATTCATAAATTGTAATATTAGCAAAACGACGGAACAATCAAGGTAAATATGGCAGTCCGGAACCTTCAGTATCACTAAAAAGAAATGACGAGGACAGTGTAGTCCCGCGCAACGCGATATAATCCTTGTTCACTCGCGGAGTGAGTAAAGCTTGCGCGGTCACAATGCGTCATCTGCCGCGACTAGCCAAGGTTCATCAGCGACGTCGCCTTGCGTCGCTAAACTATTATGACTGAATGCAACTTCATTTATTGCAAATCAACCATTTACTACGATTTAGGTACTTTACTTTCGTTAGAAGATACGAAAAATGTGATAATTTATCTTAAACACTGCCCTTCGGATTCAGGGTCTCGACATTTATGAAGTTATTTGCATATTTTAATATTATTCAAAAACAGTGAGCATAATAAGTAATAACTTATTGTATTGGATGCAGCGTTCGTTATTTTTATTATGACTCAAAAAACAAACAAGTTTGAATAAAAACAAAATGTTCTGGTTATGCTTTGCAATTCTAGTAATAGTTATTTAACTATTTTAAGGTTGTATTAAATTGGTCATAAACTTATTACTTTTTTTTGTGTTTTTCTCAATTATATTTCATTCCTTTCGAAATCTATTTTGTTATTTAATCGAAATTCGTCTCTTCACAGACTGAGAACAGTCATTGTGACTACTGCGTGTTTGAGACAAGTTTGTGGTGTTACAACGCGAGACAGACTAAAATATAGATCGATTCTATTTAAAGATGTATTTGTTATTTTTGCTAATAAATTTTCCATTGTTATCTATTTATTGTCCCAGAAATTCAATAGCTTTGCAAAAATAAATTTGTATACCTACCATATTAGTTAGTTTCAATCGAGTCCGTTGACCTGTGATGATTGTAGTGTAAAATACGTTAGATAAAAAATAAAGATCATAATTTGATGTACAATTGTTTTATCTTTGATCAGCGGTTAAATTTAACGGACGAATTAGAAAGTTCTTTGTAGAATAATCGCCG
Source organism: Nebria ingens riversi (assembly GCA_018344505.1). NCBI lineage: Eukaryota > Metazoa > Arthropoda > Insecta > Coleoptera > Carabidae > Nebria > Nebria ingens. The sequence goes on from JADQWA010000238.1 coordinate 24,934, forward strand.
TTTTACTCTAGTACTAAGCATACAACTATAGTAAAATGAGTTAATACAGCAGTATGATTACTTAGTAATTAGTACTTTAGAAGAAATTTTACTTTCGTTTTCCGCAAGGAATAATTTTTCCTTTTTTTTTGCATTATTTATATTATTATTATTATTATGTTCATTTTTAATGAATACGTGCATGACCTTTTATGAATGCATTACTTCCTGATTTTCTAGTAAGTGACTTCCGGAAGCGGTTGTGTATCGGCGTGGACTTTTTATGCGAAAATATTAGTTTTACAATAAAAATTATTGTACCTATATTATAAACAATTTATTACGAATGTTCTCTATTAAATATATCTGAAGCAATTGTGTCATTGCACTTATACATATATGATATACAATAACAAGTCGTATAGTTTTTTTCAAAGTACCAACCTTAATTCTTTGTAAGCCCTAACGCCGTAGTATACATTAGATGCAAATCAGTTATACATCAACAATTTGAGTAGTGCATGCGGCCTATAATAAGTGTTGCCAATATTAGAGGCTCTAAATGCCGCTTTTTGAAAACGCCTTAAAGGTGGTACTCCATAAATTGTGCTCGATTTAATGGCTTGACAGTATAATAAACTTAATACGTACCTGTCCTTTAAGTAATCACTTTCATGGTTTTTATTTTTTATTTCAAATTTGTGAAAATAATCACTATTTAGTGCTTTTCTGCTTAACTTAGTATACCTATATGATTGAGTATAAAGGCAGTTTAAATTTACAAAAATATTTTTTTAAATAGTTATTTTATTAGGTATAAAAATACACCATATTTATTTCTATGTAGGTATACTGTAAAATCACATAAGTACATAATTGGGTAAAATTAAATGAATTCTAAATGCTAGTTTGTATTAATAATTAAACTTCTTTTTTTTTACAGTCTAGACTTAATTGTAAATTATAACAAATTAATAAAAACGACTTGTTCTCCGCGTACTAACAATTTTGGAATATATCGTTCACAAAATTCTAATTTTCTCGTAATTTTTTTTATTATAATTTCCGGTGGAACTATTTTTGGTTTACTACTACTTTGAATATGTGGCACAACATTACCTAAAAACATATAAAATAAAGAATTATTTTATATTTAAAAAAATACGATTTTTGATTAAAACAAATCAATATTTATTTTAGGTACCTAAATATTTAAAATAATAGAAATTTTAGAGCACGTTATTGTATAATATAATCTATTGTTATCAGTAGAAAAATTATAATTTGTTTTTAAATTTATGAGCCTTGGTGGAAAATTTAAAAATACATATAGAAACAGTGTTTGAAAAGGGTGTAAAGGGCAGGTTTTTAACAACAAGAACAACAATATATACACACAGCATCGGTCGCGTTACGGCGGCATATGTTTGTATCACGTGACGCTAAGTACATCGAACCCGAATGAATGTGTGTGTGTGTGTGTGTGTGTGTTCCCTCTGTGTTATTGTAGTTGTCAGAAGTATTAGAAGTACCTAGTTAGCACTTTCACTAACCGAGCTGAGCTATGAAGAGACCATCGTCCATTTGCAATTATTATTAACAATAATAACAACATCGTTAAAATGAGTTAAAAATCACGAATACGTACTTAGTGCAGGAACTTTTCGTTTGCGCGCTCTGGTCCAAATCTCTGTAACGTCTTCCAAAGCCATGTTCCAATGAGTGTCAAACGCGGAGACAAACGCTAAACAGTATCCGCGTACTCCATGACTGTGTCGTGTCCATACCTAAAATAAAACAAAAACAAAAACAATTGTTAGACAATTGTTAGAATTTGTGTCGTTTTAGAGGGTTGTTTTATTTTGTTGGTACCGTGTTATATTTAAGGTTCCGTGGGCGCAGAATGTGCGCCTAGTGTGTAACCTCCGTATATAACGGAAGGTGCGGTCACACTTTCCCCGGACCTTGGAGTTCGCGGTCCTCGCTGGAGGTCGCATCATTCGCAAGGTCGCCATAGCGAGCTCCGTAATATCTAACTACCTACCTAACTTGGTCTTACGAGATAATAAATTATATTTGTTTACTGATATTAAACATTCATTACTGATGAAATTTATAATCTAGATTCATAATATGCTTCCCCAATCATGAAATAGAACTTTTCTTTTTTCTATATTGAACTAATTTTATTCCTTATAGTATTATGTTAATATTATAACCAACAAACGGTATTAATAGTATTTTATTCGTAATGAATAAAATATTTAATATTATTTATATATGATTATTATAATATGTGCATATATTATTTCATTAATCATCATTTAGTAAAACAGTTAATTTTCTTCAAACTAACACTAAATTTATGTTTAATATTGTATGCATGCGTTCGCGTAATTTTGGTAAGAAATATAATTGAATAAACTACAAATAATTAATTGTAAATATCTGTATGGTTAAGATAAACTTGTGAGTATATCATTCATAGTGGTATATTCTTTTGTTTTGGTTTGAAATAAAAAATTATAATTGCGATTATATAAATAATCAATAATATTTAATATAACGGTTCGTTGCAAATGAATGCAATAGTGAAAGGCGATGATTGAGATGGTAAATAACGAGAAAGATAAAATAATAAATTTTGAACATTCTTAAAGTTGCGTAACCCGCTGCGCTGGCGCTGCTCCGCGCTTTTACAGCATAGCATTTTTTCGTATTTTTCATAATATTAGAAATTCGTACTCCCACGTTTGCTTTCTTTACAAGTGAAAGCTTTACCTACTGTTCAAATATGCTAAAGGTTAATATACACCAGCACTCTAACGATGTATTCTTTTTTGCTTTTGTTGTATTATATTACATTTTTATTCACTGTCAAACAATTGCGAATCAACTCCATTGTTTACTAAGCGTTTATCAGTTTAAGATAATTCACTAATTTGATCATCAAACCCTTTAACACCTTTCTTAGACCACAACGGTGACATCTCCTACAGTGTACATGAAACATTTTTATATCTACTACAAATTCAGAGAATGTCCGGTAATAAAAACGTCTCCTTCAAATAAACCACGATTAAACTGAGTGCATGGTGGCGACAGCCTTGCAAATTTTTCGTATAAATGTCTAATCGTTATAGAGTCTATGATAAACGCGCACAAACACACACACACACACTCTAGCTGTTTTATAAATATATTAAGACAATATTTAGAAATATCACTAGTCGACCTAACTTAAGGTGAACAGGAATTTTCTCACAACAAATAAAAGGCAATGAATTTGGCCCTGATGCAACCCTGAACAAATCGCACTGGACCAGCAGATCGTTGTTTGTATAACTATTAGATTAACTCGAGGTTGTATTCTTTTGGTTAACTGTTAATTGCAAGGTCTTCGATTCGACTATAGGGTCGCACAAGTTAAGGGCATCGCTTCAAATCGATAAATAGATTAAAATTACCTGTATTCGTAGTCGTTCGTCGATGCATTTCTTCAGCACGTTCAACGGTCCCTGTTGTTCAGTTTCCATGCGTTTGGCGAGACTTTTCTGTGGCTTTCTTTCAGTTTTGATAGGCACTGAAACAATTGCATTTGTGTTAAAGCTCGGTGCATACATGAACCTAGCCAATGTCCGTTGAACTCGTCTGTATCATGGTGAGGTGGTCAGCGCAATGCACTTAACAAGACGCGGCTTCTAAGCTATATATCCCGCATAAAATACGAAAAACTATTCACTTTCATGTTGACAACCTCAAGGAAAAATACTAGCTTAATTGGAGTAGGTATTAATTTGGAAAGAACATATACAATTCTAAATGTGTCGGATTTCAAAGCATTTCTATTATTATTTCAAGTAAATAGGCTTTTATTAGTATTAATCCTCCTCATATGAATAATATTACGTGTTAGTGCTTTAAATTTTATTAAACTATACTATTGATAATTTCTATTTATCTATGTAAGAGCGGCGTTGTTGGTTTAATTTTCCGATAGAATGGAAAATGAATAAAGTGAATATTTGAAGAAGTTATAGATGAGGTGTATAGAAAATTGAGTAGGTATTGTTTGTGGCAGAAAGGCAATGTTTAGCGGCTGGCTAAGCAAGGTTAGGCTAGGCTAGGCTAGGCTAGGCAATCCTAGGCTTTCTTTGGTCGCGCGGTATGGCATGTTCGGTCTTCGCGAGCGATGCGATGCGATGCGATCCCATATAGCGGTATCCACGCCTTGCTGACTCGGCCTGCGATGACCTCGCGGCAAACAACACACATACTATCACCAGCATGTAGTTCTTGCTTCCAATGCATTCGCCACCACCATCTACTCGCCCGGTTCGGCCCATTCGCCAGGCCGCTATTTTCTTTGCACACGCGCTGCTTACTGCACGATACTTTTACACGCTTTTATTTACTTTCTTCACTTTTCAATATATACACATATATATATATATATATATATATATATATATATATATATATATATATATATATATATATATATATAATATATATATATATATATATTTATATATATATATATATATATATATATATATATATATATATATATATATATATATATATATATATATATATATATATATATATATATATATATATATATATATATATATATATATATATATATATATATATATACAATTTACCTAATAACGATACTTGGCTTATTTCAACACCAAACATTTAATTACTACCCTATAAAAAACAAACTAGAATACCTATATAGACATTATTTTTCTCAAAAATCACAAATTATTTTACATAAATAAATATGTCTTTTGAGGCTTTTTGTTTTTTTTTAATTTTCCAGAAATTGCACACATTTTTGAATTAAATATCAAAATGTTATTTAATATTTTATCCCATACTATGTATCAAATGTATAAAAATTATTTTATAGAAGTCTAAAGAAATGTTTATAGTGTTACACTGTAAAAAATATTATATAGGTAACGTAACGTAATTCTAAAAAAAAAAAAAACAAAAATAAAAATCCGAATGTTATAATACATTATTTATAAAACAGGGGTACTGAACTTCTAAAAATAAAAATAGCAAACGTTATTTTTAAAAACTTTCGATTTTTCCGCGCTACGTAATATTATTGTAAACAATTCGTTAAACATCATTCACACTTAATCTGCCGCTGGCTGGTTCTTCTCGCCAAATAATCCGGCGATAAAAATAAATACGCACTGATAACAGAGAAAGACACAATAATATTAAAATATTGCGATAAAGGGAGACCGCTGATGAGAGTGCGCGGTTTTTCTCGAGAATATTTTTGTTGTGTGAGATATAATGAAAGATGGACGAAAGAGAGACCAAAGAGAGGAGAGCAAACTTATATACCGGTAGGTCAATGGCCTTTGAGAGAGCCCGCGCACACTTGTAATGTTTTTACGATCTGCGCTAGCCATAGGCGTGCGTGGTGAACAGGGCACTTGCGAAACGACCCACCCGCTAAACTATTTATATTTTAAACTTGCCAAAAAAAAGCAAATGGCAGTAATTGCGCTACTGTTGATTTACTATCGCCCTTTTTCTATCAAGACAAGAGTAATATATTTATCATTTTCAATCTTTAGAAATATAACAACATCTATTAATATATACACGAAACCAAACAACCTATTTTATAGATGTAGTATAAACAAAATCTTTTTATACAAAAATTAAAAAAAGTACAGACTAATCTAATAATTTTATAATGACAAAACCAGATGACCAAATTTTAGACATATTTTTCCTACTAAGTCATATATATGTATATAGAAAACAGCTACGCACAGTCGTTGATATAATTATTTAAATTAAGCTATTACTTAATGAAATTAACATTTCTATGACTACCTCAAATCACGTCACTACTAAAGTCCTCAAACATTAAAATTAATAATCAATCAAGTGTTTGTTTATATACGTAAATATATCTGACGTAACTCCACCAATTTTTTATTCCCACATAGTATACTTAAAAAATAAAATCGACGTCACCACTAAATGGTAATTTAAGCGTCGTTGCAAACCTATATTTCAATATTAATACGAAATTACACCATACAGATGTCAGCATCAGTTAGAAATCAATACAATCGCACTTCTTGCAATTGCTGCGCTCCGGATATATAAAAGAAGCTCGTGTCTTTGAAACTGTTATTAGAATGGACATAACTTTTTAGTAACACATGTGAGACATATGCCATCTATTACTAAATTTAAGTTGTTTTTTTTTTTACTAACGCGATTTTATTTTTGCTATTTTGATAACTTTCTCTGGTCAAGTGTAACAGGAGAGGACATTGCACCAAACAATCATCTTACTTGGAGACATGTTAAACATAATTACCGTACATGTTAATTAGTAGCAGCTAATTATAAATAATCTTAGTGACTTTCTGTTTGATGTATATCACTTCCGTATTTTATCAAAATGAAACATCAACAATGTGCCGACGTGTATTCTATGAATGAATAATTGTCTTAAAATATATTTATTTCATTTAACATCTCAAAACAACAACAACAATAATAAATTTGCTTGTAACTTATAAATATATTTTTTAAAAATCTTACTTTGGTGTGGTAAAAAGTTCCGTTCGAATTTCGTATTTGGCGCCACTTCCGGTTTACAATATTTCTCAGTCGATAAACCTTTCTGCACGGACACGAATTTGTGTATATTATCATATATACGTGCATCCGGTACCGGTATGACGACGTGTGCAGCTTGCAGGGCTTTTAACGGATTAAAATGTTCACTAAAAAAGTCCAAACTTGCGTCGTACGCACCAGTATCACTTGTTTGTTCCTCTGAATTGGACGCTGGCTTTGCATCTGCATCCATCTTTAAACAACTGACTGTCAAATGTGTTGCTATAGCAACAGCCTTGATGGCATCTTTTAAAATTGCCCGCGCGCGCTGCTCCACATGGCGGGCAAACAGATCTGCTTCCGGATGACAATTCGGGCACATTCTGAGTTTCTTAATTATTAATAAACAAAAATAAATGACCAACAAGGTTACAGAATAGCTTTAGAGGGGATTTAAATGCGAATTCACGACGTGTGGATGTTAACTATTGTTAAATGCTAACTGTTAATTGTAGATTAGTAATGTCAATGTCCCTTTAACAGTGTGTTGTGAAATTGCAACTGTTGCGTAATGGTTCGTCGTATTTAAAATAAAATAGCAAGAAATTCACTCTTATTAACATTAACTATGCAATCTCTCGGCTCGGCATCGTCGCGGACGCTGTTGCTTAGAAAAGAAATTCATTTTACTTTCACGGAAAAAGAGAGACAGACAAATGAAAAAACAGTGTTGTTTAGAAAATAAACTAACATTTCACTTTCGATTTGCCGCAGCGAATTTTGTTAAATTTATGTTCATTTTAATAATATTGAATCATTTTATGGACTTTTTCCTAGTAATTTTATTCATATAATAGTTTTTACTTTCTTTATACATTTTAATTAATACAAATTATATTATACTGGTCTTGGAGCACAATGGTGACTAGTTAAATGGATTTTGATATAAATATTTGATAGACTGCAGCACTTTTGACTGTTCACATTTCGTACAATTGTAGTTAGTTATAGAAAGTAAATTCGTTGATCAACTGTACTGATATATACTTTGTAATATTTCTATAGGCGGTATTTTTCTTCTTTAAGCATTGCGATTGTTTAAAAATGTATTTACCCAATGATTTGATAGACCACTTTCACCATCACCGCGTCTTGATTATAAACGCGTATTTAATTACAAGAATCAGTGAAAGTTATATTTATTTTTCTTATAAGTTAATTTTTATACTTAACATTTGACGCGCGAACTCGTGCGGGGTCGCATTTTTTTATTACTGCCAATAGAAGTGTTTCTATTTTTGGGCGCTGGCCATTGAACTTTCAGACGATTTTATATTTCATTTTTCAGATGTGATTTATTTTTTAATATTGTATACATTTAATTGACGAATTAAACTATTATGTTTTTCTTAGGACTAATTTCCCTTTTTTTATTATTATTTACAAAGAGAAATTTTATATAAAAAAAAATTATCCATTCATTATTGAATTATGGAATATTTTTATTATGTTCTAACATTAAGTTTTCTATACATATTTATAATAGAAAGAAATTCTTATAGGAATGCGCATGGTGACGGAAATATGAAATTTTAAATAAATGTTTTGTTTGTTTCAGATACAATAAAATACAGATTAATGTTTTGGAAACGGTACGAGATTCATCCAGACATAACAAGGTAAGCTTATTAAACGTAGTTGCAATAGTAACATTTGGAGAAAAAGTGTTGTTTTTTTTTCTTTTAATTTGAGGCAATTACATTTTTAATTTCAGAACCCTACTAAAAGTCTGTATACTCCCGCGTACAAATAACGATAAAATAGTAATAAAAAACCATCGTGACCAGCTCTCGTCGCAGAGAGCTCGCGTTTTGCAAATAATTCGTGAATTCTAGGGGCTCCGTGAGTCTGCACGGCCCCACGGTGGCGGGCGCTCATGTACTCGGGGCGCACTCGCCCATGTCGTTGGCGATGCCGTTCATCGACAACGATCTACTCTGGTGTCCTGACAACGACGGCAAAATGGTAGATCTTTCATCGTGTCTTCAGGACGCCGCGGTACCTAACGGTCAGCAACAGAGTCAGATGCAAGGGCTGGGCGAGTTGTCCCAATCGGACTTGACGAGTCTGGTTGGCGGACTTCCGGGTGGGGAACAGGAAGAAGACTCCCAAATGCAGGAGGATGATATTTTTAAACAATTAGGTGATACGGCGTTTGAGTTAGAGCATTTGTTTAACGATTTTAACGCAGCCCAAGAGATAAAGGTAAGATAATATTTTAAAATAATTCAAATACATTTTTGACCAACATAAATTGATCTTATCACTTCGCTATCCCCTATTATGTTGCTTTGTTACACATATAATAGACCTAAAGCTCCTCCACCAAAATCACACAAATGTATATATATATATATCCACAATCATCAATTAGAATAATAATCAAGCAACCAGTCTAACGTATAAACATCTTTCTATTTTATATAAGACCCAATAATACTGCAACCAGTCTTACGTATCTTCAAAATTACGCAACCAACTTTACACTGAAGCTCTAACATCTTGTGCAACTTATACGTAACTTAAACAGCCTACTTTTAGGCGCATCACAATCCAAATCCACCCAACCTAAATTAGGCAACCACCTTAACTGTAATGTATAGAATCGTGTTTCCTTTTTTTGGTTTTTTAGCAAGAAGAAAACAACAACAACATATCGGACGCGATCGGTTCTAGTTCCGCGATTCACTCGAAGAGCGCGCAAATGTTACTCGAAATGCGAACCGCCGCGCGCAATCGTAATATCGCGGCCGCGAATCCGTTACTCGCGGAGAAACTTAGTGCACCTACCGGCCAACACTCGCATCAAAATCAAACCGGATCTGTGGGCGCTGGTTACACCGGACGCCACCAGCAAGCGCCACCTTTATTGAAAATTAAAGGTAAGAGTTTTTTCATTCATTTCTTTTTTTTGTGTACTATGTATATAGTTTTTCCGATAATTTCCCTTTCAATTACATTATGGTAGGTCAGTTATACCGTGTAGCATAGCTTTTATTAAATGATTAAATGACTTAATCTTAAATTATTTTAGTGATATTCTAATTAATTTTATTAATTATATCTCTTAGTGAAACGTCGTAATAAATATTATTATTTCGTTTTGTTAAACGCGTTAATGGAGAACTTGTATACACAAGTTTATTTAGACTAAACAGTCGTTTAAAATACATCCCTTAAATAGTAATTAAGATAAATTGTTTCATGAAATAATGACACGCATTGATTTTAGTTTCAAAAGTGATAAACGGGTCTTAAATATGTGATAGGAAACAGATGTTGTTTATTTTGTAGTAAGCATCCCTTTTAGTTGTTATTACATCCCTTAGTCAAAAGTTATAGTGAGCATGACTAAGATGTATTTATCACTACATATTTAAATAGAATGACGAAATTTGTTGATTGAATATTTCCACTTGAGTCATGTGCAGTTTTAGTAATTTTTATTTAAATATCTACCTTGGTATATTGTTTGGTGGAATGTTTCGTTTAATTTTCAAACGTATATAACGTTGGGATGCAACAGCGAAGCACAAGCAACGCTAGGTATTCCGGAGACAAGACAGTTATATGTTATGTCGGGCAGTGGGCATCGAACTCAGTCCCGTCACAAGGACAGCCGGTTAGGTTAGCTGTAACCATGCAATTTGCACTTTCTGAAGACGCCACACAACTCTTCATTGCAAACCAACAATAACACAACTTGTTAATTGCGTATACTTAGACTATTTATCACACAAAGTTAACCCTTTATAGTAGAACAAACATACATGAGTCAAGCTTTCAAATATTATATATATATATATATATACGATATATATATATATATATATATATATATATATGTATATATAAATATAATATATATATATATATATATATATATATATATATATATATAAATATATATATATATATATATATATATATATATATATATATATAATATATATATAATATATTATATATATATATATATTATATATATAATACTATATATATATATAGATATATATATATATATATATATATATATATATATTTAAAAATCAAACAACATACATTCGTATCAATTTATATATGTATACCTATATATAAATAACTTTCATTCAACTGTGAAAGGGAGTGTGTTGTAGAAATAAAATATAGGTATAGGAATCTTAGTAAAATATAAATGTCGCGAATCATCTTTGCGTGAAATCTTGTTGTCCTTTTTTGCCATCACACTTTCTACGTCGACTTCTACGGGCAACGCAAGCGTAATTATGCATATAACATAATTATGCAGATATAGAAATCTGATTTTATTAGAGTCAGGTTTGCGTAGCGAGATGAACACTTTCAATTACCGTACCTACTCTCGTTTCCTTACCACTAGTTTAATTTATATATTTTAGAAAATTGTTATTATACATATATGCGTATTACCATCAGAGATCGGAATATTTTAAAAACTATATTCATATTCATGTTCATATTGTGCTTCTATACTTTCCCAGTTTTAGTCAGCATAAAAATGTATTTATCTATAAATGTTATCAGTACATTTCACAATTTCGATCTGTGAGAAATGGGGTTAACAATGTTTACTGTAGTACACAGGTGTTGCTGGTAACAACAGTCGTAGTATAACACAAGGTTATTATAAAATAATTTTGAATCATTTCCCCGAAGTGCGGTGCAACAGCGTAAATGAAACCGCAAGTAAAATCCACGCATAACCAAAACGGGGTCGCGATGGCCCAAAATGTGGGTCACTCATGACCGCACCGAGTCCGCGCTCGCGATTATGTCACCGGCCACCATAGCAGCACATGTATTGAAAGTGAAAACGGTGACACCACTTTTTAACAACAAACACCAGTGCCTTACCGCCTCGCAAACACACACACGCAACACACCTTATGAATCAAAAATACCTCATATATCAATGTAACTTATCCGTACTTAGTTCTACAGTTAATATATTAAATGAAATGAACTAGTTTACAAATGCGATATTTATAACTGTAACTAGACTGAATTTATGAATAATATACCTACCTAGTTGTGTTTCAAATCAGTTTTAAATAAATATTTAAAATCTATTTACCTAGACAAGAAAAACAACATTTCTAAGACAGTTTGCCATATTAGTTACATTAGTTTCGTAATAAGTTAGCGCGCAATTAATCTAAATCTGATCTAGAATCGGTTAGCTAGAGAATGTCGTTGAATACGGGAAGTTGTTTTTCGGATCCGGTCACCGCAGAAGCAAGCTTACGCAAGTGGACCACTATGCATATACACGAGCATAAATCGCGCAAGGTAAAAACGTATTTCAGGTTACCCACATACATATAGCAATCGCGACATTTCACCTGTTCTAGAACCAAACCCGTCACTTCAAGGTTACAGAATGTATTCTTACGATCTTCTTAGATATTTTTCAATAGGTAGATGAAATTGTGAAAATAAATAAACATCTTCGTTATAAATTTGCAATTCAAAGATGTATGTATGTACCATGCTGTTATGTATGTACTGTTGAAGTGGTTCAAGGGTTATTACAGCATATGTAATATGTGGAGAAATATGTAGGTGTATCTTGTGCATATAAATATATTTGTGTGTGTGTGTATGTATGTGAGAGTGAAAAAGGTATATGGGAAAAAGTATGGTTTTGCGGTTTTGGTGCCTTGTGTACCTTGGGGCCCGGGTTCGATACGCCTTTGATGCTATATCAAAACCAAGCTGTCTAAATATTAAATTTAGGTAATTTAGAGGTTCTACTGTTTGTCTCTTACGGGCTAGGAAAGTATGTATGTGTTATCTATCTATATATATATACGTACGCATGTGTGTGTGTGTATATAGGATTGTAAAATTATTAACTTGACAGGCATTCATGAATTTATTACCACTTAAAGTAATAATATTTACGCAAGTTTAAAATAATTTATAGATTAATTGAAATACTTTATATCTGAACATAACCGTGCCACATTTGACTAAAAAGGCAATAAAAAAATGGCAATTTTCATTAATAAATGTTATTACTAGATAAATAAATACCTAATTTACATAATTATCACGAGTTGGAGTTTCTATAAATTAAAAACTTTCCTCAATTTGCAGTATCTATGACATACGTTCACAACAACATATCTAAACGCACTCATTACGATTATGGTTTCATATCCATTACAAACTAACGAAAACGAGGACCAATCACTATTTTCTTTTAAATTTGTAACCGTGTAGATTCAGAAACAAACATATTTCGTGCTTAGGAATCATGACGTAACGATCCCTATTCTCGATCAAGTTTAAGTACATAAAAAGGGGACATATTTTAGTTGCAAAAATGAATAAATATTAACGTCTATTATTATAAAAAGTAAATCAAATTGACTGTTATAACAATGTTTGAAATCATGCACATGCTACAATAAAACGTATTTTTTGAACAGTGTAAATTGTGGATCATCGGAACTAGTATGTATGTATGTATGTATGTATTTATTATGTGAGCGTCTGATGTGATACCACTAGTCAGGTCGGGTATTCGGGTCATGGTTACTATTATATACCTATAATACTACGATACATATGTATGTATGTATGTATGTATGTATGTATGTATGATTGTATGTGCAAGTGGTAGGGTCACCATAGGAATCAGTCGCCTATGGGCATTTCCATTGCGTCAGTTTCACTTCTGTTTAAGGAAGACGAGAAAGGTACTAACTTTTCTTTTAAATAAGAACAAACTAATTTTATTGCATTTTTACCAAGAATTTGCGATTTTATCCTATATATATCCTATATATATATATATATATTTTAGTTTTACTTTCAATTTTTAAATTTCTACATCCAGAAAACGACAAAGTTATATTTAAATAAATGATACGTAAATAAAAACAACAAATTTACTCTCAATTCATATGTTTAAAATCTATCTAGAGTCAAGATTCAAAAAAGAGAAAATAATAAATATATATTTGAAATAAACGACAGGAAATAATATAACTCTGTCAATTATAGAAATACTGAAAACATTTTTTATAATTAGCGATGTTCAGATATAATATCGTTTGCGTCGCTGTGGAGGCAAGCTTGTTAGTTAGTTGCGAACCGTCGTTACAGGGTGAGGGTTCAATTAACCCTTTTAGCCGACGGCTAGACGTTTTGCTATTACGCTTACTTCACGTCCTGGGACCCTCGTCAAGAAATCTGATAGTGGCGCCAACTTGATACGACATTCATATACCTATGTATGACCTACGACCCTTAAAAATGACAAACATTCGGTGTACGCCATAAATCATATATAGGTATAGGTTTTCTAAATAAACTATTTATTGATAAGCATCTGTAATAGGTACTACATTTAAATACAAAAATGCATTTCGCAAGTGTTTGTCATGTTGTGTATTTGCTCCAATTCTTTAAGAATTATACCGTCCTACTCTGGTTTCGTGTAATGCATATATCAATTGATAAATCAGAAGTGTTGAACAAATTAAATCAATATATTTATATTTCGCAATTCTATTTCAAGTACATAAAGCTTATTAAGGCAAAATTATTAATATTCTATTAATGGTTTTTTTTAAGGAATGGATTTGAACTAATTGTTTAAATACTTTTTAAAACATTTAATAACAAATTATTATTTACAATTTTTTATATTGGCTATTATTATAAAATTTGAATTTTCCTTACGTCTAGTTGCATTTGGTTTGTAACTAGACAATCAAGTGATGCAGGCCGGGTCACGTGACCAAGCCACCTGTCAGAGTAGTTGTGTTAAAAATTACTGTCCGTTGTGATTTTCGTTTATTATAAGCAATAGTTTGGTTTTATTTGTGTTTCGGGGTGTTTAACAGTTAATTGTGGTTAGTGTCTGACTATTTGTTATTAAGTTACACGAATATCCACCAGAAATTTCTTGCCATAAGGTATACAATGTTCACAATATTGAAGGTTAGCAATTATAAATCTACTTTTTCTATAAAATATATATATGTGTGTGTGTGTATTTAGAGTGCTAAGGTGATATGTATTGTAAGGTATATAGTTTTTTCCCTGTGCAGAAGTGTTCTAGGGTATAATTAAGGACATATCACCTTTGCAATCTAAATGTATGTATGTACGCATATAATGTGTAATATTTTATTTATTTTTTGTACAAATGTGAAATGAGTAAATTATAAAAACATCTTGAGTGTGTAAACTGAGTCTTTCCTGAGGATGTTGTTCAATATCACCCTTCTTATGAGTTATAACTCAATTTCTTGAGGGGGCGTAACTTTAGCAACACACTTGTCTGTATAGGGTCTGTGACACCGAGATCACATGTCTCATAACATGCATTAGTGCAACACTTAACATACCACGAGCCCTCCTCCATTTGCAATTTACACGTTTTTTTTCCTTTTCTTTTTTCTTCTAACTTTCGGTCTCTCAACATTCGCGTTCCTTCTTTGACCGGCCCGACCCCAACACCCTAGGGGAACTGCGGAATGTTTTCGCCACTGTGGGAATAACACTTTGAAACATTTTCCAAATCACTATTTTGATTCTCTAGCGAAACATACCAAAACTATTCCAATTCTAGATTAGAGGTGGCTAACCTATGCTTATCACATTTCACAAAAAAATATTTGCATACATTATTTAGGGATACGATCATTAACTTGTTCCGTGGTTTGGTTTAACTATTTTTAATTTAGTTTCGCAAATAAATAAATAATTTACCACGTTTTTTGTTACCATAAACTGTAAAATGTGTGAGTGTGTGTGTGTGTGAAATACCGGTACCAGCGACGTCAAGAGCATGTATGTATGTATATATACGTACATACATGCATACGGGCAGTGAAAGTGCTTGTCCCAAAAATCGCGGTTACGCAACGCAAAATAATATAAGTTAATCTCAAGCGAAATGTTACCGCACGCGTGTGCAAAAATGTACTTTGATTTAAAGCGCGGTCTTTAACATTCCTTCAACTATTATGTTTCAACACGCTACGTTATATATATATATATATATATATATATATATATATATAGCTATTATATTAAGTCTAGAATATTCTGCCTTTAGTGTAGCTTATTTGTGATATTTTTGGCGCTAATTCCAATCACGCCAGACAGACATGCGCGCGCATATCACACCGTATGCTTGTGCACTTCCGTCGACGCGACACGACGGCCTGTCGGTCCTTGACCGAATAATCTCAATTGCAGTATGCAATGCAAATGCATACTGACCCTTCTCGCATCTCGCCGCTTCCCCCCCCCCCCCCACTAGCCCCCCAAGCCCACCCGCTGTCACTCAATTGTAATAATTACGTTATTTATTCGTGATTACGTAATGTTTCCTTTTTTTAAATTCGATTCCATATATATATATATACTAAATCTGTTATTCGGAATTAACATTAAGGGCAAGGCTAACTTGATCATCAACTTTGAGGCGCAACCACAAATTTTGTAATTATAAACCACTAATAATGGTTAGAAAATAACTTAATTAATAATCTATGTTGTCAAAGTATTCGCTACGTATAAATTCTTTGGGAATTGTTTACGAGTAATGTTGTATTTTTGGTAATTGAATGCGGGGAAATAATTAATTATTTGTTTAACGTTTTTAAATGATGTTTAACACCGTTTTATCGGTTGTGTTTAAACATATGTACGGACATATAAAAATAGTATGATCAAGTGTGTGTGTGGTATGTTTTTTGAGTCCAAAACAGAGAAAGTGTTTATTTGGCACGAGGCTAACTGCACCTGTATATTGTGCAACAGTCATATGTATGTTTATACATATGTATGTGTATAGTATACAAGCGTAGCTTACAGTACAGACATTTCCCGCCATTTACGTTAAATCTAGTGTTGATTTGTGACGGAGTGGGAAAATAATTGTGTCACAAGTGATCATATCCTCTTGAGATCTTAAAGTTAGATTTTATAAAAACGAACTCAGTATATTACAAATATACTTCTGACCCCAAAAATGATTATCACCGCCCTGCTTAGCCCCGTATTTGTTCAGAGGGTGCACATTTACACGATTTGTGTAAAAATTGTTGCACACACATGTAACAGCCGCACACAATATTTATATATGTATCCTTTGGCATTTCCGAAAAAAAAAAAAAACGAACGTTAAATATTATCACGTGGCTTGGAAACACGAAAATGTGTTTTAAAAAATAATAAAAATAAGCGCGTGTTTTACTTAACCTACTCTTATGTCACGTATATTAGGGGATGTTTCTAAGGGTTGGGCGGTGCGTTTGACATGCTCGGGAAGTAATGTGTTATCTGCACACACTTCCATTTGTCAGAGGTGACATGAACTTCCAAATTTCAATTATTACTTATCATCTGATGTGGCCAACACATGACTTTACTTGTTCACGCTTTATTGTTAATTGATTCTTCACACTATATTCAAACTTGTTCGATTTTAATAAGAGCAAGGCCGGCTACTTTTAATTCGTTTAATATAGTATTTGACGGTGTAACCTTTTACTAAATGAACTATTGTTTCCTGTTACTATTATTATATATATATATATAATATATATATATATATATATATTATATATATGTATATATATATATATATATATATATATATATATATATATATATATATATATATATATATATATATATATATATATATATATATATGTATATATATATATATATATATATATATATATATATATATATATATATATATATATATAAATATATATAAATCTTGTTCGTCAATCTTTCATTCGATATTTTTTCAACATGGTTTTAAGTCCATCTCAGTTGGCTCTAATAACCTCTTCTACGTGCGACACTTTTTACAATATCGCACTGCACATCCACCCACGTATTTCGTTTCGTAACTGTCTTACAATTAGATACACCACACTACCTTTTACAAATATCCGCAGCAGTAATTTCTTATTGCGATTTAATATTATAAAAGTGTCTCTGACGTCATTCATAACTAATTTGGATAAGTCATTGAACTGTATACATCCTTAATTATATATTTATAAATGACGAATTGATTTAATTAACTAATTACTTAAAGTAAAAAATCCAGTGTTAAGGACACTTGATATATGTCCGCCCTTAACCCAGCAGCACTCCCTCGTTCGCATCCCCCAACCCTTCTAGCCTATGTATGCACACATTCAACCCCCGCAACATTACCGTGGGGGTGCCCTTGGCGTCGTTACACCGCAGGTGGGTCAGTGGACGGCCTTGATCGGGCCGACGCCCGCCAACGCCGTCGCTAAGCGACCAGCATATAGCACCGGCGAACCAACGACAACCGAGTACCCAAGCGCGGCAAAACCGTTCGATACCAGAAGGTCACCTCGCCGATCTAGAGGGTGAATACACTCTCTCATAGTCACCACCCTCCATTGGCATCCTTTCTCATCCCCATTTGCTTTGCTACGAATCGAGCATCAAACGGGTGCTCAGGAGGAGAGGAGAGGCGCGGTGCGGGTGTTGACGAGGCCGCGTCAACAACTTTTTTTCACACGAATACATTTCAGTTTTAGGGAGATTTTTTGTATATAATTTACCACTTGGGTTACCAAATAATTATTTTATATATATATATATATATATATATATATATATATATATATATATATATATATATATATATATATATATACTTTACTTGACCACCAAAAATAAACTAATAGGTAAATGCATTTAAAATAATAATCAAATATACAAAAAAAAAGTTATTCGCAACAATTTATAATTGAAACCTACACTACAGTAAGCTGAATAATTCGTGTATGAAGTCTTTTACATATAGCGAAAATCCGCATAGCGCTACAATGCAGTACATACACATAGTTACGCATTTTCACGCACTGACGCTTGCGGCGCCAGTGTCGCTTAGTTTCGGCTGCGGAAAACGCGGGTGGGGCGGCAATGATTGGATGCTTCACCGCCCCCCCAAGGGAACAACACGCATACAGAGGGAAGAGAGGCGTCTGGTGACCTCGACCTTCGCACCCTTACCGTGACCTATCGTCAGGCCTGTGACCTGCTGCTAGTGTCGGCCGCCTCCTTGCTGCCGTTCGAGCGCTGTTCTTGCCGAAGCATTTCTAAGAATCGTTCATTTTACATTGATTTCGTTTTTGTTATTTAATTGAAAATCACAACATGTACCTAATAAGTATTCTATCGTCTGATTTAAATAAGCTTAATATTTAATTTGAAATATTGAGTGTTTATATATTAGGAACTTTCAGTTTCGTGTTTTGTCGGCGTTGAATGAAACTTTGAAAATAATTCTAGTTGAAAGTTCACAAAACGAAACGAGACGAAAATGTTTATGATTTATGAATAAAGTTTAACGACGCGAAAGCAGCTACACATTTGTTGTCTGAAAGCTTAAATATGTACGTATAGGTAATACAGTTTATATAAATATATGTTTTAGAATAAATGTCTTGTTCAACAACAAAGATTGATTGTATCTCTCTTTAAGGTGAGTACGTCATCGTAAAAGTGCAACAATAATAAATATAAATTTCCAATATCTGACGCTAATTAGCGTACGTTTCTGCTCGAATTATTAACGCGCGGTTATATAGCAATGCAACCATGTGCGCCTAAGTCTCGATAGCTTGACGTCAATTACCTCGACCTGTTTCAATGTAAAACATAATAATCTCGCGCGGTTTTGACGGCTAAATCACCCCTACACCAGAGAGGAACTTTCCACACTGTTTAACGAATACAATTTCATTAAAACACTTGCAATGCAACTAATTCCACAAATTTAACCACGATAAAGACTTTTCTACCACCCCATTTGATAGGAATATGTATGTATGTATTTTGACGCACTTATAACAATATTAGCGCAAAGTGTCTAGCCGCGGTGACCTCGAAACGGTTTCCCTTGAACCTTTTAGAGTTATGCGGCTTTTCCGCACCCCGAAACCAAACCAGACGACGGTCATTGATTTTCCAAAAACGTTTTCCCTTTCTACGCTAGCTCTTGTGTCGGGATAATCGGCATAGACATTCGCGTGAAGAAACGAATGTCATTAACTATTTTACATTTATATGTACATAGTGTGAAATTCATTTAAAAGCACAATTACGTTAAGCTCCATTTCAAAGCGAAGGATTCTTATAGGTACCTATCGAAATACCGTGACAAAGATATACGTTGATTTATTTTTATACTCGAGAAAATAATTTAATTTTCATACATCATGTAGTTAATTTCGTTCCAGTCCTCCGGAAAGGGAAAGTATGGAACATTCTGGTTGTCCGGGTGAATTGCCAAGCGTCTGGGTATTGAGGTAGGCCCAGGGCCTGTCAATGCGCAAGTTTCCAGAGTCTGCAGAGGGAAATACTTGCGCAACGTATTTATTTTTTATATATATATATATATATATATATATATATATATATATATATATATATAAAATAACTAATAGGGAACAAATCTAGAGCTCCCGAAAAAATGTTGCTTGACATACAGACAGTTCAAGGTGTATTCTGTGCGTGGTTGATATGAAAGATATACTCGTATAATTACTAAATATGGCAAGAAAAACATCTTAAACTATCATTTTATTCTTTTAACTTGTCAGTCGATGATATACTTTTAATAATTTTAGGTTTTGAGTAAACTGTTAGCCTATTAAGTTTATGTTTGTGTAGGTTGAGTATAAGCAGCATTTTTTAAATAGAATGTCGTCTATACATTGTATTAAAAAACTTCACTTATATTTGTTCACAAATTTGATGAAAAGATTAAATAAATTTGTTGATAGTAATTATAAACAATATTGTTTTCGGCTAGACTGTAAAGATATTTTTTCAACAGCATATTCTACGTATTGCCAGTATATATATATTCCGGGGGTTGAGGTAGGTCCTCAAGGTCGTATAAGCGCGTCTGGTTGCCGGGCAACCAGGCCTAGCGCTGATGTACCCAACCTCCATCGGAGCGCCGGAGCTGGGGCCGGAGCAGACAGCGCAACACGTACCTATGTGTCCGGGACCCGGAGTAATATACTAGATGTATATATTCGAATGACCTTGAGCGCTCACTTATCAATGTCATTCGCTGCGACAATAACGGTCCCTGACTTCTAACATAAAAATATAAAACCTCCCACTTCACAATACCCACCTATTACTATTTATTATATTATTAGATATTAGGTATTTCGCGTGTCTTATTATATTTATTTTAACAATTATAAATTGCAATGCTTTAATTTAAATATAAATTATTGATGTTTTGGTACCTATATGAATCAGTGTAAATATTTAGATATATACCTAAATGTTTGCTGAGCACCTCTTAGAGTTGTGTACCTTGACACGATTAGTACCAACAGTTGTCACGACATGGCGCTACAATCCCGGAGGAAGCGTGTTGGCTGGGTAGTAGTAGTAATAATAATAATAATAATAATACCAAGACGACATCCGTTCGTAGCAATTCTCTATAATAATATTAGTATTGTCTCAATTCAATGAAAATTGGTTGTTTTACGAAACGTGGTTCATTTATATGCAGTCAAGCAGTACTATTTGTAATATCTTTAGAGTCAAATCACATACTTATTTTTCTTATCAGATTTGAATATGTGTGTGTGTGTGTGTGTATATTTTATGTTTCTATTTTCATTTTTTAATGCAATTAATTACGGATTGCGTTTAAATTCGAGGCAACTCTAGGAAATGTTTATTGATTTCTGCAGAAATAATGGCTAGTTGCTGTACGAGTATACAAGTTCAAAGAGCTTAAGTGTTTGGTCGTGTGTTTGTAGATATTCTCAGAATTTAAATTGTTTTACACTTTGATCTATGTGAATGCCAATTTGTTCTTCAAATACTTCAAATACTTCCAAGCATGATATACTCGTATATATATATATATATTTCTATAATACCTATATTTGTACAGATTTTATTTTATTGTTGATAAATTATAATTAATATATGTGTTTTATTTGTTTCAGGTAAGAACTTAAGCTTCTTTGTTACTGTACGGTGGTGAGTTATTTTAATATTTAAATTTATATTGTTTGCGGACTCCCACGTAAAAAATTATTCAACCGTATCAAATTCGATATTTACTTATTATGATAAATACATTTTGTTATCAAAATCAATTAATTCTAGTTGATATTTACAGCGCAAAATAAATTTATAATGGTATATGACAATTTACATATAAACAATATCGAATCAAATTAATTTTTTTTATAGTGCAATCAAATTTTATTTATTGTTTTCACTATAGAATAACTTAGTGGTATCAAATTTTGAAATTTGTTCAAGTGAAATGCGCCGTTTAAAATCATAGGGGGCGATTATTTTTGTAGCAAGGCACCTCCACCAATTTTTTTCGACAAAGTCAACAAACTTTAGGCGTCTCTAGATATTTATTTATATATAGGTATTTAGTACACAGTATTTTATTGTAAATTAAGTAATATATGAATGTTGTGTTTTTTTAAATTTAAATAACATAGATACAAACAATCAACAGTGATATGTCCTGTTTGTCCTCTGTGGTCTTGTATTTATCGGGGTACACAACATTTCTATAGAAAAAACACACACACACACAAACATACAGGGAGAGAGAGAGAGAGAGAAGACGTCTGTCGTCAGGCCGACGACGCGCATACTGCCGTTGCTATGCGTCGCCTGCTGACGTCAGACGCCCATAAATGCCGCAATACTCATTTCATTGGCTAGGTCAGGGTTCTGGCGCTCACTCACACTCACAAACACATTCATTTACACACAAATATTCGCACACTAATAGAAAATCTAATGCGCATTTCAAATAAACTACTACATTGTTACATTTATGTATGCACATACATACATACATACATACATAAGTATTCTCATGTAATGATTATCACATTGTATGGCTAGATCTTGCTCCTCCTCATTGTCGAGCATCCCCCCCCCCCTCCACCACCCCACATTGCCACTGCATCCTCCTCTTACAATGCATGTCTTCTTAGCGCTATTTACACCCAGTACGTTGGCAGCTATTATTATTATTATTATTATTATTATTAAGGCGTAAACAAGTACACTCACTATTCTGAAGGACACGAGTAATTATTTATTTAAATACATACCTATGTTAAAACATACACATATGTTTGGTAGAATTTTTAATTATAACTGCATCATTTATAACATTTTTTTCGCGAAATATTTAAGCAATAATTATGTTTTTAAAAACCTTATGCATAAGTCTTGATACATACATACATACACACACGCGCACGTGTTTGTATATATTGTATGTTGATAAATTGTATTTTAACAGAAATGTATGTCAAGTTTCATGTATTAAGAGAAACTGATTCTGACTGAGACTTTTTGTGTAAATGTGTGCATGTGTTTGTGTGCGTGTGGGTAAAACGGAAATGCACTTCCGGATACAGCAGGCGCATAGTGATTAGCTTTGAGATCTTTGTGCTCTTGGACTTTATAATAAATTCAATCGCCTTTTAGAATGAAATTTAACTTTATTTTTAATAAAGTAGTTATTTTATTGACGATACATTTCGCATGGCTGAACAATTAGTATATACATACATACATACATACATAGCTATGTAGTCGATTGGCATTAACATCAGTGAATGCGACGTAGTATGTTTTTGACCTGCGCAAGGTGCTTTTTATTTACTGTGAATATTGATGTAGAAGCCGATAAATAATATACAAGTACCTCGTATATGCATGTGTATATACGTGTGATTTTCTACATAGAATACATCAATTCTATTTCAATTTCATTGTCAATGAACATGATGACTTGGCGAAACAATTACATTTGATGACGAATACTATAATCCATTCAGCTTCTAAAACAACAAAACCCAAATCCGAATCGTTTTCACTTGCAGTTTTCCTTTCTCATACGTAGTAGGTATATCAATTAGAATAAAACACATGCAATCTATTTAAATATCGCTCAACTGCATTTGTGCGTGTGAAATGGGACACGTATATATATATATATATATACATATATACGCAATACATAAACAAAATATTATTATATGTATCATATGATCGGTACCATTTCATAGATTCCAAGTACAGTGAGAAATGTTGTGTTGGTCCTAAGAATAAACATAAACGAGGCCCGTTTCTCTTTCAAGTGGACTTGTTTTTTGCGCGTTAGAGAAAAGTGAGGTTAATTCAGCGCATCAAAGTGGTCATGCGCACACGAGCGTGTGTGCGTGCATGCGCGCGCGTCTTCGCAATAATTAGAACTCGAAGTATAGCGTAAGAAGTAGGCCATGTGATGATGTCTGTTAGTGCATCGCATGTGAGATTCTCTATTACAATAATTGTTTATTTGCCACCGTTTTACTTACTCCAGTGCAAGTTACGTGAAAGCGACAACACTACTATCATACGCTTTTCCTGCTTTCATATTATTCATACAAACTATTACTTATACCTACCTACCTATAGTATTTGCGACATTCGAAATAATATTGTGTCCGAAAGTAAAGTCAATATTATGATGATGATGATGATGATGATAATGATGTTATCATCCCGTTTATTTTAATCTTTATTAATAAATATTTAAAATGTTATCTAAATTAAGAATACAACTATTACAAATAAAATAAATATTTTTTATTAAAACGCACAAATTATTAAATATTTAATAGCGCCCTGACTTAATTCAATTTGATACGTGTTTTATATTTAAACGAACTTAATTATGGCACAATATAATATACGTACATATAAACAAACTGCTCATTGTCTATTAATATGGAACATTTATGTATTATTCAAAACAATTGATCATAATCAAACCTTGAAATTTTTGAGGGTTAATAAACTTTTCAAGGTCAGGCCGTCCTGCTAGCTACAAACATACCTTAAATGCTAGCTCTCGCATGGTACGTAAGGGTGCTTAACCGGCGATTTCTAGTGATTTCCCTCTTTCATTTCAGTACTATTTATTTAATTGTTTTGTAAATTATTTACTGGAAAAATTATTGTTCAATTGTCGATTCAGATATTTCATTGTCTTTATTCTAATGAGGCTATTTAATTAAGGAAGTCATTTAAATCATTCATTCGTTATAAAAACACTTTAATACGTGTTTCATTATAATACATTTATTTTTATTTATATATACTTATATCGTTCTAAATGTAACCAGAATATATATTTATTATTATTATATACTTGTTTAAAAATTGCAATATTAGTATACTATACTTGTATAAATGTTGAAGAATTTGAAACAACTAACAGAAAAGAGGAAGAAGTCTTGATGCTGGTGTGTTAACTGCATTATGTCTTTGTCCGTCTTTCAAGGCCATCACACACACACACACACACATATACACATAGAATAAAGTCAATTTGAAACATGATCGACCCCTATAACTTCTATAAATATTATCTTCTGTAAAATATTCATACTTCACCAAACAGGATTTGCATTAAAATAAAATCACAAATACTGAATGTTTAAAAAAAATAATTTTTGATGTGTGATGCAGTTAACAATGCACTTTCAGAGAAAGTTATTATGACTGCACTGTCTACTAGAGTCCAGTTAAACGAACGAACTGTATCTGTGTACTCCAGACAAACGGAAGCAAATAATTACACTGTAAGAATTATTTTCCGGTTTGTGATTTCTTTCTGTTCGTCTTACTCTATTCTATTTTAAATGCAATTCAAGTTGTGGACGATATTTTATAATAAAAGATGGATGTATTGAGTTTACGTATAAGGAATACAAGGATGGCATGTGTGGACTAGATGGTTATAATATAGAAAACATGAGTGTATTTTGTTTCGAAGTTCTCAAGCAAATGGATATATTTTACGATTGTAAATTAATATGTTTATTTTAAGTGTACGGTATTATGTTATTCCGTTGTTGACTAACATTAAGTGAACAATGAATTGTATACCCTTAACTAAAGGGTAGCCTCCACAATTTTACATTACAATAGAAAATCATTTCGTAGTTTCACATTCTTTTCTTTACTGTTTTCGATGTCCGGGAAACGGCGAATACACTTTCACTGCTAACTTATACATAGGTAATTAATATTTGTAATCAATTTTGCAATCTACTAATTTAGATCTTATTAGGAAAATGGTTACACTTAAGATAACCTTGCCTCAAGCTAGTTAGATGTTTAAATAATCACTGAAATCAATTAAAATATTATCTAATCATGTTTAGATAACTGGACATCGGATAGGTAATATAAACAAATACCAATAGTTGTAAATAAATCATATTTAATTCAACAAAAAAAAAAAATGTTATTTATAAACAAATTATGATAACATTGTTCAATACTAATGTGATTGGGTTATTTTTCGTTTTTAACAACGCTAGTTAACCGGCCTTGACTCCACTTACCTAATTGTTTATAATACTAATTTTATGACGATTTTGCTATATTTTTTATGGCTAATTCACAGCGTTAAATCATTTTTGAATGTGTTCTCTAGTCGACCAAATCAAAACACACTTATGGGGGGAGGTAGCTTTGGGTTCAACGTACAAAGTAAAAAACAAATATTGAAGGGGCACGGAGAAAGTAAATTCGCATTAGCTATAAGTGTTTTTTTTATTGTGATTATAATTGGTCCACCATGTTCATCTTTGGTTTGATTTTATATTTAAAAATATGCAAACATGTTATTGCAAATGAAATAAAAATGATTTAGTCATCAAGTACACTGTTCCAAAAAAAAACTGTGATGCACTATGCATATGGGCGGACCAAAAAAATAAAATTTCGCAAATATGTGACCTCATTTCAGTGCAAATTAATGTTGAAAAACCACATTTAACGCACTCTGGTTATATTTTTATAACATACATTACAGTACTATGCCAAAAAAGGGTGATACAATCTTATATATACGTATGTATGTATATGTATGTTTGAAGACGACTTTTACCAAGGTTTTTGATAAAAATAAAACTAATCTAACGTTAGTGTATATGTAGGTGTTTAGAAATTTGATATTTCGACCGACGTATGTCAAAATTGTAGTGTGGTCATTAAATATGCAAACTTTGCGTCTTTTAGGTCGTATTTAAAAAAAAACGTATGTACCAATAGGTATATCAATGATTACATAAGCTTTCAATTCGAAAATGCCCTACGTGTATAAATGTGTCTATGTGTGAATGTCGGGTATGGAAGACGAAAATGTGTTTGTGGTCTATTTGTGTATATGAATGTAAATTTTTGATTGGTACGGCACTGGGGCCAATGTGTCCAATTCTTTTTTTGTCCTTGTTGCCTGCGGTGAGGTGTGGGGGTGGGTGATGGTAGTTTCGCTGGTCCCGACGACGGAGGCAACGGCTTTGGCACAGACACCAGCACCGCGCGCTCGCAGCCGCGTGCAGTTTATAGCCAATGATGATGGTATGCGGTGCGAGGCCTTGAATGCGTTCGCTGCACTTGCACTTCCCTCACGCTTTTTACTATTCCTCTCACTCACTCACTCACCATTCCCTCCTTTTCTCTTCTCTTTACACCCCTCATACACACACATATACACACATATGAGAGTACCTCTATCGTGTTCTTTGTCTGTCTAACATGTGTGCAACTTGTTTACTCTGTCTGTCTAACAACCACTACGGCCCCCCTGGCTTATAGTAACTCGCGGCAAGGGGTACCACGATTTTAGAGTTCGATCACCACCCTGTCAAAAACAGAGCTGGATTCATACATTTTTATATCGTTTACCATTTTTTAAACATAGGTATTTAAAAATACACTTTCGAAGACAATAACAAAGTATTATATATATATAGTAGAGGTTGAACACTAAAAGTGATAAACTTTTATGGTTTTTTGAAAAACGTTTAGTTAGAAATAAACAGCATAAAGAATCGAGTGTTACTAATTTATAAAAGTTGTCGGTTTCGGTAGCGTTTCCATGTGATTGTTTTTAGTAAAATGAAACGTATTAATATTATATATATATATATTAATATATATATATATATATATATATATATATATATATGTATATATATATATATATATATATATATATATATATATATATATATGTATATATATATATATATATATATATATATATATATATATATATATATATATATATATCTTTAATATACGTATACGTATTCACTAAACAGAGTTGGCGATTGAAAACACATTAGGTATAGGCGATATAAAATAATAAAATATTTTTAAATACGTTTCTGTTCGTAGCAACACACAGTCCTCTTGCAATCCATCCTGCTTGTTTCAACTTCCCTCTCTATTCGATTCACTTGTTATTCCTTTTGGACTGTTTGCGTAGTGCAAAATAACACATGCAAACTTCTTGTTGTTCACGTTACGAACCCCGACACCCAGTAGCCGACTTTGCTATACGTCCGGGGCAAATATTGTTGTTACATACATACATTGCTTTATACACAAGTTATATATATATATATATATATATATATATATATATATATATATATATATATATATGTATATATATATATATATATATATATATATATATATATATATATATGTATGTATATACGTATATGTCCGCTTACGCATATACATATGTATGTACATACATACGAGACGTTAAAGGTTCCTATTAAAAATGTTCACGTAAAACATATACACATTCGCACTTGACGCTTTCGTTTTTTACATGTGTGTTTCATTTAGGTTGTATCGCTATTTTAAAAAGATGATTTCATAGCCACTCTTTATTTATAAGTTTAACCCTTTCACGCCCGTTGCACATATTTTAGAGTAATTTGATTTTTTCACGGCATACAACTACATTAACTTACTTTTATTAGCTATAAAATACATTTACCTTTTATATATATATATATATATATATATATATATATATATATATATATATATAAATAAAATTTGTCTACGAGTTATTTTTTTTTATGTAAATTTTTTCCTACGACATCTGTAAAATGTTTTTATAAGTATACAGTCTTTTAGTTGGCTTGCAGCCTCATGTGTCTGTTATTATAAAAAAATAAACCTTACTTAACACGTGCAAGTTAACCCCCTGCTTAGGTGTCTTAAATATAATCATAATAATAATAATAATATCGACAGTGTTAACGAAATTGTTTTTAAATACAATAATACTAATGTGAACATAACTTCATGCCTATTCCCATCAAATGGGGTGGTAGAAACCCCATGTACCACCATTACTTATTCCGAGTGCGACACAATTCATATTTCACTTACGTAAATCTTCTTCGACAATCTTTCATTCGACATTCAATTTTGTTCATTTATTAAAATAGCTTTAAAGAATTTTAAATCATTTAATATTTTAACTCGTCACATCTAAAGTACTTAATTGTTTAAGTAATTATGACGTCATTCATTGATTAATAAAATAGTTACATCATAAAAATGATTTTCATATAATTTTCCAGGTATACACTGTTACGATTGTGTTAACATGAGGAACAATCGTGTTGATAAGACATTTTTGTTGACGAAACCGCTATTTATTTCTCGGAATCTTTAATTCATCTAAAGTAGTGTTCGTTTTTGAATTATTGGTTTCAAAATCTAGTATCTAGATTACGTGTATTAAGTTATTTCGCCATATTTATCCTATTGATAAAGTTATAAGTATTTTCCTGTTCTGAAATAAAATTCTGGTATTTATTGCTTTTCTGTTATCACAGAATTATGATATTAAAATTTTGTATTAAAATTTAAAATTGGCGAGTCATATAACATCAAAAAATATGTAAAAAAGTCTATATTTAGAAAATAATTAAAGGAATAACATAAATGGGGTGTGAAGGGAAAACAATCCTTCTACTATATTGTAACATTTAAATAGTGATATTACACATGTTTATTTGTATTATATAAAAAACTGTATTATTATCAATAATTGAGTAAGTGTTTTGACATAATGCTACTATATTAGTGATAAATAAATATCAATTTTGTTATTGTCACATGTATAGGTACTGTTCAAATATTTACTACTTACCTATTAGTATTTATCGATAAAATTCAACAAAATTAAAAATGCGTTTTCTTAAAACATAGTAATCTTACACACGTGCCATCGTTTTATCATATTTAATTCAAAAAAATATTATACCTTCAGACCTTGTACTTGTTTGCGAAAAAATCGGAAGTGATATATAAAATAAATAATCTACGTCACATTTTCTAGAATTATAAACATATTTGCGCTTGTATGAATATTTATTACAGTTGCAGTTTTATGAATGTTATTGAAACAGTTGCTATAGTCAGGAGCGACGCATTCGTTGATAAGTATGTAAGTGTGCATGTGATGGAGAGTGATTCAATTCTTGTAGAGGTTAATTAAGTAGTTTAAGAAGCAGATTCTTTTACGACCAATTACTCTCATATCGCGTTTCTCCAAAGAAAGCATGAAAAATCCGTTGAACATCACTGTGTTACGTGTGGAACACATATGTATACAACAAAGTCGTCATCATAATAATAATAATAATAATAATACGAAAGTCAACACATATAGAAATTAACAGATCGGCAAATATTTTTGTTACTTTTACCATCTTTAACCTCGAAAACCTAAACGACAAATAATAGCATTGGATACGGTATGTTTCACTTTTAAGACCGCCATACACTTTTTCTCTTCTATAATATGCACTTTTTCAACGTTGAATTTTGTGAATGTTATTATGTATTTTCGTATTTAAACCCTTATAAACGGGAAAGCCACCTTCTGATGTCATCAAAATTGTTTTGAACTTTTGAAATATTTGTTTTAAGTAAATAATTTTCCTCTGATAAACATATTGACAAACTTGTTACATATATACCTGTAAACGAACGATAACTGTGTTTACTTAGTTCTAAGCTATTTCCGCCTCGAAATTTTATAAAATTGACAATTTTTATTTTATTTTTCTGTGAAATTTATTTTACTAAAAAATCGTAGGTGACTTGTTTCATATGTCTACAATTATAAACAATCTCGGAATTATAATAATTTATTTCACCAAGAAACATTTATATAGGTAGCTAAATAAACTAATCTGATTTTAACTATTTTATATTTACGTTTTTACTTTAATTCTAAAAAAAAAAAATAAGCAAGCATAGATAGATAAAAGAATATTTTGAATTAGTAAATAATGATTTTTTGATTTAATTCAGAATCCCTTGTCTATAATGCGTGTATAGCGTTTTCTGTAGTAGCTGTAATGAATTATATAGAATGCTATTAGATATAAAATGATAATAGGTGCACCTTAGTATATACCTAGCTTGCTAGGTATATAATATGATCAGATTGAGCGAGCTTTACTAAGAAGCACACCTGTCCGAGTAAATCAATTCTGATTTGCGCTAGGATAACCCGGCAATGATATGGGCAAAAACAGGCGAAACTTTAGACACGCAGGGGTATTAATTTTTAATTTAAATTTCGTTTAAATTGAGCTGTGTGTTTGCTTTAGTTACTTTAATTATCTCAAAAGTCAAGAAAACGTTAACGCACAGACATCAAAGTATAATTATATAATAAGTGAGCGTTGCAATAAATGTGCAGCAACTCTAGTGCAGCAGCTAGTGCTCGTAGAGATCAAGGCTACAAGGCAATACACAATATGATACGCATTACCGTAACAGAGATTGCAGTGGCGTATGAAATGTAGCGCCATCGCATCATCATAGACTAACCTTCCCTAACTATTATAAGCATCACCCACGTCGTCGCATGCCCCACCATCATGGAGGACACACGGCGACGCCGACCGACGCCCGTGTGCGTACTCGTGAAGCACGGGCGCCGAAGCATCGAAAGTGAACGACGCGGCCCGAACCTGCCCGAATCCTAATGGTATCTGAGTCAGTGGGCCATGTACTGGCCCAACGCTGCTAGTCTACTGGGCACGTTAACACTGGCAAGACGTGTCACACACTGTCATTTCTGTCAATATTTACGACAAATACTTTCATACATTTACAGAAATTACAATTCGTTTTAACTGAAAACATTATTAACTAATATTACCATCGCAAAAAAGTGTGTTTCGGTTATTTGCTCGAATCATTGTAAACAGTGTAGTTTTTTTTTCCCCGAACGTTTACTACCTAACATAAATATACTAGTGCAAGTACTCAATTTTGCAATAGATTATAGACAATTTTGGACACAACGACTGTTTATGTTGTAATTCTTCGGAGAGTAGCAAGACTGACGACGTATAATTGTTTTATTAAGACTCCTCGCGGACGTACCAATAGTGCATGTGTAATATAAGTGAACTACCCACTAAGTGGCTTGAACAAAAGTGAAACTTGTGCTGCAAACTGGTACAAGTGAACAAAACAATCTTCACCATTGATACAAGTTTTTTCTTTGTAAAATGTTCCACGTATTATAAGAAGTACTTTTTCAAACTCAATAATAAGTTTTTAAAAATAATGTTCTACATATAAGTATCCTAGTTATAATTAACTTATAAGTCAATATGATCCTGCAACATAAATGGACTGTCGAGAACCGCATGATGGTCTCACCGGCGTTTACAAGTGTTTCTTCCGCGCGATCCCGGACTCCGGACTCTAAGGACTCGGAGCGGGACCAACGCAGTGAGAAGGACTCAATGCTTACGGAAGACGGCTGTCCGGAAGTGATGGATTGTGAACTTCCGCTGGACTTGAGTGTAAACGGTGGTAGACTGAGTCCCGGCATGCTCCGGGAGCGTGATTCCGGCACGGAAAGTGACGATTCCGGTGGACGGTTGAGTCCGGAGGGCGGCGATTGCAAAGCGTACAAGAAAAGTTTGATGAAGCGATATTGTAAGTCATCATAAACAATATTAATATTGCTATTATATATATATATATATATATATATATATATATATATATATATATATATATATATATATATATATATATATATATATATATATATATATATATTTACGCAAATAAATTCTTTGTTGCATTTTAACATATTCGATACTGTTGTGTCCAAATATGGTACACATTTTCTTGTTTTTCAAAACTTTTTTTTTTATAAATTCTAAATTTAAATAGGGTCAATTTAGATTATATAAATCGTATTGTCTTATGTTTAACTCATTCAAGGCCAACGTCCAGTTATGTTACACACATTTTTATAAACATGTTTAATTTTTAAACAATTTAAAAAACATTTATTTTAAAATTAGGATTAAATTAAAATTTATTAATTAAATATCCTCTAGATATATATTTTTTTAATTCACTTAAAATCTTACTTAAGAAATGAGTCCCAAACATATATTTTTTGCATTAACTTGTAAACGGTTAATTTTATTTATAATCCAATGCACTCAAATGCAAGCACAGACAAAAAAAAAACTTATTTTGGAAACGAGGTGACCTATTTCTTAAACACCCGTTATACTATCTCGGGGGCGGGTTCTCGAAACACCCTGTATTATTAGGGGTACAACAAATAACAGGTAGCAATTTTTTTTCTGCTTGCGGTTCTTTGGTTTATTGGAGAAAATTTGTCAGGGCGTCTGCTACCGTTTATTAAGGGCAGTAAAAGTACCGTAGTATAGGCTTAGATTGCAGTTTTTTTATGCCTATTTTTTTCTTCTTCTCTTATTTAATAAAGCCTAACATTTGGCAGGTAGAATTATTTTACAAGGGATTTAGTATTTCGCTGGTTTCGGCAATTTTAAAATTGTACCCAAAGAAAAAATTGGGCATAATAATGTTTTGGGAGTATAACTGTGAAAAAGAAAACTGCTTCGAATTTCTTTGTTATTTGCGCGTGTGTAATTCGCTTTTGAGCGAATAATTAATATGTACTTCAAATGCAAAATTATTCCTTTATTCATATAATATAATGATTGGCCTGTGCAAGGATTTCATTTCTATTTACTATTATGTACTGGCGAGTTCTTATTGAACATACACACACACACACGCACACACATATATATACAATGTACGCAGCAGGTAGAAATTTAAAGCACAAAAAAACCGACGATCCCATCAGCTCTCGTTAAACCCTTTTACGACGGAATGTGTGGGTAGTGTATTCTCTACTCCGTCTGTCTGATGTTTATTATGTTAATTTCAAACCCTTTTTTTCTCTCTATGGACTGATGTACTAACCTTGGCTTTCTTCTTCCTGTATAGGATATTTTTTATTGCTGCGCCCTATCAGAGCTTTGTTTAATATCTCAAAAACAAAACCAAATCAGGTCACCTTCAAGTGCTTTTAATGTTTTTATTCAATAAAACACCCACACAAAAACGATATAGCCACTTACATTCGTGTTATTATTTCTACCATATATTGATTATGTCTAAGCGGCATATGCAACCCACACCGAATAATTAATTATAAAAGAAATTATTTTATTTGATTTTGATGTCTATATAAATAAAAACGTCTCCAAAGGACATGAAATTTGTGTGCTCCAACGGGTCGAATATGACTACCTACGAAACTGTATTTTATACGAGACTATAAAAAAACTAACGATAGATGCCCTAAAAGTTGCGAAAGATACAAACAAAAAATAAAAAGAATTCTGGCAAAGGCACAAAAAAATTCGCTAACATTTCGAGGCAAAAAATGATTTTATATCACATTTCAACGAAGGGTGCGCTTCGAATGGCTATAACTGTAGTTCTTAAGACACCGATGGTTCCACCCCCATCTAAAACTACCCCTTGGGTCCCAGCGACTACAATCTATTGTGCTCTTGGAGTAGGTCAGGGTCGTTTAACCATTTTCTATTCGAATCAGACGCTAAGACACTTATGGAAAATCCTAAAGGGAGTCTTTATGTTCCTATATATACGTCGGTATTATAATTTTAAACAGAGCTAATATATAATTTAATTGCGTATGAAATTAAAAGTGATCTAGGGAATGAAATGCACTAGTGTTCTTTGTAAGTCTAGTCTGGTCTAGGCTACAGCTAGACATCCTGACTACATCTAATGTGAAGCTGTAACGGTGTAGCTGTATTTTACGATGTAGCAGTTATGTAATTTCACTACACACAATACAGTTTGCTATGTATATAATAGAGTCAAACACAAGTACATTTGTACCTACGTAGTACGTACATACGACAGTTGATAACATATGAAAATAAAATACTAAACGTTCTATTAAAATTTCTTCATTTTGTTGAATGTTTACAAAATAACTAAACTATACCATTTCGAAATCTATGCCAGCGTTTTATAAATAAATTGCAGAATCTTTTCAACTATTTTGGACAGTCTATTGCAAAAGTTTATTTACTACTGCGACAAATTTCACACTAAACTACAAGTTGATTTAACATCATCATATTTATGTATCGTATATATTTCACGCACCTTATTGGTGACTTATTTATTATTAAATTCGCAATAATTTTTATCAATCTATTTATACCTACATACATGAAATATGTTTATTCTTACGCATTTCATTTGTTGTAAATAAATATGTTTAAATGATTCACAAGATATTCAATAAATTTAAATAATATTTATTAAAAGTACCTACATAAATATTAAAATATGTTAAAGTTACGCCATCACAGATTTTTTATTTTCATAAATTCAAAGTGACAAATTCTATAAAATTCGTTGACAGTTTTAATATTATGGCATCCTATTCGTAGCAGAGTTCAATGAATTCTTAAATATATCAAGGTGATTCGAAATAAAAAAATGGCTGTCTCAAAACTATACATACATACATATGTACCTAAAAACTGTATTTGGACATTTTTAATGTCGACACATACGTTTATATTTTCTAAACATTAACTTTTGAACTGTGACACGTTCTTAATTAAAAAGCAAGGTAACCTTTAGAAATTTCGTATTTTTAATATATCCTTGGCTGATTGGATAAACAGAAAACGGATAATACGTGCTCTAATAGTATTCCTGTACTTGAAAACATAATAGTTTATACATTTGAATAAAAATTGGCGTTCATCAAAACAGTGTATCGTAGTGTATTTATTATTTTAACCACATGCTGTTATGTATTTAGATAGTAAATTGACTAGTGGGTTTATTTTTATAGAACAATTTGCATTATTGTAATACCTATTGAATTTTCTAAACTATTCTAGGAATGTTAATGTATTATTTTGCTAATTTTCTTTAATAACACTATTAAGTGTCCCAAAGTACATTATGCTACTTCAGTTTCCGGTACTGTTTTAAAACGATGAATACAATTTGATTCTATTTTTATATGCGGTTAAGAATGAAATTGAAATTCGTAGAAGAATCTAAGGAAATCATAAATTTCACAAGTATTTTTCTATTTAAGTCCACGTCACTGATAAATGGGGCAATCCGGAATAATGGTGCAAAATTTGTAATATTTTAAATAACCTGTAGTTCTATATATATGTAATGAATATATTTTTAACCATTGCTAAAAACAAGAATGATTTTGAATAGATTTAACAAACATTTGATTTGCAATTTAATTAAATTATTTTACCCTTTCGAAACACTATAAAATTGTAGTTCTATAAATAGATAAACAAACTATGCGATATAGGTAATAAAAAATAAACTATTTTGTGTACCTACATAGAGTGTGACGTAGATAAATATTTCACTTATAACACAAACAACTTATCGGTTTGAGTCTAATGTATTTTAGTGGAATAATATTTAATTAGAGGAAATCTCCACGCTATAGTCAAAAATACGTTCGTCATTTTGATAGACCCCATCCGTGTTTGATAAGGCGGAGAGGTGCTTCGCCCCAAACAATGGTCGCTCAACGAATATGTTTAGAAACCCACATAATTAGTATGCCAGACAAGGTCAAACGAAAACATACATACATACATATGTACACACTCACATCAGACGCATAGTCAGTCAGTCAGCCAAGCCAGTCAGGAAATAACGAATGCATTAAACATTTTCAAGCGTAAACAATGCTGACTGAGAGATGATAGCACATTCCACTAGTTTGGATAAGGATGACGACACTCGACAAGGGTCGAAAAACAAAGATGATGATTGCGGAAGGACAACGAGACCCATACATACATATATAGGGGTTTTAATGATTCATATATGTTGCGCCGTGGAAAGCTATTGTTTCAAACTGTTGGAAATAAAGGTTGCATCCGTTATAACATTTAGTTTTTATCGTACGAAGACCCCACTTAATATGAACCAAGTGACTAAGCCGTTGAAATATGCGTTATTCCGGATATTGTATATATTTACATACATAGACGTATGTATATAGGAGGAGTAGGCATTTGAACTCACCACGACAAAATGATTTTGGTACACCCAACAAGTGACGTCACGGTTCGATATGTCTGGACGCCGGCGGCTGTCGTGACGTCACACACACACATCGAGAGTGTTACATCCGTGCCGTTTCTCTCTGTTCGCCATGAAAGTAAAAGTGGACGCGATCATTTGTTTTATCTTTCGCTTGCTTTTGAGATTTTCGTTTATTGTTTGTTTTACTCCTTCCAAGGTTGATGTGATCGTTTCTGTTTCGCATTTCCGCCTATTATTATGGACAGGAAAAGTGGGGAAAATATCCGTGTGAAGATTTCGTAAATGTTAAGTAATCTTTTTTCGGTTGTGCGGCCGGTATTGCAGTTATTGGCCTTGGCATACTTTAAACTTTTTCAATCCTACATTCGAAATATACGTCTGTATAAATAAAACATTCACATAGAATTTATGGTAGATATTTATTCCATCACAACTGCATACACTGCATAAGTTAACCCTCTCATTGTCTATTATATATTTAAAAAAATAATTATACAGGAAGCAATGCCCAAAATAGGTAAATAAAAAAACGCTAAGGTATATGTAAAGGGTACATACATAATTATAGATTTAATTAATACATTAACTGTACGATTGTGAGCTTCCGGTTTGGTTAAGTTCCGGTGTGTATTGTGGAGGAGTTATAGAATAGACGACCTCGACCAGTGGTTCTAAATAATATGTAATAGATCTTTTAAATTCAAATATACCTAATTTTAAACAGTAAAACATAAAATGTCATAAATATTTTAAAATAAACACTAAAGTAAGTAGACTTTACAGTTGAATAACAAGTTTCATATTATTCGTTATTTTAAAGTTGATTTTTTCGTAATAGAGATTTAGAGAATTGAGAAAACTAATGATGTTGGTAACTATTGTTGTAATCGTAATATGATAAAAGTGGGGTGATAAGAACCGGTATTAAGTCAGAGTGAAAATTTCCTAAATATACTTTATGGCAAAATGAACCTGTTTACTCGAAATGAATATAGTAGATATAAATTCGTTGATTGGGCGTCAAGTGGAGACCTAATTTTTTTTGTTAAATAAATAAATAAATAAAACAGGAAAACAACCAACATATTGGTTATCTGTTGCACAATAAAAATGGCCGGCCTCTTCACGTCCCGCTATTCAAACGCAAGATGCGTCTGTTATTGAATCAACACGCTATTTATTTGGGTCAAAACACTGGATTATTTTTCTTTATTAATAAATACATTATTGCACAAGTGCGTTGTATGGAAACCAATGCAAATATTTCGCATTTAACATACACACACACACACACACCATTCTTGATATAGCACCTTATCATATTCTGATTTATAATAAGAATATTTTATAACTACTATAATAAATGGAACTTTCCGTGTCATTTATTTATTTTATAATCACATTTTTAATAGGTTTAAGTAATAATAAATTAGCACAATAAAGTACATGATACAAGTATCGACTAACCCACCGCGATTTAACAATATATTATGTATTGGGGCCATCGAACGCGTTGATCGAGTGTCGGTTACGTGATAATGTATTTGTGTATGGTTATGCGACCTTCGGTTAGGTATATTCAGGTTGTTGTATGCTGTATGGTTACTCGTTTGGTATTACCTAAATGTCTTCACAAGTGAAAGTTCCTAACTAAAAACACACACACACACACACACATATCCTCTCCTTGTACCTATTTCACAGTTGTTGTTCACTTGGCGCTCACATCCGTCCTGGTTCATTTTACATCTTTACTAAACTAAACGATTCACCCTGTTTATTTCATTTATAATAAAATTAAAATAAAAGCTTATTTAATTATTTTTAAAAGATAGAATAAAGAAAAAAAAAAAAAAAGGTGACAGTGAAAAGTATCTTATAAGGTTAACAACGTATATATATATAGCAGATGTGTGTGTGTTTGATGGTTGAGTGAATTTACACCTCCTACATATAGACAACACACACACACAAACACAGATTACTTCTTATACCATTCTCTCTTTCTGTTTTATTATACATATAAAGGACAGGAAGTTTCTATTTTAAATTAGAAACTTGAAACAAGAAATTTTTATAACGTGACGGTGTGAAGCAATTGTTTTTGTTTTGATTTCATTTTCAAGAAAAATTCTTTTATTCAATCGAAACCACAACGTTCGCAAACTTACGCATACGAACACGAAACATTTAAATTATTTGTTTCTAATTATTTACCTATATATATATATATATATATATATATAAAAAAAAATCTATTAAGGAAGTATTTATTTTTCTTTTGAGTGAAATTACATGTAGGTATAAATTATTGTTTAGAGTGTAAGTAAGACTAAAAGTAGTATAAAGCAATGTAATAGTATAAGATTTACTATACAGAATACAATCAGTCACGGCGGCGACCTAGATACCTCATTTCGAAATTCCGCTGTTTGACGTTACTGTCAGTGAGTTTGTCTATTTGTGTGTGTGTGTGATGACATCACTTTTGTACCAACGCTTATTCAGATTTGGTGATCTCTACGCACCTGTATTATGTAAGATCCACCTTCAAACGTTATATTTGCAATAATAATTATATATTAATTTACAATATGAATTGACACGTAATATTTTAATTAACATATTTCTATATTATGATGGTTTGCTAACTAAGGGTTGTTTGCTACTGCATTTAATAGAAAATCTATATATGTATGTATGTAGGTACGCATTTGCAATTATAGTTTGACACGATTTTATTGTTAAATATTTTTTTTAAATTATTCCAAACACCGATTTCAGTTTACCACGAAACGTAAATTCCAAGGATACATTATTACATATGTGTCCTAGTTCTGCTACTGATAAACTGATACCGGTTTTACTAACTTAAAAATGGACGCGAATATATATATATATATATAGATCAAAAAACATATTTATTAATATAAAAATAAATTAAAATTTATTTTGAACAAATTACATTTAGACCTTTCGACCACAAAATTAATTTGTTTGACTTTGTGCATTAATTAAATAGGTTTTACCAATAATTTAAAAGTATTTTTTTGATAGAGATATTTATTTTGCTGTGATGCTATTAGGAGATGCCACCTTTGTGACGTATATTATAGAATGTATTTATGTAGGTATAATTGCGATATCATAGTTTGTATTTCCTCATACCGACGCCAAATTGCCCCAATTCTATGCATGCACCTTGTTTACATGTCACAAATGATTCGTTTTAGCATTTGCAACAACATATTATATGGATACAATAAATCTGCACGGAAAGCCAGTGCCAGAAGAATTTAGTCGCATTATTAATTTTGGTTGTCACATTGTTTGTATATTTAAGTAAAAATTTAGCCAATGTGCACTGCCTGATGGGATTAGTTATTTAATACTAAAATATATATATATATATATATATGTTACTATGTGTACAAGTTGGTCTAAATCAGTATTGCAAAGCACTATGGGAAGTGTTACTTAAGTTTTAAATCGTTTTTAATTCGAGTAGTTTTGCAAACGCTGCTAATGAGGCATTGTTGACAAAAAATATAAAATTTGACTCTTTTTTTTTTGTAATACTTTATGATTGATTGAATACGGAACTATTAAATGTTGTCATATCACCGAGATAATAAACTATAATTACTACACGTGTCCCTGGATAATCTAGATGCGTGTAGTGGTGCAACTTAATAAATACAATAATAATTTTCGGGTCCAAAAGCAACAATCATAATTCTCGCACACATACACTCACAATAAATAATTATAATTCACTGAGTGCAAAGATGGCTGTGTCCCAATTACAAGAATGAATGAGTATAAGACGAC
The DNA here is from genome assembly GCA_018344505.1 of Nebria ingens riversi. Lineage (NCBI taxonomy): Eukaryota > Metazoa > Arthropoda > Insecta > Coleoptera > Carabidae > Nebria > Nebria ingens. The sequence goes on from JADQWA010000238.1 coordinate 65,827, forward strand.
TTGAATTTGCACAATCGCATCGCACAGAAAAGAGACTTCGCAAGCCACATTGTGTAACAACTACACACACCACTATATAATATATTATTTTGCAATGGACACCGTATGTATATACATACATAGCTATTATAATAGGCACTCACCAAAATTAATATAGATACATTTTCAATTACAATCACATAATCACTTATGCGTTCTAATCAATCGAACTATCTTTAAACCACACACACACACACACACACCAACATGCGCGTGTAGTATAATTTATTTCCAAAGTTAGTTTAAAGTTTATTATTCGCCAGACGTTTTGTTGTTTGTTTGTTTGTTTGTTTGTTTATATGTGTGTGTGTATTAGTTAGAGGTCACCACTTTTGCTTTCTGTGGTGGTATTCGTAGGTCGGTGACGCCGCCTGCTAGGGCAATATCGACGTCCAACGCCGCGGCGGTGTTGGGTCGATATGGCTAGACGTTGTGCAAGTATCCTTCCGTACCCGCTCACGGTCTAGGTTCGGTTCCGTTCCGTTTCGTTCTGTTCAGCATGGGTCATGCCCTTATACATGCATATATACTGAAGTGTATTCCGGCTAGACCCCGTAAAATGCTAAATCACCCGCCGCTGTTTTTATATACGTTCACTTTCATTATCAACTGATGCCATCAGAATATTATTATACTCAAGTTTTTAAGTGATTTTTAGTCTGGATTTTTTATGGCTCAACCAAACGTGATTTTATATTTTATTTCTTAACCTCCTAAAGGTATTGACCCCATTGACAACTTTAAATACATATAGGTACATTTAATACGCTTAACAATCATTTATAACAAACTGATTTAATCATTTTCATACATTAGGAGAGGAATATTTTAAAACAAATACACAACAGTCTATTATATTTATAGCTGTACTTTAATATATTTTATATATCTATCTATCATTTTTTTAGAATAAATATATTAGATAGTCATTTTTTTTTAAATTTAATGTAATAAACACAATATTTTCTTGTAAATAACGAAAAAAAACAATAAATATATTCTCTCTGCAACGAATACAACGCAAAAGCATATTTATAAATGTGTTATTACGTTTGAAAAAGATACAAAAAACTGTAACCTTTTAAACAAAATACAACTGATCTTTCCGGATCAGCGCAGATTAGTAAAAACAAATATAGTTTAGTTACACTTTATCAATGTTTTCCCCCCAAAATCATCAATACTCCGATTATTTGCCGCGAGCGACTTTTAATATTATGCTAAATTATTTTAAATAAATAATAATGTGAGAGAGAAAAAAACACACACATACGTATATACAGAAAATGTCCTGACGATAACCTTTCTAATTCTTGTGTGTTATTTGCATGTGTGATTCTGAATTTGCAAATATATGTGAAAAGACCTTCGTTAGGCCGTTGACTCGCGCGATCTTATGTAATGCGGTGAACTTGAGGCATATTCTAACATTTTGTTGACACTACGAACTATCTTGATATTAGATTATAATGTGTATTTAAAAATAATCTGCGTAGGATTTCGAATTCACGTTGACGTATGAAATATATTTTATATTTTTTGCTTTTATAACTCAGCTTTGCGAATTTTATATTTAATGCCAATTCGTAACCTTTTAAGCGTCGTTCTCCATACCCAAAATACTTACTATTAGATTTCTAGAAGTATATTCATATATAAATTTCTAGCGCGTTTTAAGAACAGTAATTAAATTTAATAGTTCCGGTTTAGTGTTATATAAGAATTGGTGGTCCCCCAAAAGCAGAAGTCTCATACTAAAAATAAATAAGATTCTCTTTTCGAAAATGCATTGACAGCGGACAGAGACGAGCCGATGTAAATGCGCTGTTGGGTGACAAGAGATGGAATTGTTTAATAAAAGTTATCTATGTCAGTAGGACATTCTTTATAGTCACTGGTGTACCTCTAGGCTCAGGTAGCTCGTCCTAAAACACCTGATTCTTGGCTACTGGTTTTATTATTCACATTTCTCAAGAGTAACTGCTCAAAATAGTTGCCCTTCGCTTTAAAATTATCATTTACATGTGCGCACGTTTACTGCTACTGGTGGTGGTGGTGGTGGTGGTACTAGGAAGTAACTTTACTATTTTTAACTATTTTTATGTTTAATTCGGTATTTATTTCAAATATTACGACTAGCATTTTTCGTTTCCTGTAGGTATACGCTGATGTGTTTTAGTTTCAAAAATTATATAAAGTCGATTCTGATTATTAAAATTAATATTTGCTCAACCAAATATTATATTTGAAATATAACTTTGTACTAGATTCGTATATTTAATTTATAAATGTACTTCTTAATTTAATTAGTAAGTTGATAAAATTGGTGTATGCAGGAAGTGTATTAGTGCTTATTCGTATGAAATTAGCAGTGTATTATTTGTGTCATTAAAATTATTTGCAGAGAATAGCGAATAACATATCCGTCGAAATATTTCGTAATTCTGTTACTAAAATTAACCTACATTTCTGTATACTATTGCAAAATACCGAGGTATAGCATCACTAACATTATAATAGAAAAGACAACAATTTATGATATATATATATATATATATACTACATATGTATATTTTAGTGTGTCCTAAAAAATAGAAACAAAAAATACTACAAGTAATTTGAAGCTACGACATATGACATTCCTGCTGTGCTGGTCACAAACATGCATATATATATATATATATATATATATATATATATATATATATATATATATATATATATATATATATATATATATATATATATATATATATATATATATATATATATATATATATATATGTGTATATATATATATATATATATATATATATATATATATATATATATATATATATATATATATATATATATATATATATATATATATATATATATATATATATATATATATATATAAGGATATATTTCATATTTCTAAATATATAATCATTTTTAATTGTTGAATAACTTAACAAACTTTTATAACAATTATCAATAATGTTAGCCTTAACCTATTTCCGAAGTAACTAATTAACAATGTAAAACACAGTATGAATATGTTTCTAAATGGAATCTAATTGGGCATTGAACTATATTTTATTTCTAGGGAGGAATGTTGGTAAACATGTTTAATCACTGTTATTAATTCAATGTCAAAATATGTTGTCGCGATTCAATGTAGCAAATGTTACTAGGTAATTAAAAATCTACCTAATTTTAACAGATGAGTATATTGGTCATCTGTAGTGGCTAGCGCACTGGACTTTCTTATACGTAGTAGGGAGAGAGAGAGAGAGAGAGAGAATTTTTTAATAATTATAATACTTACGTATAACTTCGTAAAAGAAAGTAAAAATATGAGTTATATCCCAAGGATAGAGTCAATCTATAGATATACATGTATGTATGTATGTATGTATGTGTATAAATACCATCGTTTGTAACGCGTGACCTGCAAGCGAAAATAACAGGTATTAGTTGTCAGTTCAAATCAATATTTTCCGGGTTTTTCAAACGGTCGAAATATTGGCAAATAGGTGGTAACTCATGCCAAATGTATCACGCATCACCACATAGTATACCATGTGACACACCACACACACACACACATATATATACACTTCAAATATTGGCTCATATTAAATATTAAATAAAAATAAAAAAATCCTTTTTATTGTGTTGATTCGTCCCACGCACTTTATTACTAATTGATTTAAAGTGTCGGTACTGACTAATAAATAGGCCGAATTGTTAGCAGAAACCGGAAGTCGATCCATTTCTTCTGTTTACTTTGATCGTTTTAAACAATCTAGGTCTTTCAATAAATAATTTTAAACTTCCTCAACTTTCTTTGTGAGTTTTACACTATTTATGCTCAAAAATTACTGCTATAACAAGGATTTCCTCTGCATTAAAGCTTGCTGCAAGCACTTTCAACATCACAGTATTTTATATACCTACCTACGTGAGCGAAAATCCTTTAGTTAACTTGATCAGCGAATCGAGTTATAATTTAAAACTATTTCAACTAAAATTGCGTGTCACTTGAGATTTCACTACAGCAATATCAATTTATCTCCTTACACACTCTATTCTTTAGATTTAATTTAATTCCTAACTCAACCTATAAAAACTATTTTAATAGACCGGCAAATGACTTTACTAATTATGTTAAATATGCAGTGTACTTTAATAACATATATCGTAGCTTTAGAGCACAAAGGGGACGTTTCTCAGTTAATAGAATATTTTATTTTATTACTCAAAAATAAATATAAGAATAGTTGATTAATTGTTAAACATATTAACGAGAATAGTCGTGATTAAATGTAATGGAATTTCAGTAGTTAATTTCTCCTGCATATGATGTAGTGTTTTTAACTCATACACACATGTGTGTGTGTGTGTGTGTGTGTGTATTATAATAAAACAATGAAAAAAGAAACAACTACAAGAGAGAGTCATAAATAGTAAACGCAGTATACGTTGACTAGGCTCTTGATAGGCAACTTACAATGCGCAAACTAGGAGACTGATACTCAACTGGGTCAAGGGGAACTTTCCCTTCCGGTCGTCGTTGGATGACGGGCCGCTAGAGGCGCTAACTGTCGTCACATTCACTAGTCTCTCATGTTACATACTGCGTTCATTTTTATTTTCAATTATTGGCCTCGATTCTCCATTAGATATGCTTCTACATATACATACTACTTATTAATATACTTTAGTTGCAATATAACTACGATATTATAAGAAAACTAAGAACATTCGAATTACATTTAATAACAGAGGAATTCAACAACCTCAGTCACTAAAATGAATAAATATAATATGAACAAATTGTACATTATTTAATTTTTGTTACAGTAGATACAACCGAACTCCCTTACCACGGTCTATCGTCTTCACCGTCACCACCTCCACAGAATAAACCTCGCGAGGCGCCACCGCCTAGTGCAGGTCACAAGGCTCTCCTGCATGACATCCTCAGCGGGCAGCACCCCGGCGGGCTACCTGGAGCAGCAGCTGCATCAGCTCTTGTTGGTCACCATGCCCACCAGCACGCTCTACTCACGGCTCACAGGACCAACGTTTACACCACTAGCAACACGGGTGAGTATAGATTTAAATTTTCAGTGGCATTAAACTGATCATTTGTCTATATAACTTATCTTTTATTCAAAATCATTCATTACACACAAACACATCAATTTAATAGTGATAATGTTCAACCTTTTTTTTTGAGCGTATTTTTTTATTTAAATTTTATATGTATTGATTAATAAATATTAATAATATTGCGTCGAGGATTAAAGTGAGCGAACCCTTTTCGTAACAATTGTGTAAAATGTTATTTGACACGTGCCCAAATGGCAGATGTCCTCTTGAAAATATCCATTGATCAAATACAGTCTTTGTTGCATGAAACTTGTTTTTCGAAAATACATGAAAACTGCATAATACTATACGTAACCTCGTGCAAATATTATCCAACCCTTTCCGCAAGGGCGTAAATAAAATCATACAATAATCCATTATCCCTCAAATTTTGAGCCTGTTGATTGTATTCGATTTTAGCTCTTGTGTATATAGAATAAATAACATCTGGACGGTTTTGTTATGTCATATATATATTGCATATTTTTCTTGCAAAGGGTCAAAGTGTTTACTAGTTATACACCCGCATCGAATAAGGGTTAGTTAGAAAGTTGTTTGTGTTTAGTAAAGCCTTTTCTCCACTTTCACATCTATATATACATGAGTCCAACGCAGTATACACCTATCCATAAAAAGGCTACACATGTATGTATTTTTGTGTAGTACACCAATGATTAAACTATAAATAAATTCAAGTTTTCAACCCTTAAGTTTTAGAGCTAACCCTTTCGCTTACGCATATCCAATTTCGTGAACTTAGGCCCGGGGTCACAAAATTCGGCTAGCGAATTTAAACTGACCACTGTCCAGTATAACGGTCAACAGTCCAGTCAGTTTCTCACAGTTATTTAGTATATAGTTTTATTTATCTCTTCACCGTTGGTATCTTCTTCAAGACGAAGGGGTGCCGGTTCTAGTGTTGAAAATATACTTCTATTTGGTACGGACGTAAAACCGGGCATAACAAGTTGTCGTCCCGTTTCAAAAATACACACATTTTCCGGACGAGTTTTTTTTTTTTGGGCATTTTGAATTGCTGCAATTGTAGTCTGGTCAGTTTTGAGCATCGGGCTACGTTTAAATACATTGTTGACAACAATGCAGCTTTGAAATAAGTGGTTACTAATTCCTGTTAACAGTTGCGGACTGGTTACTTGCGTTGGTTAAATACGGAATTAGATTTTTCCAAAACAACTTGATTTTTCGGATATTTTATAGCAAATCCAGTTCCAGTATTTACTAAATAATTCACTAAAGATATGCATATATATATATATATATATATATATATATATATATATATATATATATATATATATATATATATATATATACATAAATGCAGATATACTTTAGGTAGCTAGGTGGGGTTCTTAAAACGAAAATTTAAATTACAAAATATAAACGGTGCCTTGGCGCACAAAGGTGACATCTCCCAGTAGTCATTAGTGTGAAGTACCCAATGTTTCTTTCCGAGTCTTATGATTAATTATATGCATATATATATAGATATATTTAATTTAAAAAATTACTGGGAACTAGCCAGTGTCCCTTTTGGAAGGAACGGTCATCAGGCTATTTAGTTAATACTATAATACCCTACGGTTAGTGAAATGAGTGTTGGTCCACACATGATTTTTTCTCGGTAACAAAAGCCAGGTCAGTTTCTCGTAGACAAAGATTAAGGCATGATCTTCCATAGTTGTGAGGTGTTGTTTATGGTTTGTCGTATTAAAATAGGTGTCTGTTGCATTGGGTAATAGGTAGCATCTATTTACAGACAAAAAATGAACCACACACAGAACCCGGATGCAACAATAGGGATCATAGGATAATATAAATGATCCCAACACGACAAAGATCTGAGATAAATGCGTGTAATGTTGTAAATATTGTAATACGATAGGTAGCCTGTAGGTACTTGGACAGTGAATTATTTCACATAGATAAAACAAATTAAATAATTGTTTCTATTGATAATAATAAATATAGGTACCAGAATAGGTACTTAAATTCGGTTGTGTTTGAAATGCGCCTCCCTTTAGATGAATAGCAAATGTCAAAATAGAAATACGGTTTGAACGTTGTCATCAACGAATCGGAAAAATACGTTATATAATTGTAGAAATGACCATCACGGCTTGAGGAATAAATCAAAACATTTCGCTGACAGAGAATGCGCATTATGTAAATTGGAAGCGAATGAATGTGCAAAGTTGATCGGTTAAAATTCGCCAAAAGAATAAATCCCAGTTCTCACGAACGACACTACCCCTCATTCAATGGCGACTCTTCCTTGACACACTAAGAATACTGGCCAACGGCTATCTTCGTACATAACGACATAATCGTCCATCAAAACATGTGCCCAACACAATCTTGTCTGTCGCCGGGAATTTCGTTCCGTTCAAGTCCAGTAAAGGGTTGCATTTGGTCGACTGGACCGGCTTGTACCGGTCACTAGGTATGAGTGACCCTTGCGATGACCCACCCCGTATAATAGATATGATTAATGGGTATAAGGTCAGCGGGGTCAGGCCGGACATCAAGGGATGCTCGAGGAATCTTCGCGGAACAGGTTCCTTAAGGTAAGAGGGGGTTTAAAATACGCACACGTCGCACACTGCGTCCTGTCCCTTAGGGTTCGAAATAATAAAGGTAGGTAGGTATGTATGTGTGTTTATTTACCCCTTTGCTGGTATGCGGTGGTTTTGAACGTGCGATGTGGATGGACAGATAGCCACAGTTGACGAACCGAATTATTATACATATATACATACATACATACATACATATGCCATACAAACACGTGAAGAGAATATTTGACTAATACACCGAACCCTGTAAGTGAAAATCATTAAACATTCAGAGATTTTATTACGTTGTCTGTCTTATAACATATTTAAATTTAGTAAAATAATATTAGAATTTACATACGTATATAACATAATGGCATGTGTAAACAAATTAATAATAAGATATAATAAACATTATTGTAACATTAAAATGATTTCTAGAACATATGAGCTATCATGTTAAATGTTATCAAATATAAAACATATACACGCATATTATATGTATGTGTGTGTGTGTGTGTGTTGTAATAATATCACACCAGTCATTAATTTAGTCTAGTATAGCGTTATCTCATTCGCGAATTATTTTGCTATATATATATATGTAATATACATCATAAATTCAGCCTCCTGTTCGTATAGAAACGTCCACTGATAATACTCAAGAGTCTTTTTACTTATTTTTCTAATTAAAGATTATCACAAACTCACCAAAGCTTTGTCAATCTAATTAATGTCGTCTTGACATTGAAATAGACAAGAAAAAAAATCTAAAATTATATGTTTAGTATATTTCCATATATAAACATTTCATATTGAGTTTCTTCTATTTTTCACACATCACACTGTACAAAAAACGATATCACATTTACTCTATCCTCTACATAAATAAAAATTTCCATAATTTTTCTTTTATGTAGGTAGTACTTATGTATATATTGTCTCATACCATATACGTAGGTAATCATTTTCGACGGTTGAGCTTAGCTGATTTTTTAAGACCATTCCTTCTTTTTTTTTTAGGTTCGCTACCGCCAAGTCCTGCTGACTCCGGAGTTAGTGACGTGGACAGCAGCTCCAGCGGGCATGCTTCCACCGACGAATTAAAAGCGCGCCTGCAACCTCCAGCGCCGGGCCTAGGCCCACACAGTCCTCTAGGGCCTGGATACCATCCATCCACACATCACCAGCAGTTCCTCGCACCATATTACCACCATGCCCATGCACCAGGAAGCCAGGGTCACCTACATGCACGACATCTTCAACAGGCGGCCCAACACCATTACCCTACAGGCAGACCTCAATGTAAGTTTATTTATTATTATTTTCTAATCAATTTTTGAGCATTTATTTCACATCATTTTTAATTTTTTTCTTATTTAATTATATACTTTTCTAGTAGATAAATGACATTTATTTTTAAAAATAAAAACCAATTTAATAATGATATATGTTCCTGGTATCTCTTTAGATGTGTGATAAAATATCAATTGATACTTGACTAAAAAAGAACTCGGTTCAATTTTTTATTTATTTATTGTTTATTTTATCAATTTAATTTTTTTCGAAATATCGCTCAGTAATTCACGGTCATTCGGACAAATTTCATATCGGGTGCGGAAGATTAGGCTATTTGATAAATATATTGCGAAATTTTTATCATTTTTTGCAATGATATCATTTGACAATTTTTTTATGACTATAACTTTTGATACTTATATAATAAATATTAATATACCTACTCCGAAAAATATTATATTATAATAATTTTAAGAATAATTCATATATGTATGTACATTTTCGGTAGATATCAATTACCTACAATACGATTATTGTAGTTCTTAGTTTAATCCATATTATAACGGTTATAACGAATAAAATAAGCGGTACCATAAGAATAGTGAAATTTAAGTTAAATTGTAAATTATTACATTTAAATCATATGTAACAAAAGATTTGCCTAAATTCAGAAATGTCATACGTATTTTGGTATAAATACATGTTTTACGCGAAACAAATTTGCTCCTTTGTGTAACCGAAAATATTCCGTTAGAAACAGAAAGTAAGTAAGCTTGTTTCATCGCCAAAATATTCGCATATACGTACATATATGTATGTATGTATGTATTACGTGCATAAAATATAATCACACAGAATTTAGTCGGGCTCGTCGTTCGCCGGCAGCACATTTGACATTGTGCGAGGTCAGTGTTTACGTAATACGAAAATTTATATTCGCCGTGCAATAATCTTTACGAACTGTATAGCCTTTCTCTCTCTCTCGTGTTTACCAAGCAAATATTTGTCACAACATTTTTCGACTATGTGTTACTATACTAATTCAAAAAATAAATGCATTGCTTCTGTTATCACTGCCTAAATTTTATGATAACCGAATCTCAATGTCACCAAAAGGTTACATTTTATTGTGATTTTTTTTTCGATTATAATTGGTCACTAATTATTTTACACAAGTGTCACTATCGCTATCATAAGATTGTTTATTTTTTATTATTCTAACAAAGTCTAAAACGATTTTAATTTACATATTCACATTTAAATTTATTATTAATGGCAATAAAATATTTTTATATAAATGGTCAATTAATAAAAAAACACAACTAAATTTCGTGGTACTTTAGGATTATATCACTGAATCCTAACCCGGTTGCGTCCCTAGTTGTTAGGCTAGGTCTGAAATAGAGAACTGCGTAATAAAAAACTCGATTATGGTATGCAAGTTAAAAAAAACGCATGACGTAATACTCAAATTTTTTTCTAGTCATACATGAACTTTAAATAATGTCCTTTCATTTATTTATTTAAAATTTTAGCATCGCACTTTTCAGCATATGTAAATATATCTAGTAGGTTTACATATTTTATTTAGAATTACTGCAATTGCCAAGCAATCAAAAGTATGACGATTTTAAATTTTTGGCGAAAGCTACATTTTTTTTAGTCACATAATACACATTTATTTCTGTAAACAATAAATTATTTCGACATGTGAGCTGAAATCACTACAAAAGGATACCAACATTAAAGTATTTCATCTTGAAATTTAACTTAAGAGTTATATTTATTATAAGTATATAATATAATAACCAAATATATGTTATGATACTAAAGAGTCCCAATGCAGAAACAATTAGTAATAATTGCCGAAAGATGTGATTAGCAATCTTCATAATGGTATATAAACTAAAATGACCTATCACCCTATCCTACAATGATGTGATGTCATTTGTGCGCATAAACCCACATATTGGGAGTCATTTTATACTATGTGCAAGCTTAAAATAAATTCTGCGAGTGGTGTGGCGCTCGAGTAAATCGAAAGTGATGCCCAGCAGAGTTGACAGTGTCTAGAGCTAGAGAGGTTGTTAGTAGTGTCAAAAATAGACGTGGGCGAGCTAAGGCGTTAGATAAAGATAGAATGGGAGCTGTGTCTATCTATTACCATGACCTTACCCTAACATTTGAGAGTTATTCGTTCCGTTGACTGACTTACAAACTATCTAACCAGCTATGTAGATATTATACTAGGAGCCTCAACTAGACGCTCTGCTTTAGAGTTCTCATGCGCAGCGCACAACTAACGGAAATGGTTGTAAATTGTTATAATGTAACCGAACCGTTAATAGCAATTCACTGTTTTAACATTTAGCTACTTTATTTCTTTGTGTATTTAATAACAAATTTAATTTAGATTTTCGCTTAAAAACTAACTTACACATTAGAATAATCATAGATGAATATCAAATAAATATTTTTTTATAGATACAAGTATGTGAATGCAATTTACATGTGCAATCTGTTATCACGGTGTTATCGGGTTATTATTATAACATACATACATATTATAAACAATACATTGATGGTCTAGCGACCGAGGTTCAAACCATACGACTTTGGCATGACATTTTTATATCTAAACGCGTTTCTTATCACTCTACTAACATATCATATTCGCCAATATTTGCGTATGACTGCTTTATCAGAAACGGTGCTGTCAACAATAATATATGCATGTTTACACACCATCGTATGTCGCATTGAGGTAGATCATTTATTTATCAATGTCTATAAATGTTGCGAAAACTATGATGAAAACGCTTGAGCACTTTTCCCGCGTGGGCTACCGGAAATTCAGGTTGCCATGGGCTACGCTACGACACCAAAGTACAAACAAGTTTCGTAGGGCCTTCGAGGACACGAAAATCGATGTCGACTACACCGGACTCAATCGATAAAGATATTTTATCTTATACGGCTCATCGCAATGACGATCTTATTTTATTACCATACCATAATCTTACACTTTATAGAGATGCATTGTTTGAATTATTTCCTCAAGATAATAAACAGTTTTTTTTTTAAATATATAATTAATCCTCAGCGTTTCAAAGTTCGTAATAAATGTGAAATTTTCCTGGTTCAGATTACATATCTGATGCAATTTTCATCGGAATTAAATCATTATGTGCAGTTTATTTCAAAAACAAACGGCTATTTTGCAAAGTGTTCTTTAAAACGAAACAAAAACGGCTGTTTCAAAATAAATTGTTTAATTTATGAACTCATATATATATATATATGTATAATATATATATTATATATATATATATATATATATATATATAATAGTATATATATATATATATATATTGTATATATATATATATATATATATGATATATATATATATATATATATATATATATATATATATATATATATATATATATATATATATATATATATATATATATATATATATATATATATATATATATATATGTATGATGAGAATAAGTATAAATTAAATATAAATGTTTAATTGTAAAAAATTGAATAGGAAAAAGGGCACCTTGAAATAAAACTTTCATAACTGACCTGTGACTGTGTAAAATAAATTGTGCATTTATATATTCCTAGTAAACAAGTCTAGTTTGTAAAATAACATAAATATATTTATATGCTCGCCTGTTTACCGACCATAAAACACTTGATAACAACTTACGGAAATATTTATGCAAAATAAGAAAATAAAGAGATCTATTTTAAGGCGCGCACCTATTGTATATTTCTAAATGAATTTCGTTCATACAGTTATTTATTATAAAATATCGAAAATGTAAATGCATGTAAATTCTATCGATTTATACATGCTTATGATTGTCTATCTAGCCTTGAATTATGACTTGGTGACATTAAAAATTGCGAAATAATAATCTTCGTTAGTGCAACTTAATTAAAATGAACGTGACTAAGATCAGTGTCATTTAAGTGATACGAGCGAAAAGTATAAATTTATATTAGGTGCCGTTGCAGGGTTAAAAGTTACATGCGAAGCGATAGCCTTTTATTATATTGCAGTAAACACTTTCCATTTCTGTTTTTGTTATTGCTATATTATTGTTTTTCCAATGTATTGGCGGGTGCAGTAATGTTATTAATAACTAACTTTTTTTGCTGAGCCAATTTTTATTTTCAAATCAGTTAAGAATTTATTTATATGAAGACATTGATGATTAATCTAAATTTAGAACCAGAGTAGCTTTGCGTATTACTTTTTATGAACATCCCGTTCCTGTGTAATGTAACAAAGCCCCTCCACCATTTTATGTGTGCGATAGAAGCTATTTTAGTAGATGAAGTATCAAAAAGCGTATAATTTAATTTTTGCCCCATTTCCGTGCGTTGTCATGTGATCTTGAAATTGTCGGCATCGATTTTTGTTGACTTTGAAATACTGTTTGGTGTGTGAGTGCCGTTTCGGGCATGGCATTTCCTTGTTACGCGCACAAGGGCAGCATCGCGAACTTGACGACGACGACGACCGGCAGCGGCAGCGGTAGCGGTAGCAGGACGGAACGCTTGTTCGCTCGCTCTCGTGACCCGACACGGCGCGGCGGTGGCGCGGGCAGTAGAAGCGCATGTTAGCGGGTCTCCTGCTGCCGGAGTATATGTGTGCGCTGTTTATGTGTGTGTGTGTCCCTGCTGTCGTCGTCGGTCACTAGTTCAACGACTCCGCGACTTTCCGCACACGGCTGAAGGTCAGCCCGTTTTGCGCGCGCCGCACACATATCCACTCTCGGTTTCGTTAGCGTTAGTCCGCGTCGTCGTTGTTCGCGAATCACTGTGATTCGAAAACAACCATAGAAACAAAAGCGCCACCTTGCATTTCTGGGACACTTTATTAATCCTGCATTCGTAGAGACCTAATTATTTTTTTTTGTTAGGCAAACGAAATGCTTAGAGCACAAATGCGATATGTCCACCTTATCTAGGTTCCTAAATATATTTTTTAAATTACCTACTACATTTTACTTCTACTAGTATTAGATATGTAGTCTATCTTGTGGAGTATAAAGGTGACATGTCCACAATTCTTCAGTAATTGCTAGGAGGACTTAGGAATTAGTTATAAGCTAGGAAATTAAATAATTTTTGAAATTTCTATCACTGATATTAATTCCTTCTTAAGTAGGATTAAAATACACTGTTAAGAAGTTTGTATTTAGTATATTTGTTGATTACTGGGTATTTTGCAAATGTATTGATAGACTTATCAGAAACATTAGCAATTAAATTATTAGTAATCCCATTGAAGTGATAATGAATTTAATCGGAATGATATTGCATATATTTTGTAAGAAAAGAAGTAGGTATATGTTTATTATTTATTTTTGAAGATATCTATACGTCAATACTTAAATAAAAACCTACCTATATATTTAATATGGTTTCCTAAATATCCAAGCATGAATTTCCTAGAAGTTACACTACTAAATATAAATGTTTCAACTTAATACAAAAAAAAATTTTAAATTATAGAATTTTCCAACATATTTCGTAAATATTTTGACACGTTTTATATACCTACATACATATATATATATATATATATATATATATATATATATATATATATATAATATATATATATTATATATATATATATATACCAATGAGCACCATTAGTATTTTTTCGTGAAATGCAACTTCATGGAAATAATTACGACACCTAGGAACCGTGAAACCAAATAACAATGATGACAATACCCTCACCAGTGGCAAAAAGAGGACCGGGGGGTGGTGGGTAGCGAATTTAAACACATAAAAAAAACACAAACAATAAAACCGTAAAAAAGTCATCAGACGGTGTAATCCGCGTTGGTGCATTGACTCAGTTATTCCAGTGGAGTACAAGTGGGACGGGGCACAGATTTTTTGTCAGTGACGAATATTCCAACTATGATGGGAAATACCTGAGTTGTTATTTGTTTTTGGTAGTATAGCAAAAAAAGATTTAATTTTTATACGCTTGAGCGACAAACGTCTATTACGGAAAATCGTGTCATTTTATTAAAAATCTCCTTACAGCGTTTTGTATTTTCTGTTATACGATATATTGTGAACCAGGCTACGATTGATCAAAGATTCTTTAGAAAATAACTCGCAAGTATTTTCCAAACGCGAATTTGCGTTACGGTCTATTTATAAAATAAAATCAAAACAATTTATTTTTGTCTTCGTGCACTGAGAAAGTACAAAGAGGACATACATATATAATTGGTTAAAAACAACATTGCATTGTACGAAATCCAGAAGTTATTATCGCGTTGCCACGCTAAAAACAGTTGTAAACGAAATCGAAAGCGCATAAACGCGCAACAGCGGAAATGGTATGCAGTGCGCATCTGGACTTGTTCCAAAACAGCGAAAACCGCGCCGGAACCGGTCTCCAACCAAAAAGTACATACATACATTTTTATTCTTTTTCTCTTGCAAAATCGCCATATCAACGAATGCATCCCACATAACGCTAGTGTACATGCTGCCACCTGCCTTCCAGTTACCCCAACAATCTTCCGGTACGCGCACTGCGCTACTGCGCACTCAACGCGGCTAATGTTTCCTCTTGTGTTTTATTTTCGTCTGCGCCTTTTTCGTTTATTTTTCTTGCGATTTTTGTTGCCCTTTTTCGCTCGTACTTGTTTAGCTTGCATCGCGTTCGCCAATGTGTGGCTGCAATGCGCGTTTATATATTTTTATTACCCAACTTTCGTTTTCCTGTTCTGTTATGTTGTGCGCCGAATCACCCCATACCCGGCTAAGATGGCGCGCCACTCGGGACGGACCTTGGAATAGGACGGTCACCCTATCACTCAGAGTCGGACTTAATATATTCTTTTGAAAATTGTTTTAAACCAAATAGTACACGAACCAAACATTATTTTTTGAGACTATTGCAATTAGAATTTAACAATAACACCTTAAATATATACATATGGTTATAGAAAGATATAATTATTCGTCGTATAGTTTTTTTTTTGCATGGCAACTTAGAACATTTAAATCAATGGTTTCCGGTGTTGCATACAATGCACACAGTTGTGTGTAAGTGCATTGCACACGTTGAAGGACATTGCATTTGAGCACAAACGCATAAGGAAGTTTAAATAATACACTCAGGATAATATCTTTGTATTTACATAGAGACACATAAATATAGCTTGGGATTGGGAGGAAAAAGATAGCAATGTTGTTGTTCTAATACAAAGAATATGCAATGCAAATTTTATTTTATTACAAATGAATTAAAACATAGATTTAAGCTAATAAACGCCTGACTGATATACAACCGTTGTACCCAACTAGATATGTTGGTTGTTAGCATGTGTTGTTAGAGGATAATTAGAATAGAAATGACCCAAATTCAAAAATAGTTCATCCAAAACTAACCTACTGGCACAGTGTTATCTATTATATAATATTTCATATGGTTAAGCTTCTACTTTCACTTTTATATGCTAGCAAAGAAGTCTAATTAACCTTTTATTATTTTATAACTTTAAATATTTTAGTAAAAATTACTAATATTAATTCCAAAAAAAATCAGTTTAGGTTGTTAAGAAATGTTACACTCGATAGATATTTTATTATTGTTTATCTGGCGAACCTTGCACACCATAAAAAAAAATCACAATAACACTGCAATTCAGTGTAGAGCGAATAATCAATTACATATTTACGATAACTTGTTGTTCACTTCCTGTGCTAGTTTTTCACTGATACAGTTCGAAGAATCATTTTATTAACTGTAATCGTGTAAAACATTATTTTCAGAGTATAAATAATCACTTAATTAAACACAGTTATTGTTTGTTTATTAATTAGAAACAATGGTGAAAACACCAGGCCCCATTAGAATAATTTAATGTTTTGTAAATAAAACCAAGACTTGTAGCATCCATTTTGATTTTTGTAAGATTGAGCAAAATGGATGCTAAGAAAATCAAGTTATAATCTAACAATTAGTTGGAATTATGATCGTGTGTGTTGTTGTTTTAAACGTCAATTGGCAATAATAAAATTAGACGAGTGTTTATAGGCATTGTGGTAAGCGGGGGTGGGTGTTGGGTGTCTCGGGCGAAGTTAGCGATCGTTGACCAGGAAATGACGTGATATAGCAGCGCTTTTGCGCCTAACCTTCAACCGGTCTAGTATAGACGCTGGCCTTGGCATCCGCAAATATAGGTACCCAACCAAACGGCTTGCATTGTCTGCTACAGGAGGCTTACAAACCGAACAGACAAAAATTTAAATGCACTCGACCGAATAAATGTTAACAGAAAAACGCCTGTTATTTCTGTGTTTATTTATTGATGCTAGAAAAATATTATTCGCATAATGAAATCACTTTATGGTTGCGCAGAACGGTAACGATTATTTTTCTGCACAGTATTTAATGAATTCTCGAAACGGAAGTCATAAAAGTGATACATTCGTTGAATATGACGAAGGTTTTTCCGGTGGGTATTAAACAATATCCGGTTCAAATAGCTAATTTACAAATATATATATATATGATTAAATATTCAAGTGAAGTATTCTATTTAAATTTGGATTATTATTGATTTAAATAAACTTATTGTTCTATATTCGGATGCATATTTAAATAGATAATTACAAATATATTTGAAAAATATTTTATTACTAAGATAAAAAGTATTATTTTTAACTTGTTGTTTGCTAAATAATATATTAAGAAACTAACAAAAAATAATGTCAAAGAATAAAAGTAAAAAAAAATCAATTTAAAAGACGAATAAAAAAAAGCAATATTCCGGAATGAATGCAAGTGGACGGTAACATAACCGAATGTCGCAATGCAGCGAGTCGGACGTAGTCGCGGACCGCGGAGGCCCCTCAATGTCATGGGTGCATTGTCCTGGTGTTTGTGGACGTGTCGGGTCGGGGGGAAGCAGTGGGGCCCACGGCGTAGACCGCTGCAATAATGCAATCGCGCGTTCGCTGTTTGCACTCGAAAAACTAGCGCTCGCGCGGCGCGCGCAAAAAAATCATCGCAAGATGTAAAAAATAAACTCGCGCGCGTTGTTATGACCGGATACGATGCTTGTTCAAATAGTCTATAAATATAAAAATGCACAGTTCTCCTTTTACAAACATCACCATTTGCAAATAACTTTGGTGTACCTATTTTTAAAACGCACTGCAAATTCGCAAACACGAAAAATGCCAACTTTCATATTGTTACTGTGTAGACATTTCCTATACTATATTTATCAAATTGGCCTTTTCATATCAGACAAAAGTCATGAATAGTTTATTTTTAATAGATATTTTTCATATGACTTATCACCTTTGCCATGAGTGTAATAATTTAATTGATTAAATAAACTATCATATAATGATTATACCTAATTGAATATATATATATATATATATATATATATATATATATATATATATTTATATTTATTTTTATTTTTTTTTGTTACAGTACCGGACAGCTACAGTAGTTACCTGAACTCGTTACAACAGCACCAGCATCACCAGTCCGCCGCGCAAGCGAGTCCGCATCACCTGCACCAAAACACCTACCACCCGATGCATCCGCCGTTTGCAACACCGTCGGTGCCCTCACCGACGCGAGGCTCTGCAATACCAACATCCGTCATCCAGGCGGCAACGTCCAGCGTCAACGACGAACTAACCTACATGCTCGAATTAGGCTTCCCCCCGCGCAAGCTCAAAAAAGTCAAAAAACCCAAATCAGGCGAGCCCGGCTCAGTTAAACGTAAAAGCCGCGAGGGATCCACGACGTATCTGTGGGAATTCTTACTAAAGTTACTCCAAGATAGGGAGTATTGTCCGCGGTACATTAAATGGACGAATAGGGAAAAGGGCGTTTTTAAATTGGTCGACTCGAAAGCGGTTTCACGGTTATGGGGTTTACATAAAAACAAACCGGATATGAATTATGAAACAATGGGTCGGGCGTTAAGATATTATTATCAAAGAGGTATTTTAGCAAAAGTCGATGGGCAACGATTGGTTTATCAGTTTGTTGATGTGCCGAAAGACATTGTTGAGATTGATTGCACGGGGGCGTGACTCAACACTGCCAGAATGGTGGCGAACACACCACGTCAAATTGTAAATATTAAGATTGCAAAGAGATTTTTTTGAACAATATATTGATGTAAATAATTTCGCACAGAACAATTTTAATGAACAAACTTTTTTTGTGCATTTTATTCTCTCTTCAGTACGTACATACATTTACATGCAGTAATTTCCTAATATTCTCAACTCGCCCTTGTAACGCGTCGCAATTTGGGCGCTACCTACCTACTATATGTATCTACTTCCTTCCTTTATCACTATAGATTCAAACTGCTGCCACAATACAATTGAGTGATGGTGTCAGCATTTTGAATCTATCGTTAATCAAATTGTAACTGTAATTAGGGCTATTTAAGGGTTGGAAATTACGTACTTTTAACTCTAAACTTTCCTTGTTTCTTTTTATAACTCAAACAATAATACAACCTCCCAGTCCACTGCCATTTTTTTATTATTGTTTCTTTAACTAAAGATCTTGAACCAGTGCAAATCTTACCTCAATTTTAATTTGTTTTATATATATAGGTAGTATATGTATAAAAAAAAATTATAAAAAATACAACGAATGTTTTTTAAATTCTGTGAGTTGGTGCTCATGGTTTTTGCCCGAGCCTTGTACGATCTCAGGACATAGTGAAGAATTGAATGAACTGTTGCCTTTGTCACGGGATAGTGAGTTGTTAACAGAATAGAATGAGCACTTAAGAAATTTGTACAATTTTTAACGAATTTATATATATATATTATATATTATAAATCATTCTATTCTGTAGTTTGGAGTTGAGATTTTTGGCAAGTTATATATGGAATACATATATTTTTATATAGTAAAAATATGGAATAGTTGAAGTTTTCGATATTGTTTATGACAAAGTGAGATTAGATGAGCTCTTGCCAATTTCCCAATACAATTATGGTGCTTGGAACTTGACTGGATTATATAAGGTTATAGATGTATGCTGAATATAATTTTCTTTTTTATAAAATAATTATTAAAATAGGTACTCTAAGTCGAGTTTATAAATCAATGTTTTGAAACAAAATTGCTAAATGAATTGCGTTATAAACTAGTCTTAAGTACACAGTTAAAAATATGAGATTGCTTATTGAGAGACTATAAGGTGCCTGTTGCAGAATTTTATACCTTTATAAATTCGTTAAAACATAAGGCTCTCTATACAGATTAAACATTACGTAAATAATGCAGAGATTAGTAAAAATTTTCAAATACATTTCAGTCTGTTTTTGGCTGCGCCAACAATGTTTAAATATGTAAAAATATGTTAATATGTACAGTATTTATTTTCGCTGATAATTTTATAATTGTCCAAAAAGTGTTATTTAAACAAAAAGAAATTAATGTTGATTGTTGGAAATGTGACTCTCTGTGATTGTATAGTTTAATTTTTGTAAAAAAAAAAATATCAATTCTGCTACATTAATATTATGAGTGTTTGTTAACGTTGTACCTACGTCAGATGTGTCTTAAAATGATATTATAAATTATATTTTGTAAACAAAGAGGTAAGAGAATTACTATTGAACCAAATACTCCATTAAATCAGGCGAAAACTCAGAGTACTAGTTAAAAAACACACACACACACATACAAATATGTGAACATGAACCGTGATTGTGAGTGAATGAAGTAGAAATAATTATTAAAACAAATCGACAATTTATTGATGTAACAAAAACAAACATCTAACTACAAAAAAAAAAACACATACATTTGGTGTTTTCCAAATTTTACGTCCATGAAATGTGATACTTGTCATTTTATTATAAACCAAACAAACAAACAAAAAAATAAATGTAATGTGGTGTTTGAATGTAACAAAAATTGCAACCATAGAATAGAAGTGAAACAATCATTAATTAATTATTGTTTTTAGCCTGATTCATTTCTTGATCAGATTCGTCTAGTAGATTTTATGCGTCCCATACATATTGTGACTGAATATTATTGTAATTATTCTATAAGTTCTACTTATAAAATCATGTCTTTTTTAAAAAATAAGTTTGTCAACGCAAATGCATCCGTGTTAATTCTTATATAGCAGAAATTGTGTTAATGTACAACAATGTAAAAAAATCTTTATGTAATTAAAAAATTAAGAAAGGTTTTTTAAGTTAAAAACAATGGTACCTATAAATAGAGTATTGAGGAAAAATATAAATACTATGCTGTTGCAAAATGGAGAGATAAGTATATGTGCCAGTTTGGTGATATGTATTTTCTTATATAACCGTTACGCGGTTTTTGTAAATATCAGAATACAGATAGTTTCGACGAATGATTCCTAGGGATATGTTAATATAGTATATACATTGTTTATTACTGTTTAGGATAGCTAGTGAAAGTTTATTACATAAATTATCAAAACAGATTATTGTATAAATTTTGTCTTTACATTATAATAATTATAGTACAATAAAAGAAATTAAAATTTACTCCATTTTATAATATACTCCACACATCCCACAACAATCTTTAAATTGTTATAAAACTGCTAAACGCCTCATTGCAAAAAGTCGTAAATTTTTAAATAACGCGCTTTAAAAATCCGGCGTGTTGCATTCTGGGTAACCCACAATGCAATTGGCTCCGCCCATGTTCTACAATGGCAGTTTCCGTTACACAAGTGAAGTTTGTTGTGTGATCCAGTGTAGAGTATTTTATAAATTCACGTTATTATTAGATTATTAGTAACAATTTCAACTAAACGAAGAGATAGATAATGACAACGATCGCCGAACTACAAAATATCAATGGAGGATTGTGTACGGTAAGCTTATTTACGGTATAACCAATAATAAATAACGTATTTGATGGGTGCAATGGCGTTGGCGAGAAATGTCAATACTATACAATACAATAAGCCACATTTCCTAAACGAAATTAGATATATGTTTTTGTTGTATGATATTTTACCGTTGGTTTTTATGTTTGAGTTATTTCAGTATTAGCAACAATATGAAATGTTTTATTTAACCGTTCAATTTTTTATTTTTTTTTACTATTCAAATATTGTTTGTATATTAATTATTTCATTTGATTAATCAGTAACGCATGTTGTAATCGTAAGGTTGGAGTTTTATTTATTTAAAACTGCTCAATTGTTCAAAATTGTCAAATGTTTCTAATTGTTATTTGGAAGTATAATGTTTGCTGTGTTTTTACGTGAAAAGCTTTGCGTTTGTATAAGCGCGAATTTGTATTTTTCTTAGGATTCCACGATGGGAAGTGCATCGCCAGAATCGAAGCCGCCAGCGAAGAAGATGCGAGTCGAAGGTATGTATTTGAAATTAGACGTATTATTTTGTTATTATAAATTTGGTAATTATTTGGGAGTGTTTATCAACAAATTCTGAACAAATCAATACTAATTTGCGCTGTGTCGGTCTGCTTGAGATGTTCCAGAAATGAGAATGTATCTGCTCGTCCTCTAAGAGTGTAGCCTACCAGGCAGGCAGTATGCTAACTATTTGCCATTACCCTGCTGGGTTCACGGGTAGGATTTACATATAGCGTTTAAAAAAATCTACGAGTTATTTAAATGTATCACTTTGTACCCCATGTTAGTATTTTATTAAATTAAAGTACACAAAAATATTTCTTCTTCGAAAATATTTTTCAATAATCAAATATTCAATCTTGCAATATTATGACATTTACGAAGTAGAATTTAGTACCAGGAAGAAACTAAGGGTTATTTGACACCGGGGGTTTTTTTTTGTTAAACTTTTCTATTTTCTCTTTGTGTTTCCAGATGTTTTCCAGAGCCAGACCGATTTGTTTACGTTCTTCAACAATGGAGAATTTTCTTTTCTAGCGGATCCGAATAATAATTAGTATTAACGTCGTATTTGATATTGAACAATTGCAAAAATCATTAATCTACATCATTTTTGCAATTGAGTTTAAAAGTGACACCTAAATGTTTTCCATTTCTTTATAAAAAGTTGGAAGATTTTTTTTGGTTGGCTCTTGTACATATTTTGATTCGAAAGTTTTATTGGCAAAGTTATTTAATTTATATGCACATTTTTATGTGTGACTCTTGTGTGAACTCAAAACGGCCACACACACACAGTGAGTTAAAAGTTATGTTAGATAATTTTGTCAATCAATGGGTTGTTGGATAATTTGATTGGTAGAATAAAACAAAAATTAATAGGTTTTTGATCTGAAATATTAACCAGCTACGTTGTATTTATTTGGTTTTATTGTTATGTGTTGTTACATGGGGTTAGAGGATGATATCTCGTAGCGGAGTAGTGCTGAGATGAGTTGTCGTATGTGTGACTTGACACCGGGAACAGTGACGCCAACCAAACAAATCCAAAATAAAAATTGAGTCCTGGTAAACTACTTCTATCACATCTCTGTCTACAAAAGGCTGCGTGTTTGCACAGCCATATTTGATTATTATCCAAATTTATCCTACTAATTCAAAATCAATACATCAGTTCATTCGTTTTAGTTTAAAAGTATGAGATACGTTAGAAAATTGTATATGATCAGTAGTGGTTATAATCTATATTTGTTTAATTTTTTTTATATTCTAGAAAGTAATAAACAAATATGGCTGACACTCTGTTCTCCTACCGGCCATTTTAGATATTTCTAGTCTCATTTTGTTGTAGATGGATTACCGGCGCCATTTAGCGATCCCATTTATGATCTTGGGCAGAGTGGAGATGTCGTTGCTGGTGAGAATTTTATTTAGAAATTCCATCTAAACTCTACTTATTATTCATTTAAATATGTTTGTATGTTTTCAGGACCTGGTGCGCGAAGTAATACAATCGCAGGGATCCTCGGAGGAGCGCTACCAAAACTGTCCTCGGACCAATGCGACACCGTCAACAAAGCGAAGAAGTACGCGATGGAACAAAGTATCAAGATGGTCCTCATGAAACAAACACTCGCTCATCAGCAGCAGGTACAATTTTTATACTTTTTATTTAGATTTTCAACGTTTTTATGTATATTTATACAATTTATTTATTATTTACCACATGTCTAAGGTGATTTTCAACTCGAAAGGGCGTATCTATAATTTTATACATACTAGTGATATTTATTACGTATATAAGTACGCAGTTTTAGTTGTACAACTAACTTAATTAGTTAGTTCATTAGTTATATATTTTGTACTCAACGATTTGTTTACTGTGTTAGTAGCGGTATTGACTAGTGACGTCATAATATGAGTGGTATTTAATTGAATTAGTTAGTTTTAGTTAGCGAATGAATTTAAATTCTTACTAGTGCCTTAGATACGCCCAAACGTACTGTGGTTGATATATTATTTAGACAGTGTTTGATTAAGTATTTTAACATTGAAGAATCAAGGTTTTGTTAACTGGAGGAATCTGAAGATAGATAGAGAGAGAGAGAAGCATCGATTCGAATGTTCTGTGTTAGCTTAGATAACCAGATAAAAATGATTAAATTGTATGTTTCTCCACAGAAAAATAAATCATTCCAAAGGCACCAGGTTTTGATACTTATGTGCAGGTTAGTGGCTGTTCACATGCAAAAACAAAAAACAGTATATTTGGGTTTGTTTTTTTTTCTTTTGTCTGTGTGTTAGTGCTGTTATTTAGAGATTTGGTTTAGAGAGAGCTGCGTGTTAAGAGGAAGAATACTACGCTGGAGTCGTGTCGGCAGGCGGTGGGGGCGAGAGCAGTTGCCCTCCCCACCTCTATCTCTAATATTCTGTTTAGTCGTGGTGGTTCGGTTCCGTCCACTACCACCAACAAAAGAATCCTTGTTAGGTTAGGCGTTGTTTACTTGACATGCGGCTTGTCCTCTGTTGCAGCAAATGGCTAGTCAGAGGACTCAGGTCCAGAGACAACAGGCTCTCGCCCTCATGTGCAGGTTAGCGCGCTCTTAAGTAGACTTCAAATACATTTATTAGTACGTGTGTGATGAAAATGCAATCAATCAATCAATCAAGTTATATATCATCATTTCTTTTTTATTCAAATGTTTATAGCGTTTTTCACT
Source organism: Nebria ingens riversi (assembly GCA_018344505.1). NCBI lineage: Eukaryota > Metazoa > Arthropoda > Insecta > Coleoptera > Carabidae > Nebria > Nebria ingens. Next base: position 91,045 of record JADQWA010000238.1, read on the forward strand.
GATTTATTGCAATGAATGCACCAGTTGCTAGAAGTTCTGAGAACTATGCGTAATCATAGTTACGCCTTTTAGCAACTGCGTTAAAATAACTACTCAGTATCAGTGGAAAACTCTACTAGGGTCAAATAATACTGCATGCTAATCTAATAAACCAGCAACAACGACACTAGTACAAATAATAACTTGCTTCCATTTTGTTAATAATTTTTCAAATATTGATTTATAATACTTAATAATCTCGGGGTTACAGTGTGATTTGACCCTTATTTTGATTTGAATCTAATAAACAAGCGAAAATTAAAAGTTGTAGTATTATGCTATCCGCTGATTTTAAGTATAATCACCATAATATAGTTAATTTCAGCCAAAGATACTGGTGATTATACAAATATATATATTTAGTATTTAAACAATTATGTATGATGACGCTAATTGTTATGACAAACATGTTGAGCTCCAAGTGTTAAACATTGTTGAGCTCCATACTCCATGATTGTACTTACATTGCTGATAAGATCTGACATAAAATTAATTTAAATCACAATTCTACAACCTTTTAATTAACTATATTTGTAATTGATTAAGTTTCACTTTAAACTTGAATAGGAAACTAAATAATGTTGAGTTTCGATTTGCATTCGAATAGAAACCTAAAGATTGTAAGATTGTATAAATTTACTATAATAACATTAGTCCATTTCTTAAATTCCAATTTACAAAATATACAGTTAGTTTCTTTGCATTTTTATAATGGACTCATCTCTGATCATTAACTGAAGAATGCCTGATAGAATGCCTGAATTTTTTTATTTATAAACAAACTATGGTAGTTAGCGCATGAAATATTTAGGGGGGGCTATGCATGGGTTGTTTAGGGTATACGTGGGCAGTATCAGCTTCGAATTGAAGGAAGACACCATCCGCCAAGCGTTCCTGCCGTTCGGCCCTATCAAGTCGATCAACATGTCCTGGGACCCCGTCACACAGAAGCACAAAGGATTCGCGTTTGTTGAATACGAGATCCCGGAAGCGGCACAACTCGCACTAGAGCAGATGAACGGCGTCATGATTGGCGGAAGGAACATCAAAGTCGTTGGAAGACCCAGCAACATGCCCCAAGCCCAAGCGGTCATCGATGAAATACAAGAAGAAGCAAAGAATTATAATCGGATTTATATAGCGTCGATCCATCCTGATTTAACCGAAGATGATATTAAAAGGTATGTTATATGTTCTTGGTGACCTTGTAGGTTTTATTTGGCCTTTGTCCTTAGTGTATTCGAAGCATTTGGGCCAATTATTTATTGCAAATTGGCCCAGGGCAGTTCGGCCCACAAACACAAAGGTTACGGGTTTATCGAATACGAAACAGGCCAGGCAGCTCAAGAAGCGATAGCTTCTATGAATTTATTCGATTTAGGTGGTCAATACTTAAGGGTTGGCCGCGCCATAACACCCCCAAATGCATTAATGGGCCCGTCCTCCGGTTCTAGTATTATGCCAACTGCAGCTGCTGTTGCTGCGGCCGCAGCTACAGCAAAAATTCAAGCAATGGACGCGGTTGCAAGCAACGCAGTCGCACTAGGCCTAACTAAACTAGGTCAAACTCCAGCTATTCCTGTTTTACCGACAATGCCCGTAGGGTTGCCTGGTTTAGCTGGTATACCCGGTATCCCAACCACTTTACCTCCTAGCATGCAACTGCCTGGTATGATAGCTCCCCCAGGCCTAGCCTTACCTCAACCATCATTTCCCGCGCCGCGATTAATCACGCCCAATCCTCCAACTATTCCCCCGCCTGTCGTCGTTACGCCCACACTAGCACAACCCCCTGTGTCAGCGAATCATGACGCGTTGAAACGTGCACATGAACAGGCTCAACAAAAGCAGCAAGATGAACTGCAGAAGAAATTGTTAGATGACAACGAACCTCAAACGTTACAACAACAAGAAAATATGTCTATAAAAGGACAGAATGCCAGGCATTTGGTGATGCAGAAGTTGATGCGAAAGGTTGATTCGAAAGTTGTTATTTTGAGAAATATGGTCGGACCGGAGGATGTTGATGAGAGTTTACAGGAGGAGATTCAGGAGGAATGTAGTAAATATGGTGCGGTGGAGAGGGTGATTATTTATAATGAAAAACAATCAGATAATGTCGATGACGATGCGGAGGTTATTGTTAAAATATTCGTGGAATTTTCACAAATGGCTGGTAAGTTAGAATCAATGACATTTCGAGTGCTAGATCTAAATTTGATTTTAAAATGTTTAAATAGAAGCCGAATGTGCAAGAGACGCTCTTAATGGAAGATATTTCGGTGGGCGAATGGTAAAAGCAGAACTTTATGATCAAGCATTGTTTGATCACAGTGACTTTTCAGGTTGATGTATTTTATATTTATAAATAATAGCGAATTCTCCTATGGAGATATAACTTAAGAACGATCTTGTTTTTCTATTTTTAGTATATATTATAATTGTAAATAATTGTGCGTTAATAAAATCTTTTAAGAAATGTTTGGATTTGATTCATACTTCGTTGTTGTAAGGTACTCATAAGATTTTTTATTGAACTACTATTACAATTTATTTAATTTTTATTTATTTCGAGGCTTTCCTGGCATAAGTTCATAATCCTTATACGTAGGAAACGACAACGGACCTTTAACATCTTTAGGTAAAACCGCCCCATCTTTAGCCTGTCCATACTTTTCATCCAACGCAGCAGCATTCTTTTTCTTCATTTGCATTATCGCCAAATTCTCCAACACTTCCTCTTCTTTCGGGGCCTCCTTTCGTCTAAATCTAAGCCACGCCTCCCATTCAGCCGGAAGTTCCTGTTCGAAATCCTCCTTTTCCGGCGGGTCAAACCATCGCGAAGCTTTGCGTTTTCCTATCGAAGGATTTGGAAGTATCTCATAATATTTATTTCCAAAGTAGTCCGAACCAACTAAAGTTCCACGGATCTGTCGCGGCTTTAACGAATTTATAAAGTTTTTGAATATGATCCCAAGGATATTGCGTGTTGGTTGTGACATTTTGAATCCTAAACAAATGACGTCACAGAATGGTCGATATTCAAATTAGATTGATTGAGAATCTAAATATTTTTGTTTGATTGAATTGATTTCTGTTTTTATGAGTATAATAAGGCTAGCTATATAAACCCACAATAATAATAATAAATACATTGATTTTTGTTTATAATCACATTTATGAAATTTGAATTAACCCACCATTTTTTTAAATAGTGAACTGTCAAAATCACGTGATCAACAAATGGTTATATGATTATTGGATATAATTAAGTTACAAAAGATTATATTATTATGGTTTCAAAGATTATTGCGTATTTTTAACATGCTTATTTGAAGTAATCATAAAATCTAATATGACTATAGTAGATGGTCGTTTTAGGTTATAATAGTGGCTATAGAGAATACATTATAGATACTTAATATTTGCTGCATATAAATATTGGTCGATTTTGTTTTAATTGTTATAAATAAATTGTCAAACCTTTATTTTTGTAAATCTTCGATGTTTAAATTATTTTTTGTGGAGTTGGTATGTTGTTCGTGATGTCATATCCAGGCGTGGTACCAAAGAGAGGTCGCGGTGGTGAAGTGATTGGAACTGTAATGGCTGTTTCGTGTTTTATTAAAAATAAATAATATGTTAAATCAGTGTTTCTTCATCATTAATCGGAAAAATGATCGCCCTGTGTAAATAGTGTCTGTAAATATTTACAGATCTATGGTCGCCACATTGCAGTTTATATGTAAGTGAAACAACTATCCTTTCACCGATTTGACCAGATTTTGATTTAGACCATATTTTACTTTATATTTTACAATGATTTACTATTTAAGACTAGATTATCTTCAGCTTGGAACTATTTTTACATGGATTCATATTTTGTTGTGCATTTTTTCGATATAAGGTTTTGTATTCAATCTGGTTACTCATAGTTAAAATTAATGTTGACATTCTTTTTTGCATTAGAATTAGTCATAAAGTAATAAAATTCTTCATATTTGTACTTGATTTATCATGTATTACATATGTAACAGTTTAACTAAGTTAAAAAGTAAACTTAACACGCCCGGATTCTGTTCTAATTTCTAACCATTTACGTTCACAATTTGTGCCAAAATTATAATGTTCAGTCAAACCAGTCTATATTGTATGTAAAAAACTGTATAAACCTAGCATTATAGTTTTTCAGTTTTTAATTTCACAAAAAAAAAAATGTGAATGATACAATTAATAATTTCACCCAAGATTAATTGGCCTTAACACTAATTTAATTCATGAAATAAATATTAATAGATTTGCTCTTAATTTAAAGTTTAAGTTAGGGAAAATAAAGATTCTCTATTTGTTTCCCTTACATTTATATATGGTGCATTTTAATTTTTAACATATTTATTATATTATTAAATATTTTTGTTTAAAAAAGTTTTTATATTAAATCAAAATTCATGAAAGACTAAAATATGTTTTTATTACAGGTGTAATCATGGATTTATTAAACAGAAGTAGTGTTAAAAACGAACAATTATTACATTTAATTAAACTTATAATCATATAAATTCTAAAATGACATACTCTTAAATAGTTGTGATACTTTTTTATTGTATTAAACTTAAAAACAACAAACAAACATGTCGTTTTTTAATAACTTGAAGAAAGTATTGCATTTCGGTGGTGGCAATGACGCCAAAAAGAAGAAAGTGTTTAATAACATTCGCATGGACTGTGATCCGGAGGAATTCTGGGACTTGGTTGGCGAACTTGGTGATGGCGCATTCGGGAAAGTCTACAAAGCAGAGCACAAACAAACTGGCAGTCTTGCGGCCGCTAAGAAATGTACGTTAGAAGGCGAAGATGATCTCGCCGATTTTATGATCGAAATCGATATTTTATCGGAGTGCAAACATCCCAATATTGTCGCACTACATGAGGCATTCTTCCTAGAGGATAAATTATGGGTAAGTCATTTTTAAATCATAATATTTATTAGTTTAAGATAAGAATTGACTACATAAAGTCATACATAATTATTATGAGTGTGTTTTATTGTAATAAGTAGATTCTGTAACTAAACTAAGTATGATCTATATATAAATGTAATTTGTAATTCAATTAAGATAGTTTAAACATTTTATAGATTTTCTTTACTGATTTACAGACTTGTTCCTACTATTAAAATATATTTTCGATTATTACGATATTTATCATTTTTATCTAATCGGTGTTGTAAAAAATAAATTTGATAAGCTCAAATATCTGACATAATAAACGTATTGTCGTAATCCAAGCAGTTATCACAAAACCAACATCTTATCTATTAAGTTTTTTTATGATTTTGTTATGTAGATGTTGATAGAATACTGTGACGGCGGCGCTGTTGATAGTATTATGGTTGAGTTGGAAAAACCTCTAACAGAACCTCAAATAGCATATGTATGCCAGCACATGACTCTAGGGCTAGAATTCTTACACAAATCACACATAATTCACCGTGATTTAAAAGCGGGCAATGTCCTTCTCACAATGGCCGGAGGCGTCAAATTAGGTAAATTATAAACCCCCACTCACACCCAAAAGATAAAGCCTAAGTTGTTGTTTGTTTGTTTTTTTTTATCAAATTTATAGCCGATTTTGGTGTTTCGGCCAAAAATAAATCAACCCTACAAAAACATGACACGTTTATTGGGACTCCATACTGGATGGCTCCTGAGGTCGTCTTATGCGAAACATTTCGCGACAATCCCTACGATTTTAAAGTCGATATTTGGTCGCTCGGTATCACAATGATTGAATTCGCGCAAATGGAACCCCCAAATCATGAGATGTCCCCCATGCGAGTATTGTTAAAAATCCAAAAATCTGATCCACCAAAGTTGGAACAGCCGACCAAATGGTCCAAAGAATTTAATGATTTTATCATAAAAGCACTGACGAAAGATCCACAGACCCGACCAACCGCGGATGAGTTGTTAAAACATCCGTTTATTAATTGTACGTTAGATTCTAAACCGATTAGGGATTTGTTGTTGGAATATAAGGCAGAAGTCGTCGAAGAAGAACTCCTGGAAGATGATCTTGAGGTGAGTTATTTTAAATGCTGCTTCTTTTAATTCTTCAATCACCTACTTTCTTGTACATATTTACATGCGTAGCGAGGTAGGAAACATAAAAAGAATAAAGAACATTACCAAAGAGTTGGTAAGTTGTCTCTGGATGTTGTAGACTTTTTTTTAGACATTTATATAATTTTAATCCAATATTCAGAAGCGCAGCTCAAACTTAAGAGGCATATCTTTCCTCAAATCTTTTTATTTTTAATTTACTCCTCAATAATATAAATCGGGCACACCCGATTATTCTAACCGAATAAGTTCGTTTTATGTATGTCCCACGTGCATGCGTAAATCTTTTCATTAATTTGTACCTTAGACAATTTTAATTTAACTAATATTAGCAATTGTTATTTGTGTTATAAACAATAAGTTATCACAAAATTTTATTTATTATGCATGCTGCCCTTTGGAACCTTCCCAAACAAATTCTATGTCGTCACAGGTGAGAGATCAAATTTGTAATTAGCGTGCACACATTCACTCACAAGATCACAGTGCACCTATATTTTTCGTCGAAATCGTTACTTTTCTACTATTTTCACTTTCATTTACCGAATTTTATATTAATGGAAAGTATTATAAATATGCATACAACTTTCGATCTCCTTACGTGTTTTGATTATTTTTATAGTAAATAGATCTACTTCATGTTTGTATATTTTATTTATTTATGTATACGCTATTTTGAATGATGTAAATTTTATTTGTTTTCGATGTAGAATAAATATTATTTACAGGAACATCGCGCGTCACAGCTTCCGCTGGACATCGAAGATGATATTACATCTGTAAAAAGCAGTGACACCGACATTAAAGGTGAGTCAATTATTTATTAGGCAACATCTTAGAATGGTATTAAAATATTGGGGATAAAATTAAGAGTAATAGCTATCAAATTACATTTTATTTAGAGTTATTTGGGATTTAATTGGAGAAATATTACTTAGGGTATTACAGTGCGTGTATATTAATTTTATCTCGGTGCTATAGTTGTGATTGATTTAAAACTATTTCTTAATTATACTTATTAAGTTTAGACCGCAGAAATGATGCTAGTATACACGCACTGTAAGTTAGAGATTTTGTAGCAAATTGATGTTGCAAATGTTTTGTAGTAAAATGTTGTTATTTATTCTAAAACAGCAACTGAAACGGAAGAGACGGAAAAACAAGTTAAAAGCGGCAAACGGGACAATGAAGCTACACAAGATGAAGACCGGAAGAAACTCAAGAAAGAAAACTCGACAGATTCTGCAAGTAGCAGTGCTACTTCTGAAAAGAAACCTGTTAGTACATTACAATATTTATTTAACAATAAAGACATTTTCTATTTGTTTTAAAACAGCTGGTTAAAAAACCTGATGAACTCGAACGTAAGGTAAGCCGAGATAAAGGCAAAGCTCCGCCTCCACCAATCTCACATGATAAAGGCCCCGCTCCCCCACCTCCACCTATAAACTTGCCTACCCCACCCTCATCACCTCTGACCCCACCGACGACTCCCCCCATCATATCACAAGCGGGAAAATTACGCGAAATCGAACCCGAACCAGGAAAAGATATAGGTGATTCTGGCGCTATTGTAGAACAATTAGCAGAACAACCAAAGGAAATTAAAGCAGAGGTGATCGAAACTAAGGAAAAAGAAGACACGAATGAAAATGGTGTAATTTTGGTCCGTCCACAATCAATTGCAGCTGCTGAAGTTCCACAAACAGTTGCAGCTGAAGTTCCACAAACAGATGCACCATTAAAGGAGTCTCCAGTTGTTATAGTGTCGACGTCACAACCAAACGATAATACATTTAATAAAAACAATACTACAATCACCATCACCACTGAATTGCCTGATCCTGCCAACAGTTTAGCTTCTAATATCAGCCAGGTGACGGTAGTTACAACTCATCCACCAATTTTAATGGATAGTCCATATAATCCACCAATCATCGCAACCCCACCACGCTTAGACATTTCAAACGAGGTCACAATTGTCGCAAACGAAACAAATAAGACCCAAATCAATGAATCCTCAACCGATGAAGAATGTTTCCCATCTTTAGATTCGTTAGAGTGTCCTCCTCCGAAGGAATTCAAGGATCCAGTCAAAATAGAGGGTCAGAAGTTGGATGAAAGTGAAGTCTTGATAACAAACGCTAGTTTCGTCAGTATGGGTGACTCAGGATTAGAAGGATCTATTGATAATTCTCGATTACTTGATACTAGTCATGTATCTGTCGTCACGGTTGGAGAAGATAAGGTCCAAGTGAAGGATAGCGCTTCAGTGGTATATGAGCATGGAGCTAGTGGCGATAACGGAAATTTATTGGGTTCCACAAGTGATATATCAACAGCTAGAAGTATTAGCAGTAAAAGTGATTCGGGTATGTGTTTATCTATATTATATACAACTTCCTTCAAAATATGGAACTCTTAAATATTTTCCCCCAAAACAGGTGATGAAACCCGCTCATCTGTAATCCCCTTAGCGACAAGCGGTTCCGACATCCAACTCCACGATAAGCTCGTAAATGGGAACGTCCTTCGGACCGCAATCCACAACCCATCTCCAACCGACAAACGGGCACCGGAAACTCGTTCTTTGAGCGGAAGCGGCTCATTGCGCAGCACCGGAAGCCATCGGACACCGCCTACAAAGAACATGGACCAATCAGACGTCGAGAGTATCGGAACCGCAAGTCAAGACAGTCGTGGAAGTAATAAAGAAAATCAAACAACTCGGTCGATTGATTCACGAGAAGCAGACGACGAAGTCGTCTTACGAAAGAAACCAGTGTACTCAAACAGAACTGAGACACGAACACGAACGAACAGGACCAAAGAAGAACTGGCGTTACATAATTTAAAACGCAAAACACGAAAACGCACCAGGAAATTTGAAATCGATGGAGTGGTTGTCACTACTACGACAAGTAAAGTTATTTATGGTGATGACGAGAATGGGTTAGGAACGAATGATCATATCTTCCGAAAACAAGAGCTTCGCGAGTTGAAAATGTTACAAAAAGTTGAGCAAAAACAATTCCAAGATTTGTCTCAGAAGGAGCATTTAGCGCGCGAGCAACAAGATAAACGATTTGAGCAAGAACGTCTCAATTTAGAACGGACGTACGAAAATGATTTAGAAGTGTTGAGTAGACAACAACGTCAACAAGTTGAACGAGCAGAAGCGCAACAAGAAGCCGACTTGAGACTTACATCTAAAAAAATCCGATCGGAGCAAGAACGGGATTTGAAACAATTCAGAGAAGGTCTGAAACAGGAGTTACGTCTACTCAAAACAGAAGTAGACATGATGCCGAAAGATCGGCGAAAAAATGAATTCAAAACACGCAAAGAAAAACTAGAAATGGATCATGAAGATCGTGAAAAATCATTCTTGGAGAAACTCAATGAAAATCACGAGATATCGCTTCGACGTTTGAGCGATTCGCATCGGCAGAAAATCGCCCTATTGGATCGGCAATTTTTACAACAAAAACAACAATTGATGCGTGCACGTGAAGCTGCAGTTTGGGAATTGGAAGAGAAACAAATACATGAAAAACATCAACTTTCCAAACGGCAATTGAAAGATATCTTTTTCCTTCAACGACATCAAATGCTGATCCGCCACGAGAAGGAATTGGAACAAGTAAAACGGATGAATCAACGGAAAGAGGAAGAATTAGTTAAGCGGCAATCCGGCGAAAAGAGGTCGTTACCGAAACGAATTCGAGCTGAGATGAAAGCACGAGAAATGATGTTTAGGGAATCAATGCGGATAAGCATTAGCAACGCTGATCCGGAGGCTGAACGAGAGAAACTAAAAAAAGTATTTTGACGCGTTACTTGTCTAGTGTAATGAAGGTTTTAATTGGAATTTTGTTAACAGTTCCAAGAAAATGAGAAGAAACGTTACCAAGCCGAGCAACAGCGATTCGAATTGAAACATTCACGACAGTTGGAGGAACTTCGCGCTACAAGCGATGCAACAATCAAAGAATTGGAGCAACTCCAGAATGAGAAGAGGAAGATGTTGATGGAGCATGAGACCTCGAAATTGAAGGAGAGAGAAGAGGCGTACACTCGCGAATTGAAAGACTGGAAGGCACAATTGAAACCCCGCAAACAGGTTAGTCATATTTGTAATTTATTTATTTATTTATTCTTATATTTATTTCTGCATGTGCTAAGATATATTTACTTTGTTTGGGATATGTTGGCCAAACTGTGACAAGTTTCAAAATATTCTTCCTTCCGAAAATAATATTTTCTAAAGCATCGAACCCCAGAAATTCTTTCACTGGAAAGCTCCTTCAGGAATATAATTTAAGTTGCTTTTGTGATGTCTATCGCTTAATTAAATTAGGCAGTGCATGCTTACTAACACAAATTTTCTGCGGCTATCTTCTAGACATTAGAGGAAATTCTTCGGAGAGATATGGAAGATATGGAAACAAAGCATGGTATGCTTTTTTATGATAACTTTAGCATACTAACACTTACGGATGCACCGCAAAATGACTCAAATTCATCAGAAAGTTACGATGCTACGAACACATTGATGAATTATCGAATACCAAGAGTTTCCCTAGACTATTCTAACAAAGATTCAGCTGTTTAACACTTAATAACATTCTTAAAGCACCATACGTACACATAGTTTAGTTTTTCACTAAGGTTAGTTGGTTAGTTGCTCATCGTATACATTGCCGATTTTAATTGCCGCATTTGATTCACATAGAAATTGGAAGAGACGTTTGCACAACAATTAGAAGAACAGGAACAAATTTACGGACCGGATCCATCACTGAGTTTACTCAATGACCTGGGTCACGAGCCGCCCGGCGGTTCGACTCGAAGCAGTGTGTCTTCAGTCTCTGAAGGATAACTTCAAGGTTTGTGATCGTGATTTGTTGGGTTTTCAGACTGTTACAATTAATTTAGACGTATTTTAGTGTTCATTATCTATGACTGAGAGATTGTTCTTCCGTGTATAGATTTTCTTGTGCTAGTTTCTTGTTTCTTTACCATTTAATGCCATTCTAATATTTAGGTATTATTACTATAAAAAAAAGTTATATAAATACCGTATTATGGTCTATACTTTATATTTATTATTATATTTGTTTATAATATTAATAAAACTAGTTGGTTCCCGTTTGTTAAGCAGTACAATTATTAAGTTTTCTTAAAATTACTTGTATATATTATAATATGTTCGAAATTCTAATAGATATTGGCTAAATAAATATTTAATGCGTAATGTATACCAGTTCTAACTATCATCTTAGTCATTATAACATTCCACCTATCAAATTCTAAACAGATCTGTAATTCTATAACTAGAATCTGTAAAAAAAAAAAAGAATTTTAATAGAAAACAATCATTTATCAAGCATGTAATAATATTTATGTATTTACTAAATAATGTATAGGTCATTTAAAATGTTACTAAATTGTTCTTACAGAATTACAGACTTGTTTAGTATTAAACTATTAAAAATTAAATATGTTAATATATGTCAACTTCCTACAATATTCTTAAGAAGTTAAATGCAACGTTTAATGCAGCTTATTAGGCAATCCCAAACTAGACAAACTAATGAATATATCAACAATGTATCCCAGAGTTTTTAATATCTTAAATGAAAAATATATAGATTAAACAATCTTATCAATTGTGATAAAATTGATTCAAATCTTGCACACCTGCTCAACACAGGTGTTTATTGATTTCATTGTGCTTCACATCTTTAGAAATAAGACTTGTATTATAGATTTCATTAGCAATATGTCGAGTTGTGTTTTATATTTTACAATATTTTTAGCAGTGCAAAGTAAGTACTATTGATGTATTTAATACTTTTTGATATATAAATATGAATTTGATTTTTCTACTAGAAATATTAGACTAATTTCACTACAGTTATCTCATATTTTAGTTGTATTTGTACAACCACTACAATGGTATTGCAACTCAAATACTGAATGCACCGCAAGCGATTCTTTTTGTTCCGATGTAGGGCTCTGCCAGTGCAAAGACGGCAATATATTTAGTTCTGATCTCAAGAAATGTCTACCAAGTATTAACAAATGTCGATAAAAATATACTAACTCAATTTTAATATTATTATTGAGTTAGTATATTATCGAATTATATACACACTTTTCAGTAACAACAAGTCCTGAATTTAATTGCGAAGACGACAATCAGTGCACCGAATTAATAGGGGGGCATTCGGAATGCAATAAGGGCAATTGTGCTTGTGTTGACGGTTACAGATATTTAAATGATGCATGTGTAATTGCAAAAAGATTGGGGACTGGTTGCGCGGTGGATTTAGATTGTTTCGACGGGGTTGATTATAATTCAATGGTTTGTAAAGATAAAATTTGCAAATGCAATTCAGGATATTATGATAGAGCTAACTTTGATTGTAGACCTTCTGCGAAAGGTATTCATATATATATATATATATAATATTAATTTCATTCCAGTAGTTCTAATGAACATTATAATTGTAGCACTTGGGACGTGTTTCTTTGATACGGATTGCGAAGCAGAGAATTTAGTTTGCGATTTTGGATATGGCCCTACTGGTAATTGTGTCGAAAAAAAAAAGAGTTTTGCCCAAAAACAAATGGTGTTTGAAGAGTTGGAATTGTTTGAGCCATTAGGTAAAATTAGAATCCTGTCGAGCGAATGAGTTTTATTATAAATTAAAATGTATTTATTTTTAGGTATAGATCTAAGTTGTAAAGTCGATAAAGATTGCGCTACTATTCCAAATTCTTTCTGTCCGAAATTTTTAAAAAAATGCACTTGTCAAAGAGGTTTTATTTTCGAAAAAAGTTTAAACAAATGCATTGCAGGTTTGTATAAAATATAATTAACACAAGGCCGACTTACTAATTAAGTTTAAGTAATATTTCAGCGTTAGGTTCTTCATGTACGGATAAATGTGAATTGAAGAACTCCATTTGTTTAAACAATATTTGCCAGTGCAAAACGTATTTTATAAACGGATATTTAAACGAAAGGTGTTTTAAACGTAAGTTTACTAAGGAAATATCTTCTAAAATATATGTTATAATCACGTTACATTATTTTAAATTTAAGATGCTTTAGTAATATTATTGAATAAGTGAATTTATTTATTTAGCTGCTAGAAGCATTGGCCAGAGTTGCACCCATAATAAAAATTGTCAATCATTGGGTAATAATGCAGTATGTTCCGATAAATTGTGTAGTTGTAATGAAAAGAGTAGTTTTGATGTCGAATTCCAGATGTGTCGGCCTAAAAATAGTAAGCAAAGCGCTTATAACGATTTTATATTTTTTGTACTTAGAAGTATGTTTTATTAATAGTTATGTTTGTTATAGGTGAAAGTATAGGCTGTACTATTAATAGTGATTGCAGTTATAAGGCCCATTCCGAATGCCAATATTTCCAATGTATTTGTTCAGATGATTACACAGATTCAACTGATAAATGCCTCTCAAGTGAGTACAAATGATATAACTTAAATACACTCGTTATCAATCGTTTTTAATCATAGATATTGGAGCGTCCTGCAATGTAAAAGAAAATGATTGTGTTATCCCGAATGCAAAATGCATAGATGATCGTTGTATTTGTGAGGATAATTTTATCTCTGATAATTCAATTTCTTGTCTACCAGGTATTGTAGATTGAGATTCAATTAATTATACATATGTATTCAAATAATGTAATTACAGTTGTTCTAAATCTAACACAATCCTGCAAAACTGATGAACAATGTATAGAGTTGCTGGGCATTGGAGCAAAGTGCAATAGCAACAAATGTGGTTGCCAGCCTGAATATGTTATGAAAAATAACACTTGTCTAGTAAAGAAATGTATGTACTTGAAAGAACAATTTTCTATCGCAAAAATACGCCAAAGAAATTGATACAATTAGGTTCTTTTGCTCTATGAAATTGCACTATTTAAATTAGTTATCTTCTAAATGAAATAATACATATGTAAATCGTGTTTCTCTTTCCCCAAAATATAAAGGACTATTTTTCTATTGTTATTAGATTTCGGGGATTTTTGCACTTCGCGCCAGGAATGTTCTGTGATGTTGAAGAGTGACCATGTACGTTGCCACAATAACTATTGCGTCTGTGATTATGGATTCACGCAGAATGAACAGTCTGGCTGTGTTGCTGATAGTAAGTATTTATTATTAATAAGTATTATAAAAATAATATATTTGTTTATCATACATTGCTTGTTTTGTTACAGATAGCAGCAATTGTTCAACATATTCTATTTATTTATTTGTAACTTTGATGTTTATAACAATTTTTAATATGTAATAAGAATAATAATAAAGAGATGTTAATGTAATTTTGTTTTATTTTTTTTCATCAATCGCAGCAAAAAACTTTATACAGCGAAAAAAAAACAGATGGCTAGAGCCTTCCGTTTTTTAATTATTTCCGCGAGAATTAATTTAATTTTAACTGTGGGAACCAGCAGCGCCACAGAGATATGGACCCAAGCAAAAATTAGAGACGCTAAAATCGCGAATCGGGGAGAATTTTTTTTTCTGGTCAAAAAAACGGCAAGACTATAGCCTTGGTCTTTTTTCGATTTTTATAGAAGTCGTTTTTAATTAATTCTGTGGGAACCAGCAGCGCCACAGAGCTCTCGCGCGGTTTCGCACTAGATATGGACCCAAGCAAAAATTAGAGACGCTAAAATCGCGAATCGGGGAGAATTTTTTTTTCTGGTCAAAAAAACGGCAAGACTATAGCCTTGGTCTTTTTTCGATTTTTATAGAAGTCGTTTTTAATTAATTCTGTGGGAACCAGCAGCGCCACAGAGCTCTCGCGCGGTTTCGCACTAGATATGGACCCAAGCAAAAATTAGAGACGCTAAAATCGCGAATCGGGGAGAATTTTTTTTTTTGATCAAAAAAACGGCAAGGCTATAGCCTTGGTCTTTTTTCGATTTTTATAGAAGTCGTTTTTAATTAATTCTGTGGGAACCAGCAGCGCCACAGAGCTCTCGCGCGGTTTCGCACTAGATATGGACCCAAGCAAAAATTAGAGACGCTAAAATCGCGAATCGGGGAGAATTTTTTTTTTTGATCAAAAAAACGGCAAGGCTATAGCCTTGGTCTTTTTTCGATTTTTATAGAAGTCGTTTTTAATTAATTCTGTGGGAACCAGCAGCGCCACAGAGCTCTCGCGCGGTTTCGCACTAGATATGGACCCAAGCAAAATTAGAGACGCTAAAATCGCGAATCGGGGAGAATTTTTTTTTCTGGTCAAAAAAACGGCAAGACTATAGCCTTGGTCTTTTTTCGATTTTTATAGAAGTCGTTTTTAATTAATTCTGTGGGAACCAGCAGCGCCACAGAGCTCTCGCGCGGTTTCGCACTAGATATGGACCCAAGCAAAAATTAGAGACGCTAAAATCGCGAATCGGGGAGAATTTTTTTTTCTGGTCAAAAAAACGGCAAGACTATAGCCTTGGTCTTTTTTCGATTTTTATAGAAGTCGTTTTTAATTAATTCTGTGGGAACCAGCAGCGCCACAGAGCTCTCGCGCGGTTTCGCACTAGATATGGACCCAAGCAAAAATTAGAGACGCTAAAATCGCGAATCGGGGAGAATTTTTTTTTCTGGTCAAAAAAACGGCAAGACTATAGCCTTGGTCTTTTTTCGATTTTTATAGAAGTCGTTTTTAATTAATTCTGTGGGAACCAGCAGCGCCACAGAGCTCTCGCGCGGTTTCGCACTAGATATGGACCCAAGCAAAAATTAGAGACGCTAAAATCGCGAATCGGGGAGAATTTTTTTTTTTGATCAAAAAAACGGCAAGGCTATAGCCTTGGTCTTTTTTCGATTTTTATAGAAGTCGTTTTTAATTAATTCTGTGGGAACCAGCAGCGCCACAGAGCTCTCGCGCGGTTTCGCACTAGATATGGACCCAAGCAAAAATTAGAGACGCTAAAATCGCGAATCGGGAGAATTTTTTTTTTTGATCAAAAAAACGGCAAGGCTATAGCCTTGGTCTTTTTTCGATTTTTATAGAAGTCGTTTTTAATTAATTCTGTGGGAACCAGCAGCGCCACAGAGCTCTCGCGCGGTTTCGCACTAGATATGGACCCAAGCAAAAATTAGAGACGCTAAAATCGCAAATCGGGGAGAATTTTTTTTTTTGATCAAAAAAACGGCAAGGCTATAGCCTTGGTCTTTTTTCGATTTTTATAGAAGTCGTTTTTAATTAATTCTGTGGGAACCAGCAGCGCCACAGAGCTCTCGCGCGGTTTCGCACTAGATATGGACCCAAGCAAAAATTAGAGACGCTAAAATCGCGAATCGGGGAGAATTTTTTTTTTCTGGTCAAAAAAACGGCAAGACTATAGCCTTGGTCTTTTTTCGATTTTTATAGAAGTCGTTTTTAATTAATTCTGTGGGAACCAGCAGCGCCACAGAGCTCTCGCGCGGTTTCGCACTAGATATGGACCCAAGCAAAAATTAGAGACGCTAAAATCGCGAATCGGGGAGAATTTTTTTTTTTGATCAAAAAAACGGCAAGACTATAGCCTTGGTCTTTTTTCGATTTTTATAGAAGTCGTTTTTAATTAATTCTGTGGGAACCAGCAGCGCCACAGAGCTCTCGCGCGGTTTCGCACTAGATATGGACCCAAGCAAAAATTAGAGACGCTAAAATCGCGAATCGGGGAGAATTTTTTTTTCTGGTCAAAAAAACGGCAAGACTATAGCCTTGGTCTTTTTTCGATTTTTATAGAAGTCGTTTTTAATTAATTCTGTGGGAACCAGCAGCGCCACAGAGCTCTCGCGCGGTTTCGCACTAGATATGGACCCAAGCAAAAATTAGAGACGCTAAAATCGCGAATCGGGGAGAATTTTTTTTTTTGATCAAAAAAACGGCAAGACTATAGCCTTGGTCTTTTTTCGATTTTTATAGAAGTCGTTTTTAATTAATTCTGTGGGAACCAGCAGCGCCACAGAGCTCTCGCGCGGTTTCGCACTAGATATGGACCCAAGCAAAAATTAGAGACGCTAAAATCGCGAATCGGGGAGAATTTTTTTTTTTGATCAAAAAAACGGCAAGGCTATAGCCTTGGTCTTTTTTCGATTTTTATAGAAGTCGTTTTTAATTAATTCTGTGGGAACCAGCAGCGCCACAGAGCTCTCGCGCGGTTTCGCACTAGATATGGACCCAAGCAAAAATTAGAGACGCTAAAATCGCGAATCGGGGAGAATTTTTTTTTTTGATCAAAAAAACGGCAAGGCTATAGCCTTGGTCTTTTTTCGATTTTTATAGAAGTCGTTTTTAATTAATTCTGTGGGAACCAGCAGCGCCACAGAGCTCTCGCGCGGTTTCGCACTAGATATGGACCCAAGCAAAAATTAGAGACGCTAAAATCGCGAATCGGGGAGAATTTTTTTTTTCTGGTCAAAAAAACGGCAAGACTATAGCCTTGGTCTTTTTTCGATTTTTATAGAAGTCGTTTTTAATTAATTCTGTGGGAACCAGCAGCGCCACAGAGCTCTCGCGCGGTTTCGCACTAGATATGGACCCAAGCAAAAATTAGAGACGCTAAAATCGCGAATCGGGGAGAATTTTTTTTTCTGGTCAAAAAAACGGCAAGACTATAGCCTTGGTCTTTTTTCGATTTTTATAGAAGTCGTTTTTAATTAATTCTGTGGGAACCAGCAGCGCCACAGAGCTCTCGCGCGGTTTCGCACTAGATATGGACCCAAGCAAAAATTAGAGACGCTAAAATCGCGAATCGGGGAGAATTTTTTTTTCTGGTCAAAAAAACGGCAAGACTATAGCCTTGGTCTTTTTTCGATTTTTATAGAAGTCGTTTTTAATTAATTCTGTGGGAACCAGCAGCGCCACAGAGCTCTCGCGCGGTTTCGCACTAGATATGGACCCAAGCAAAAATTAGAGACGCTAAAATCGCGAATCGGGGAGAATTTTTTTTTTTGATCAAAAAAACGGCAAGGCTATAGCCTTGGTCTTTTTTCGATTTTTATAGAAGTCGTTTTTAATTAATTCTGTGGGAACCAGCAGCGCCACAGAGCTCTCGCGCGGTTTCGCACTAGATATGGACCCAAGCAAAAATTAGAGACGCTAAAATCGCGAATCGGGGAGAATTTTTTTTTCTGGTCAAAAAAACGGCAAGACTATAGCCTTGGTCTTTTTTCGATTTTTATAGAAGTCGTTTTTAATTAATTCTGTGGGAACCAGCAGCGCCACAGAGCTCTCGCGCGGTTTCGCACTAGATATGGACCCAAGCAAAAATTAGAGACGCTAAAATCGCGAATCGGGGAGAATTTTTTTTTTTGATCAAAAAAACGGCAAGGCTATAGCCTTGGTCTTTTTTCGATTTTTATAGAAGTCGTTTTTAATTAATTCTGTGGGAACCAGCAGCGCCACAGAGCTCTCGCGCGGTTTCGCACTAGATATGGACCCAAGCAAAAATTAGAGACGCTAAAATCGCGAATCGGGGAGAATTTTTTTTTTGATCAAAAAAACGGCAAGGCTATAGCCTTGGTCTTTTTTCGATTTTTATAGAAGTCGTTTTTAATTAATTCTGTGGGAACCAGCAGCGCCACAGAGCTCTCGCGCGGTTTCGCACTAGATATGGACCCAAGCAAAAATTAGAGACGCTAAAATCGCGAATCGGGGAGAATTTTTTTTTCTGGTCAAAAAAACGGCAAGACTATAGCCTTGGTCTTTTTTCGATTTTTATAGAAGTCGTTTTTAATTAATTCTGTGGGAACCAGCAGCGCCACAGAGCTCTCGCGCGGTTTCGCACTAGATATGGACCCAAGCAAAAATTAGAGACGCTAAAATCGCGAATCGGGGAGAATTTTTTTTTCTGGTCAAAAAAACGGCAAGACTATAGCCTTGGTCTTTTTTCGATTTTTATAGAAGTCGTTTTTAATTAATTCTGTGGGAACCAGCAGCGCCACAGAGCTCTCGCGCGGTTTCGCACTAGATATGGACCCAAGCAAAAATTAGAGACGCTAAAATCGCGAATCGGGGAGAATTTTTTTTTTCTGGTCAAAAAAACGGCAAGACTATAGCCTTGGTCTTTTTTCGATTTTTATAGAAGTCGTTTTTAATTAATTCTGTGGGAACCAGCAGCGCCACAGAGCTCTCGCGCGGTTTCGCACTAGATATGGACCCAAGCAAAAATTAGAGACGCTAAAATCGCGAATCGGGGAGAATTTTTTTTTTTGATCAAAAAAACGGCAAGGCTATAGCCTTGGTCTTTTTTCGATTTTTATAGAAGTCGTTTTTAATTAATTCTGTGGGAACCAGCAGCGCCACAGAGCTCTCGCGCGGTTTCGCACTAGATATGGACCCAAGCAAAAATTAGAGACGCTAAAATCGCGAATCGGGGAGAATTTTTTTTTTTTGATCAAAAAAACGGCAAGGCTATAGCCTTGGTCTTTTTTCGATTTTTATAGAAGTCGTTTTTAATTAATTCTGTGGGAACCAGCAGCGCCACAGAGCTCTCGCGCGGTTTCGCACTAGATATGGACCCAAGCAAAAATTAGAGACGCTAAAATCGCGAATCGGGGAGAATTTTTTTTTTGATCAAAAAAACGGCAAGGCTATAGCCTTGGTCTTTTTTCGATTTTTATAGAAGTCG
The DNA here is from genome assembly GCA_018344505.1 of Nebria ingens riversi. Classification (NCBI taxonomy): domain Eukaryota; kingdom Metazoa; phylum Arthropoda; class Insecta; order Coleoptera; family Carabidae; genus Nebria; species Nebria ingens. The sequence goes on from JADQWA010000238.1 coordinate 110,879, forward strand.
TTTTTAATTAATTCTGTGGGAACCAGCAGCGCCACAGAGCTCTCGCGCGGTTTCGCACTAGATATGGACCCAAGCAAAAATTAGAGACGCTAAAATCGCGAATCGGGGAGAATTTTTTTTTTTGATCAAAAAAACGGCAAGGCTATAGCCTTGGTCTTTTTTCGATTTTTATAGAAGTCGTTTTTAATTAATTCTGTGGGAACCAGCAGCGCCACAGAGCTCTCGCGCGGTTTCGCACTAGATATGGACCCAAGCAAAAATTAGAGACGCTAAAATCGCGAATCGGGGAGAATTTTTTTTTTTGATCAAAAAAACGGCAAGGCTATAGCCTTGGTCTTTTTTCGATTTTTATAGAAGTCGTTTTTAATTAATTCTGTGGGAACCAGCAGCGCCACAGAGCTCTCGCGCGGTTTCGCACTAGATATGGACCCAAGCAAAAATTAGAGACGCTAAAATCGCGAATCGGGGAGAATTTTTTTTTCTGGTCAAAAAAACGGCAAGACTATAGCCTTGGTCTTTTTTCGATTTTTATAGAAGTCGTTTTTAATTAATTCTGTGGGAACCAGCAGCGCCACAGAGCTCTCGCGCGGTTTCGCACTAGATATGGACCCAAGCAAAAATTAGAGACGCTAAAATCGCGAATCGGGGAGAATTTTTTTTTCTGGTCAAAAAAACGGCAAGACTATAGCCTTGGTCTTTTTTCGATTTTTATAGAAGTCGTTTTTAATTAATTCTGTGGGAACCAGCAGCGCCACAGAGCTCTCGCGCGGTTTCGCACTAGATATGGACCCAAGCAAAAATTAGAGACGCTAAAATCGCGAATCGGGGAGAATTTTTTTTTCTGGTCAAAAAAACGGCAAGACTATAGCCTTGGTCTTTTTTCGATTTTTATAGAAGTCGTTTTTAATTAATTCTGTGGGAACCAGCAGCGCCACAGAGCTCTCGCGCGGTTTCGCACTAGATATGGACCCAAGCAAAAATTAGAGACGCTAAAATCGCGAATCGGGGAGAATTTTTTTTTTTGATCAAAAAAACGGCAAGGCTATAGCCTTGGTCTTTTTTCGATTTTTATAGAAGTCGTTTTTAATTAATTCTGTGGGAACCAGCAGCGCCACAGAGCTCTCGCGCGGTTTCGCACTAGATATGGACCCAAGCAAAAATTAGAGACGCTAAAATCGCGAATCGGGGAGAATTTTTTTTTCTGGTCAAAAAAACGGCAAGACTATAGCCTTGGTCTTTTTTCGATTTTTATAGAAGTCGTTTTTAATTAATTCTGTGGGAACCAGCAGCGCCACAGAGCTCTCGCGCGGTTTCGCACTAGATATGGACCCAAGCAAAAATTAGAGACGCTAAAATCGCGAATCGGGGAGAATTTTTTTTTTTTGATCAAAAAAACGGCAAGGCTATAGCCTTGGTCTTTTTTCGATTTTTATAGAAGTCGTTTTTAATTAATTCTGTGGGAACCAGCAGCGCCACAGAGCTCTCGCGCGGTTTCGCACTAGATATGGACCCAAGCAAAAATTAGAGACGCTAAAATCGCGAATCGGGGAGAATTTTTTTTTTTGATCAAAAAAACGGCAAGACTATAGCCTTGGTCTTTTTTCGATTTTTATAGAAGTCGTTTTTAATTAATTCTGTGGGAACCAGCAGCGCCACAGAGCTCTCGCGCGGTTTCGCACTAGATATGGACCCAAGCAAAAATTAGAGACGCTAAAATCGCGAATCGGGGAGAATTTTTTTTTTCTGGTCAAAAAAACGGCAAGACTATAGCCTTGGTCTTTTTTCGATTTTTATAGAAGTCGTTTTTAATTAATTCTGTGGGAACCAGCAGCGCCACAGAGCTCTCGCGCGGTTTCGCACTAGATATGGACCCAAGCAAAAATTAGAGACGCTAAAATCGCGAATCGGGGAGAATTTTTTTTTCTGGTCAAAAAAACGGCAAGACTATAGCCTTGGTCTTTTTTCGATTTTTATAGAAGTCGTTTTTAATTAATTCTGTGGGAACCAGCAGCGCCACAGAGCTCTCGCGCGGTTTCGCACTAGATATGGACCCAAGCAAAAATTAGAGACGCTAAAATCGCGAATCGGGGAGAATTTTTTTTTCTGGTCAAAAAAACGGCAAGACTATAGCCTTGGTCTTTTTTCGATTTTTATAGAAGTCGTTTTTAATTAATTCTGTGGGAACCAGCAGCGCCACAGAGCTCTCGCGCGGTTTCGCACTAGATATGGACCCAAGCAAAAATTAGAGACGCTAAAATCGCGAATCGGGGAGAATTTTTTTTTCTGGTCAAAAAAACGGCAAGACTATAGCCTTGGTCTTTTTTCGATTTTTATAGAAGTCGTTTTTAATTAATTCTGTGGGAACCAGCAGCGCCACAGAGCTCTCGCGCGGTTTCGCACTAGATATGGACCCAAGCAAAAATTAGAGACGCTAAAATCGCGAATCGGGGAGAATTTTTTTTTTTGATCAAAAAAACGGCAAGGCTATAGCCTTGGTCTTTTTTCGATTTTTATAGAAGTCGTTTTTAATTAATTCTGTGGGAACCAGCAGCGCCACAGAGCTCTCGCGCGGTTTCGCACTAGATATGGACCCAAGCAAAAATTAGAGACGCTAAAATCGCGAATCGGGGAGAATTTTTTTTTCTGGTCAAAAAAACGGCAAGACTATAGCCTTGGTCTTTTTTCGATTTTTATAGAAGTCGTTTTTAATTAATTCTGTGGGAACCAGCAGCGCCACAGAGCTCTCGCGCGGTTTCGCACTAGATATGGACCCAAGCAAAAATTAGAGACGCTAAAATCGCGAATCGGGGAGAATTTTTTTTTTTGATCAAAAAAACGGCAAGGCTATAGCCTTGGTCTTTTTTCGATTTTTATAGAAGTCGTTTTTAATTAATTCTGTGGGAACCAGCAGCGCCACAGAGCTCTCGCGCGGTTTCGCACTAGATATGGACCCAAGCAAAAATTAGAGACGCTAAAATCGCGAATCGGGGAGAATTTTTTTTTTTTGATCAAAAAACGGCAAGGCTATAGCCTTGGTCTTTTTTCGATTTTTATAGAAGTCGTTTTTAATTAATTCTGTGGGAACCAGCAGCGCCACAGAGCTCTCGCGCGGTTTCGCACTAGATATGGACCCAAGCAAAAATTAGAGACGCTAAAATCGCGAATCGGGGAGAATTTTTTTTTCTGGTCAAAAAAACGGCAAGACTATAGCCTTGGTCTTTTTTCGATTTTTATAGAAGTCGTTTTTAATTAATTCTGTGGGAACCAGCAGCGCCACAGAGCTCTCGCGCGGTTTCGCACTAGATATGGACCCAAGCAAAAATTAGAGACGCTAAAATCGCGAATCGGGGAGAATTTTTTTTTCTGGTCAAAAAAACGGCAAGACTATAGCCTTGGTCTTTTTTCGATTTTTATAGAAGTCGTTTTTAATTAATTCTGTGGGAACCAGCAGCGCCACAGAGCTCTCGCGCGGTTTCGCACTAGATATGGACCCAAGCAAAAATTAGAGACGCTAAAATCGCGAATCGGGGAGAATTTTTTTTTCTGGTCAAAAAAACGGCAAGACTATAGCCTTGGTCTTTTTTCGATTTTTATAGAAGTCGTTTTTAATTAATTCTGTGGGAACCAGCAGCGCCACAGAGCTCTCGCGCGGTTTCGCACTAGATATGGACCCAAGCAAAAATTAGAGACGCTAAAATCGCGAATCGGGGAGAATTTTTTTTTTTGATCAAAAAAACGGCAAGGCTATAGCCTTGGTCTTTTTTCGATTTTTATAGAAGTCGTTTTTAATTAATTCTGTGGGAACCAGCAGCGCCACAGAGCTCTCGCGCGGTTTCGCACTAGATATGGACCCAAGCAAAAATTAGAGACGCTAAAATCGCGAATCGGGGAGAATTTTTTTTTTTGATCAAAAAAACGGCAAGGCTATAGCCTTGGTCTTTTTTCGATTTTTATAGAAGTCGTTTTTAATTAATTCTGTGGGAACCAGCAGCGCCACAGAGCTCTCGCGCGGTTTCGCACTAGATATGGACCCAAGCAAAAATTAGAGACGCTAAAATCGCGAATCGGGGAGAATTTTTTTTTTTGATCAAAAAAACGGCAAGGCTATAGCCTTGGTCTTTTTTCGATTTTTATAGAAGTCGTTTTTAATTAATTCTGTGGGAACCAGCAGCGCCACAGAGCTCTCGCGCGGTTTCGCACTAGATATGGACCCAAGCAAAAATTAGAGACGCTAAAATCGCGAATCGGGGAGAATTTTTTTTTTTGATCAAAAAAACGGCAAGGCTATAGCCTTGGTCTTTTTTCGATTTTTATAGAAGTCGTTTTTAATTAATTCTGTGGGAACCAGCAGCGCCACAGAGCTCTCGCGCGGTTTCGCACTAGATATGGACCCAAGCAAAAATTAGAGACGCTAAAATCGCGAATCGGGGAGAATTTTTTTTTTTGATCAAAAAAACGGCAAGGCTATAGCCTTGGTCTTTTTTCGATTTTTATAGAAGTCGTTTTTAATTAATTCTGTGGGAACCAGCAGCGCCACAGAGCTCTCGCGCGGTTTCGCACTAGATATGGACCCAAGCAAAAATTAGAGACGCTAAAATCGCGAATCGGGGAGAATTTTTTTTTCTGGTCAAAAAAACGGCAAGACTATAGCCTTGGTCTTTTTTCGATTTTTATAGAAGTCGTTTTTAATTAATTCTGTGGGAACCAGCAGCGCCACAGAGCTCTCGCGCGGTTTCGCACTAGATATGGACCCAAGCAAAAATTAGAGACGCTAAAATCGCGAATCGGGGAGAATTTTTTTTTCTGGTCAAAAAAACGGCAAGACTATAGCCTTGGTCTTTTTTCGATTTTTATAGAAGTCGTTTTTAATTAATTCTGTGGGAACCAGCAGCGCCACAGAGCTCTCGCGCGGTTTCGCACTAGATATGGACCCAAGCAAAAATTAGAGACGCTAAAATCGCGAATCGGGGAGAATTTTTTTTTCTGGTCAAAAAAACGGCAAGACTATAGCCTTGGTCTTTTTTCGATTTTTATAGAAGTCGTTTTTAATTAATTCTGTGGGAACCAGCAGCGCCACAGAGCTCTCGCGCGGTTTCGCACTAGATATGGACCCAAGCAAAAATTAGAGACGCTAAAATCGCGAATCGGGGAGAATTTTTTTTTTTGATCAAAAAAACGGCAAGGCTATAGCCTTGGTCTTTTTTCGATTTTTATAGAAGTCGTTTTTAATTAATTCTGTGGGAACCAGCAGCGCCACAGAGCTCTCGCGCGGTTTCGCACTAGATATGGACCCAAGCAAAAATTAGAGACGCTAAAATCGCGAATCGGGGAGAATTTTTTTTTCTGGTCAAAAAAACGGCAAGACTATAGCCTTGGTCTTTTTTCGATTTTTATAGAAGTCGTTTTTAATTAATTCTGTGGGAACCAGCAGCGCCACAGAGCTCTCGCGCGGTTTCGCACTAGATATGGACCCAAGCAAAAATTAGAGACGCTAAAATCGCGAATCGGGGAGAATTTTTTTTTTTTGATCAAAAAAACGGCAAGGCTATAGCCTTGGTCTTTTTTCGATTTTTATAGAAGTCGTTTTTAATTAATTCTGTGGGAACCAGCAGCGCCACAGAGCTCTCGCGCGGTTTCGCACTAGATATGGACCCAAGCAAAAATTAGAGACGCTAAAATCGCGAATCGGGGAGAATTTTTTTTTTTGATCAAAAAAACGGCAAGACTATAGCCTTGGTCTTTTTTCGATTTTTATAGAAGTCGTTTTTAATTAATTCTGTGGGAACCAGCAGCGCCACAGAGCTCTCGCGCGGTTTCGCACTAGATATGGACCCAAGCAAAAATTAGAGACGCTAAAATCGCGAATCGGGGAGAATTTTTTTTTCTGGTCAAAAAAACGGCAAGACTATAGCCTTGGTCTTTTTTCGATTTTTATAGAAGTCGTTTTTAATTAATTCTGTGGGAACCAGCAGCGCCACAGAGCTCTCGCGCGGTTTCGCACTAGATATGGACCCAAGCAAAAATTAGAGACGCTAAAATCGCGAATCGGGGAGAATTTTTTTTTTTTGATCAAAAAAACGGCAAGGCTATAGCCTTGGTCTTTTTTCGATTTTTATAGAAGTCGTTTTTAATTAATTCTGTGGGAACCAGCAGCGCCACAGAGCTCTCGCGCGGTTTCGCACTAGATATGGACCCAAGCAAAAATTAGAGACGCTAAAATCGCGAATCGGGGAGAATTTTTTTTTCTGGTCAAAAAAACGGCAAGACTATAGCCTTGGTCTTTTTTCGATTTTTATAGAAGTCGTTTTTAATTAATTCTGTGGGAACCAGCAGCGCCACAGAGCTCTCGCGCGGTTTCGCACTAGATATGGACCCAAGCAAAAATTAGAGACGCTAAAATCGCGAATCGGGGAGAATTTTTTTTTCTGGTCAAAAAAACGGCAAGACTATAGCCTTGGTCTTTTTTCGATTTTTATAGAAGTCGTTTTTAATTAATTCTGTGGGAACCAGCAGCGCCACAGAGCTCTCGCGCGGTTTCGCACTAGATATGGACCCAAGCAAAAATTAGAGACGCTAAAATCGCGAATCGGGGAGAAATTTTTTTTTTTGATCAAAAAAACGGCAAGGCTATAGCCTTGGTCTTTTTTCGATTTTTATAGAAGTCGTTTTTAATTAATTCTGTGGGAACCAGCAGCGCCACAGAGCTCTCGCGCGGTTTCGCACTAGATATGGACCCAAGCAAAAATTAGAGACGCTAAATCGCGAATCGGGGAGAATTTTTTTTTTGATCAAAAAAACGGCAAGACTATAGCCTTGGTCTTTTTTCGATTTTTATAGAAGTCGTTTTTAATTAATTCTGTGGGAACCAGCAGCGCCACAGAGCTCTCGCGCGGTTTCGCACTAGATATGGACCCAAGCAAAAATTAGAGACGCTAAAATCGCGAATCGGGGAGAATTTTTTTTTCTGGTCAAAAAAACGGCAAGACTATAGCCTTGGTCTTTTTTCGATTTTTATAGAAGTCGTTTTTAATTAATTCTGTGGGAACCAGCAGCGCCACAGAGCTCTCGCGCGGTTTCGCACTAGATATGGACCCAAGCAAAAATTAGAGACGCTAAAATCGCGAATCGGGGATAATTTTTTTTTCTGGTCAAAAAAACGGCAAGGCTATAGCCTTGGTCTTTTTTCGATTTTTATAGAAGTCGTTTTTAATTAATTCTGTGGGAACCAGCAGCGCCACAGAGCTCTCGCGCGGTTTCGCACTAGATATGGACCCAAGCAAAAATTAGAGACGCTAAAATCGCGAATCGGGGAGAATTTTTTTTTTTTGATCAAAAAAACGGCAAGGCTATAGCCTTGGTCTTTTTTCGATTTTTATAGAAGTCGTTTTTAATTAATTCTGTGGGAACCAGCAGCGCCACAGAGCTCTCGCGCGGTTTCGCACTAGATATGGACCCAAGCAAAAATTAGAGACGCTAAAATCGCGAATCGGGGAGAATTTTTTTTTCTGGTCAAAAAACGGCAAGACTATAGCCTTGGTCTTTTTTCGATTTTTATAGAAGTCGTTTTTAATTAATTCTGTGGGAACCAGCAGCGCCACAGAGCTCTCGCGCGGTTTCGCACTAGATATGGACCCAAGCAAAAATTAGAGACGCTAAAATCGCGAATCGGGGATAATTTTTTTTTTCTGGTCAAAAAAACGGCAAGGCTATAGCCTTGGTCTTTTTTCGATTTTTATAGAAGTCGTTTTTAATTAATTCTGTGGGAACCAGCAGCGCCACAGAGCTCTCGCGCGGTTTCGCACTAGATATGGACCCAAGCAAAAATTAGAGACGCTAAAATCGCGAATCGGGGATAATTTTTTTTTCTGGTCAAAAAAACGGCAAGGCTATAGCCTTGGTCTTTTTTCGATTTTTATAGAAGTCGTTTTTAATTAATTCTGTGGGAACCAGCAGCGCCACAGAGCTCTCGCGCGGTTTCGCACTAGATATGGACCCAAGCAAAAATTAGAGACGCTAAAATCGCGAATCGGGGATAATTTTTTTTTCTGGTCAAAAAAACGGCAAGGCTATAGCCTTGGTCTTTTTTCGATTTTTATAGAAGTCGTTTTTAATTAATTCTGTGGGAACCAGCAGCGCCACAGAGCTCTCGCGCGGTTTCGCACTAGATATGGACCCAAGCAAAAATTAGAGACGCTAAAATCGCGAATCGGGAGAAATTTTTTTTCTGGTCAAAAAAACGGCAAGACTATAGCCTTGGTCTTTTTTCGATTTTTATAGAAGTCGTTTTTAATTAATTCTGTGGGAACCAGCAGCGCCACAGAGCTCTCGCGCGGTTTCGCACTAGATATGGACCCAAGCAAAAATTAGAGACGCTAAAATCGCGAATCGGGGAGAATTTTTTTTTTTTGATCAAAAAAACGGCAAGGACTATAGCCTTGGTCTTTTTTTCGATTCGCGATTCGCAGCAATAAAATATTTTAGCCCAAAAATATAAGTAATAATATTTAGAAAGCTTGCTTTGAATATGTATATTTTATTTCAAATCAAAATCATATAGTACAGTTTCATTTTTATTACTAAACGCTATGTAAAAAAAGTATTGAATATTATTTTTACTCTTAATAAATGCTATCAAGCATGCATTGTTACCCAAAAATTCGGGAACGTTACACCTAAATTAAAATAATAAATCATTATAAAATAGTTACCTAAATCAGTACTTTTTACAATTTTCGATTTAATAAAGCAACTGAGCATGTTTCAAATCACATATAAAAAACTAGTAACAATGTCATTTATTAAAATATATATAATTCCAATTTATATTATTATTACGAAACTTGCTACAGCTGATTTTAAATCTTCTGTTCACAAACAGATATTGATCCATCATTTTCTGGAAGAATTTAGCGATTTAAAATTTGTTTAAATTTACAACATTATTTTTAATAAAATATGTGAACATATATAATTGATAAATAGGAGAATCACAGATTCTATAAGCCACACGTGTTACCTATCAAGGAGTATATTTTAAATTAAGAAATTAAAAAAAGATATTGTATTATATATTGACTCAAAATGAATGAATTTGCCAAATGAAGTGGGTGACACTTTCTGAGCAGAGCTGGGCACAGGAAGGAGCACTTTTAAAGTACTTAAATAAACTTTTATTTCACTGTTTAGTACTTAAAACGAGTTTTAATTACCAAGGTTTGAGTTTCGAAAAAGTATTTACAATTGATTTTTGGTTGAAGTACGTAAGTACTTATGTGATCAGCTCAGCTCTATTTTTATGTATTACAACACAATAGATTTATCATGGAAAATATAAAATATAATTTTAAAAAACACCAGATTTGAGATCTAACTAATGTATAATATACAATAGAATGTTTACAAAGTAAAAAATAAAATATGTATATGAAAATAAATGCTATGATCATCTGGCATTTCAAAACTGATCTTATACTTTAAAAAACTTTATTTTCTATCGTTATACTATTTACAAATATAAATTTTATATTAAAAGTAATAAAAAATTAAATTAATTTAATGATATTGTCAAGGCACGATATTTGTTATAAATAGGTACAAAATTGTATAAACAGATCCAAAAACATTATAAAATTGTCAAAAAGGTCACAATGGCAAGGTAAGGCATTGACAACATCATTTTTCTGTTTTTTCTTTATTATTATTTCTTGTCACTAATTCGTCTTTAGGACCGAAAAATCACTATTCACACTTTCAAATATAGATAGCTTCAGATCCTTTATTATTTTGATGTCCACCGGATCCAGTTACATACGCATTCGGACTTGTAATATTTTCCGACCAATCCGACGTGCACGAATGCGGTGAACTGGAGGACCAATGACCCGGACTTTCCGGACTTGGGGTAGGGAAATTATCAGGGGTTTGCAGCAAATGTTGCGGCGTTGCGTCCGCTGCGCCAGAGTGTTGTGACGGCGGTGTTAGATACTGATAGTTACTTTGTTGATATTGTTGCGGCTGCAACGTAATTGGTGGAGTTAAACCACTCGCTTGGGAGTAAGACATTGTTAAACCATCTAAGCCGGCTTGGGTAAAGTCAAAACCCATTTGCAAGTTTTGTGCTTGCGGTATTCCGCCGTGTTTTTGGTGTGTTGCGGCTCGCATTGCGGCTATGTGAGTTGGACTCGTTGGTAATGAAGGCCGCGTCTTTGCTGGAGAGGGTGAGCCTGTGAACGCTTGTGGTGACATGCTCATGTTTGATTGGACTGAGTGGGGTGGACTTTGGTTTGAATACGGTGGACTTAATGTGTTTGGTTGTAGTTGCCGCTGTTGTACTAACAACTGTTCATGAAATGATGGCAAATTATAAGCTCCTCCATACGTATCCATTGTTAAACTCTGTAAGTTCGATAAACTCTGTCCAGTTTTAATACAATCTTCATAACTGGGCGGCTGTTTATTCGATAACAACCCATCAAAACCCATCGCTAATGCGTTCGAGTAAATAGACGCCGTATCATACGGACTTGGTAAATTAGACTCTACTGGACTTAAACTTGAACTCACATCAATCGACTGTCCAATCTCTGTTTGAAGATGGTTCTGCAGCTTTTTATTATTATTCTTTTTAACGCTAGGCTTCCGTCTGACGACTGTATTAGCCCCTTCGACTTCGGGACTGTTGGGGTGGGCCGTCACCGTATTCACAGCTTTTGGCCGTTTCTTGGACTTGCTCTGTTTGGGAGCGGGGCCGATCACGGTGGGATGTGTGATCAGTTGGTGATGGTGATTTGGGGAACTGATCAATGATCCGTTCGGGATCACACTGACCATTTGTGGACTGCGCGGCATGTGCTCATCCAGGAGCCGGACGATGTCATGGTGTAGACGCTCGCTGGCTACATCACGAGGAAGCCGGTCCATGTGATCGGTTATCTCGCGATTAGCAAAGGTGTCTAGCAGGGCCTTGCAAGCTTCATAAGAGCCCTCACGAGCGGCTAGGAATAATGGAGTTTCATCCTAAAAGCACACACACACACATACATATATATTAATTATGTTAAAATATATATTTTTATATATATATATATATATATATATATATATATATATATATATATATATATTTATTTATATATATATATATATATATATATATATATATATATATATATATATATATATATATATATATGCCATCCTTATAAGTTGTACACAAAACTATAACTTACTTTATCATCTTGAGCATCTCTATTAGCTCCATGAGCCAAGAGAATATTTACTGCATCAACATTGTTAACAGCGGCCGCCCAATGAAGAGCAGTCTTCCCTGAATTATCTGCAGCATTTATATCTGCATCTGCGTTTATGAGATCTTCAACCATTCCTTCTATGGCTAATCTTGCTGCTAGGATTAGCGGTGTAGTTCCTTCGTGCATGCGTGCGTTTAGATTTGTTGCTCTGTTGCGCAGAAGAATTTGGAAGACACCCATCGCGTCTGCAGCAACTGCTGCATGCAACGGAGTTCTTCCGGTGTTATCTTGACTATTGGCGTCGGCCCCGGCGTCTAGTAGACGTTTGGCCGCGTCTGCACGAGCGTATCTTGCAGCAAGATGCAAAGAAGTTTCGCCTGTTTTGTCCATTGTCGCATTGAGCTCGGCGCCTTGTGCCACTGTAAAAGCATAATGAGGATCTGATTTAAATAAACTGGAGTGTCCTACTAGGCTTAGTATTTTAAGAGTATAATAATATAATGAAACGCGTCTTTCATTAAAAGAATTGAGTGAGCATTCAGGGATTGATTTAACAAAAAAAAACTATACAGATGCATTTATTATCATCATAATTACTAAATATTTATTTAATGTAGAGAAAAGTGACATACCCAGATCGGCAATAACAGCAGCAGTGCTTTCTTCTTCTTCGTCTTCGCCAGTGTCCATTCCACCACCTCTAACAGCTGCTACCATTAAAGGAGTCATTCCGCATGGTCCTCGAGCATCAATATCGATTTGTCCATCATTCTAAATATCAATCAAACGCTTTAAATATAAGAAAGCAAGAGAAACAAACAAAACACTTACAATTTGTGGTGGTGTCATCATAGAAGGCGGAGCTCTAATATCCGCAGCTTCCATATGAACTTGAGTCCACACCCGAGGTTCAGCTTCTTCATAATCCGTAATTGCAGTGTGGTCACTCGCGTATCCGGCATCAATCACCCTCATCCGTTTTGGTTGTGGAAGATCCGATTCATCATCTGACCACTGTTGTCCGGGTCCGATATGTTGTCCATGCGTTCCCAAATCTACATCCATGCAAGCCATTGATGAATTCTTGTTGAGATTACGCATTTCTTGCCCGTCAGGACCGCGTCTTCGAGATCTTCTACGAGTACCGGAGTTTGTTCTTAAGAAACCTTCCGGGAACCATGTTATACCAGCAGCACGTTTACGCTGTGCGGTTACCAAAACACCAATTAGACCACCGACTAGTAGAACGAGAATTACGCCGATAAAAACGTATTTTAAGTTGGTGGATTCGTCCATTTGACTTGAGCCGGTTTCGTCATGAACTCGTAAGATTGGAAACGAAGGGTTTAATGTGTGTTTTGAGGCTGTCGCCGCTAAAAATTCAGCAGCTTCTTTCGCGGTGTTAAAACATTCGCCGACTTCGATACATTTGCGATTGTCTATTTCTAAATAAACTTTAACTCCAGATTGTTTATATATTTCTGACGACACGACTTTGTGTTCACGTCCAAAAACTGTTGATTCTAATTGGGGATTTGCAGAGCCCCGCCAGGGGAGAATCTTATCATTACCCATAGGGTCTTTTTGCACGCGTACTGTTGTTCGTAGCTGGTGACTAAGTCCACGTAGAAACGCTACCAAATTCTCTCGAAACGTTTTCATGTCCATCAACACCACGATAGAAATAACTCCTTCGGCTAGATCTGGAGGTTCGTTCTCGCAATCCAGCCCATCCCAGTTACATTCAGCGTTGTTACAACCATAATCACACAAACCATTGGCGTAATGTTTTTGGCAATATGCATCATAAATTGGATTGCATGGTAACAATGATTTTTCACAATCACGTCCATCGAATTTACACTGAGCATTATTACACATCTCATCACATTTCCCATCCATAAAAACCTCCCAACAATTAATAGGAGCGGTGCAATTCAACCATGGATTAATTCCTAAGGAGCAGTCATTGCCATCGAAATTACAAGCGTAAGTATTACATTCTTCATCACAACGATAGTTGCCCTTCTTGGCTTGACAATTATTCTTCAAACAAAGCTCTTTCTGGTATTTCAAATCCGTGTATATAGATGAATCCGTTTGGTCGAAAATAACGGTATTTCCAAGTCCACCCGGGCTGGATCTGTCGAAAATCTCACAATTCTTTCCAGTCCATTTTGCCGGGCATAAACAAGCATAATCTCCAGGCTTATCCTGACAGATTGAATCACTTCTTTTGCACGGATTGCTTTCACATTCGTTTAACGCGTCGATTTCACAATTTGTCCCTGTTGTCCCGATGGGACAATCGCACCGGTATCCACCGCGTTCTGATATTCGACAAGTAGCGCCGTTTTGACATGGGTTAGAATCGCAATTAAATCCACTAAATTCACAGTTTTTGCCGTAAAAACCATCCGGGCAAGAACATAAATGTCCAGCGTGGTTTGTTGTACAAAATCCACCATTTTGACATGGAGAACTTGCACAGAAATCAACTTTGCTTTCGCAGTGTCGGCCCATATAGCCTGATTTGCAATTGCAGTGGTAATCATTGACTAATTGCACACAATCTAAAGTCCCAAGGCCCCAACAAGGATTCGAAAGACATTCGTTGATGTCGCCTTCACAGCGTTGACCAACGAATCCTGGAGGACATCGGCATTCAAATCCTCCAACCCTATCAGTACAAGTGCCGTTGTTGTGACAAGCTCCTGGGACGCAATCATCGATATTAATTTCACATATAATACCGAGAGTGCCTGGAGGACATGAACAACTAAAGTTGTTAATCAAATCATGACAAGTTCCACCATTTTGACAAGGATTGGGTCGGCAATCATCGACGTTAAGTTCACAATTTTGGCCTTGAAATCCTTTAGTGCAATGGCATGCGTATGACCCGATAAGGTCTTTACAAATAGCACCATTTTGACAAGGGGCTGAATCACACTCGTTTATTTCATCTTGGCAGTATGAGCCAGTGTATCCGTCTTGGCAATGGCAACGGTGAGAGTTACCAATGTCTTCGCAAGTGCCGTTATTGCACAAGTATTTTGCTGAGACACCTGTTTGAAAAATTTAAAGTTTTGAAATTTCCCGATGAATAATAGAAGAAAATATTTCAAATAAAATTTTAACTATCGATCACTTTTCCGCTTATAAATTTATCGATTTAGTGGCCTACTTAAACTTAACATTTACGAATTTTCCAGCTCAATAAATAACATTTCGAAAAAGTAGTTTTAATAAAAGATTCTTATAATCAAAATATCTATCACTTTCGTTCTAATAATTTTTGTCCTACGTCAACTTGTTTCCCAGATATTGAAGACAACTAATTTGAGTTAAAAGCCTTATTGATAATCTTACCTTTTCTGATGGCTGCATCGGAACAGCTGACCATCTCAACATCGCAGACTTTTCCAGTCCATCCTGGAGCGCAAAGACACTGGTATTGGCTCTTGAATTGTTTGCAAGTAGCTTGATTTTCGCACGGCATTGTCGCACACCAATCCACATATTCGCGACAATCTTTTCCAGTATAACCAGACGGACAGTGGCACGTGTAGTGGGTAACATGATCATGGCAAGTTGCTCCGTTTCGACATGGATAACTGTCGCATTCATTGATTCTGTACTGACAATTTGATCCAGTATACCTATATAAAAATAACAAAATTACGATGAATTAATTATTCTCGTATTAGATTCAAGAAATTATTAACGTACCCAGGTCGACAGATGCATGTGTAGTTGTTGATTCCATCTAGACAGGTTCCACCGTTCATGCAACTACTTTCAGTACAGTCTTCGTCGTTTGTTTGACAATTAATGCCGGAGAATCCTAGAGGACAGGCGCAAGTGTAGGAGTTGACGTATTGGTTGCATGTAGCTCCGTTTAAACAGGGTTGAGAAGCGCATTCGTCTATATCAGTTTCGCAATGTTTCCCATCGAATCCTTCAACACAAAGGCACCGATAATCGCCGACTCCATCGAGGCAAGTACCACCATTTTGACAAGGATCTGCATATAATAAATAATGATTAACACATCTTTTCCAATTTACATAACATACTATATAACTTACATGAAGCACAATCGTCGGTGTTAACAGTACAGTCTTTCCCTTCATACCCTCGGGCGCAAATGCACTGATAAGACCCGTTCGTATTGCGGCACGTAGCGTTATTTCGGCACGGATTCGACACAACACATTCATCAACATCTTGCTCACAAAGCCGACCAGTATATCCGATGCCACAAGCGCACGCAAAGTCTTTGTAGTTCAAACTTGGAGTACACTTAGCTCCATGTCTACAACGATTTGGCGAACAAGGATCTAATTTTTCTTGGCAGTCTCGGCCAGTATGTGGCAGGTCACAGACACATTTATAATCGTTCACTAGATCGATACAAGAACCTCCATTTTTACAAGGGTTCTTGGCACAATCATCGATGTTAGTTTCACAGTTATAACCGGTGTATCCGGCGATACATTCGCAGGTGTAAGCGTTCAGATGGTCGTGGCAAATGCCTCCGTGTTGACAAGGGTTGGAACCACATTCGTCTATGTCCACTTCACAGCGTTTTCCTATTTTTAATTAATTGTTGGTATGATTTTAAAGATTTTCAATTAGATATTTAATTAAAGAATATTTAAAATGATTAAATTACCTCCATAGCCAGGTAAGCAGTGGCAAATGAACTGGTTGACCCCATCTTCACAGCTACCACCATTCATGCAGGGATTGGAGGCGCATTCGTCTACATCTGAGAGGCATCTGGCGTCGAAATATCCTCGAGGACACTCGCACCGGAAGCCGTTCACTAGATCTATACAAACACCGCCATTTGCACAGGGCCCAGACGCACATTCATCTATATCGGTTTCGCAGTGTTGACCCGTGAATCCAGGTATACATTCGCAAGTGTATCTAAAAAGATACATATTTAATTAGAATTTTAATGATTCATCTAATTAAAAAGCGAAACTATTCCAGAAAATATAACAAATACATTCTAATTACTACAAACACAATTAAAAGTGCAGACTTACTCAATAGCTCTATTACTGTTAGTGCATGAAAAAAAATGCAATAAATAATAAATTCATTAAATATCCAACATTAACATACCTATTGATCCCATCCACACATCTTGCTCCATTTCGGCACGGATTACTGTAGCATTCGTTGACATTATTCTCACAGTTTAAACCGGAAGTGCCTGGTTTGCAAATACACTGATACCCATCAACCAAATCATGACATCGACCTCCAAATTGGCACGGATTTGATTCGCATTCATTAATTTGAGTTTGGCACAAGAATCCAGTGTACCCAGCATGGCACAGACAAGTAAACGAATTTTCTCCATCGATACATTCACCGCGATGGCACGGGGATGATTGGCAATCATTGATGTTTGTTTCACACGATAAACCAGTAAATCCAGCAGGGCAGATACACGTGTAACCAGCGATTGAATCTTCACATCTTCCACCATTTCTACACGGGTTAGATTCACAATCATCTATGTTCGTTTGGCACCGGTCACCAGTGTATCCAATAGCACAAGTACATTTGAATTGGTTGATCAAATCGTAACAGATTCCGTTATTTAGACATGGGTTTTCGGAGCATTCATCTATATCAATTTCGCATTGAGTTCCAGTGAAACCTTTACAAAAAAAATAAACAAGTTATTGACTTGATTTTTATAAGTAAATGAACACATATATTGGTTTAACGTCAAGATGCATTTATAACCATTTTAATTACATCATATAACTAAACTTCCGGTATTATCGAATGGAATGTGATGATAAACCAAAAGAACCGCTTTGAATATTCGAAAACTGGTTCGGGAGGCGCAAAAGAAATAAATTTCCCAACGTCAAACTGTGTATGTGATATTTAATTTATTTAATACAAACGTTGATTCACATATGCACAATGTGTTTTGCATTGGTTTAATAATGTAACGGTATCTGTAACATGAGCAAGAAAGCCTCGTGCGAACCAATTTATTTATTTTACAGTGGCTCACGTTCCTAAAGATAAAATAGTCAAAATTCGGTATTGTCTAATCAGATTTGTAATGGAATTTCGAGCGTATTTAGTTTAGAATGAAATCAAAACTCGGAATAGATTAATCATGAGTACAAATCACTTTTAGAACTGTAGCTATATATTTTTAAAAAGCAATCGGTCTAAAAACAATTCATCATTCAAACAAAAAGATTTTTTTCAACAACAGTTTATTGAATACGGTCAAATAATCTTCCATTATTAACAAGTAACAAACGGAGCTAAATACAACGGACAAAAAAGAGACTATGTATTAAAATGTGAAAGGTTAAATTACTTGCCCCACCCAGTCATCACTTAGAATCCCACTCTCTGATACTCCACCCTTTACCAGTCATCTGCTACCCAGGTCATATGGAAACTAGGTCGCGCAGTTTGTGATTATATAAAATTTTATAAAAAAAATTGCCATTAAATATTTCAATCATGAAACCATTTTGACTTGTAACTTTAAAAAAACAACAACCAAATCTACGCTTTCCGAATATTAATTAAAATATAAACTCAAAACAATTCGTGTTAGAATTAACGCGTGTATCTAAATATATTTATAATTTATACCTATATATATATTGGAAAATGCTAAAAATATTAAATCTGATATTATTTCTCTAATTAGTCGACGATTGCATGTTACCAGAAGAACCGCCCGGAGCGGTCTTTGCTACCGGGTACTAAACAACGGAGCACTAAGTTACGACGAACGTGAACGCGAACTGTCATCCGCGTAAAGTTTCTGCCACGCCAAGTTATACGAACATTGAAATATTAATTAAAAATCTCGTGGTGTTAATTGGAAAAAAAGACCTCCCACCATGATGTCATTGGTTCAGATTAAATCTATATAATTTTAATTAATAATAAGTAGAAAATTTACTAAATATTTCATTTTATTTATTTTTAAGTTAGAAAAGCAAGATTTGTTATTAAATATAATTATTAAATATAAATATTATATAAAAACAATGAACCTACTAAAAGATGAAAATGCAGATTTATTTATCTATTGTAATGTCGTAGTGAATTTTTTATATCATGTCGACTTCAAAGAACCCGACAATTTTATTAGTTATTATTTATAATTATTGACCTTTGACTGGTAATAGCTTATTGAGTTCGACCATTGTAATTCCAAAATAGACGTTGTGAAATATTATAGAATAGAGGATCTTTATATAAATATAAAAAATAACACACCTTAAAAATATTTAAATTTCCTGAAACCTAAATTCAACAAAACATATTTTTAACTCTCTCACGAATATTTATACAAATTACTATTAAAAAATACATAAAAACAGCAATTTTATCAACACCAAAGATACAAATGTTGAAATTATTAGACTCTTACGATAATTTTTAATATTTATTTGATGAAAGTAAATACAACAGAAATGGTTAGTTCAGTGTCCGGTAGAGGTGCGTCCATAACCGCGAGGTAACATGCTGATTTTCTCGTCTAACCAGGTCATTATTGCTGGTTCTGGTTGTCTTTATAAGGTTATAAACCTATGATGCTACACATGTGTTGTTACCATACAAAACGAACAACGATCACATTTCTTTGTTAATGTTGTTGTTTTTATTTGTAAATAATAATACAAAAAAAAAACACACACACACACGCTCGTCTAATGTCTCTAGATGTGTAAAACAACTTTAATTCTTTGTTACAAACGTTGAAATGTTGCTACCATATTTGTTAACCAGTCATATAAGTAATTAAGTCTATTTACAATTTTAATTTTGATGCTTTTCCAGTTTATATATATATATATATTAGCAATAATTATAGCTAGGTATATATATAGGAAAAAAACTATCATGGTATGTTAACCCGGATACAATAACACTAATTAATATTATAAACTATATATATTGAAGCAAATAAATAAACTATGCAAAGTACATAATTCAAATAACAAGAATTGTTATTCGTATAATGAGATATGTAAATATAAATCTATAAATCAATGATTAATTATTCGTGAACACCAAATGTATTTATTTTTACTAAAATTTTATTTCAACTGGAAAATAAGAATATTGTGATTGAATTGAGTAAATGATATGGGAGTACCCTAGGAAGGTATATAAGATACCGTTTTCTCTATGCAGGTCACGATATTACCGACAACGTGTTGGCAAGTAGCCGGGGTCACTCTATTCAGGTAGCTCCTATATCATAACAATAAATATCAAATATATATATATACACGCATATGTGATACTTATATAAACGGTACTGATCATACTTTGATACTTGGTAATCTATAACACATGTAGAGAAATCTGTATAGCTACTACTGTGTTTGTTTATTTTAATGAAATATCGATTGAATTGGGTAAATTTATCGAACGTAATTCTTTATTTATACACAGTAATTATATATACCTGAATCAAATCGATTTTTTTTCATGATTACAATGCCTACTTATTACTTCGTATAAGAAAATAAAAAGTATATATTTACAGATTTAAAAACGATATATTTATAACAATTATTTTAATCGATAATAGGTATAAATATAAATATATATATATATATATATATATATATATATATATATATATATATATATATATATATATATATATATATATATATATATAAAATGTTACTTAAATATCTGTAGCGAAAAAAACGCGTATAATTTGTTTTTGTCTTTGAGCTAATATGATTTGTAATGAGATTGGACATAGAGTGTATGCATCTGTTTAGTTATACAGCGGTGAATCAAATAATCAGTAATTATATTAAATGTTTATTTTGGTTTATAAAAAAGAAATAAAACATTGAACCAGTTGTCACCAAGGTCGTAGGAAACATTAAAAAAGAAAATGGCAAAAGATGTAAAAGAATCAAAATCTCGTTATACAAATTTCTCAATTTGAGGTCGTTTACGATATAGCAACAAGTTATCCGAAGCGAAGAAGTATGAGACGTTCAGCGACCTGTAGTTGGTCGCCACTCGCCAAGCAGCTCCACTCCACCTGCCTTTGATTCATAGCACCAACTCACCACACAAACCCAACAACACAACACAGACACTTTTATTATTATACATACATACATACATACATTATATATATATATATATATGCGTATGCATTTGCCATCCGTTGCCACATGTTATTTGTACGATGTCATTCACGAAAATCTATCGACCGCACCGAATTTCTATTTGCATTTCTCGGCTTGGAACACGTTCAAAATATGTTGTTTTAAAAATCAACTTTTTTTTTCATCATCAAAAAACCAAACACATTTTTTATCGTTTAAATACTTTTAAAAGTCGTACACCAACAAATACTTTATTTAGCTTTATAAATCATCACCCAACCATATAGAATTTTATAAAGACTTACCAGGCATGCAGACACAACGGAAGGTTCCTGGATCGTCTAAACATGAACCATCATTTTGACAAGGATGTGATTCGCATTCGTTGACGTTCGTTTCACATCTAGGTCCTGTGAAGCCTTGGGTGCAGTTGCACGCGAAGCTTCCTGGTGTATTAACGCAGATACCATCGTGTTCACATGGTGATCCTGGAATTAAAACTCTAATTCATAAACGTAACCAAACAACGTATAGAAATATGAGGCACTGCAGCAGTTAGACAACCGCACATCGAAATTTAAGTTACTCATTGAATTTCTAAAAAAAAAAAAACATTATTTCTAAAAGAATATTTTATTATTTATTAATAAGAAAATAGCGATGAAAGATTTTGGTTAATTTCTTATTGTAAATGAAAGTATCTAGTCAATAAAATAAAAGTATAAAACAATCATTCAACTTTTCTCTATACAATTAAAATAAGTGTAATCTTGAGCAGATCATTTCTATTTATTTTCCAAAAAAATAATAATAAGAGTTTCAGACCATAAAAACCTGTTTAACTTTAACACAGTACGATTATTTTACATAGCAACATGATTTGCACATGCTAGCATAATTTCATTTCAAATTACTTAGGAAAAAATCATTAGAATCATCTAAAAAAACGTTTCTTGAAAGTATTAAAAACACACATGTGCAATTTCTTGTAAACATGCAAAAAAATACGAATAAATAAAACCGCATAGTTGTGTAACCAGATGCGCACAACATGTGAGAAAAAGTGTCACGGTGTTCGTTAGAGAACACAATATTTAATAACGCCAGTTAACATTAGTGAGATTCCCTCCCAAAATTTCATATATACAATTTTTTGTTGTCAACGTAACAAGATTTTAACATATGTTTTGTACGCGGGGTATTTTCGTTAGTAAGCAATAATAAATTCTTGGCAATTTTAAATATAGTAAAAAAGATAGGATTTTGGGTAGAACTAAAAAAGAATCGCTTTGTAAACTTGGCAAATTAGCCTTCAAGAATGCAATCCGAAACATCCTCGAAGACATATCCCAATTAAATAAAAACTTTAGACCTTTTGTAAATGTTCAAACCAAATTATATTTTTGAGGTATTTCGCACATAATAAATTCCTATATTTCAGTTAATATTTTTTCTGGATATCTAAACGCTTAAATCATCATATTTAAATTGGTTACTAAAATAAGTTATTATTTGAGCTAATATTGTCAAAAAAAAAAAATGTTACATGCAAGTTCATTCACTCTAGAAGTCCATTGGAGTTTTTCTTAAAACAAAAACTATTCATTTTATGGTAGACTGCTCTACTAATATCCACATCCACTTTTTAGTTGTATTTGAATATACAAATTTCTTGTTCAATCAAACAGTTAGATTACGTCAAAAGGGTTTGAAAAAAATTGCTTTTGTCAAGCATTTCATAAGATAATTTTCGTATGATTTATTACCATTTATCTAAGGTGTAACGAACTTAAGTAATGGCATGTATTTCGAGTGGGTGTATATATATATATATATATATATATATATATATATATATATATATATATATATATATATATATATATATACATATATATATAGGAGTATGTTAGTTACACATCAATGTTTACTTCAGTAGTTTTAAACAGAATTGGTCTGGGGATAAAAATGGAAACGAAGTGGAAACGAAAATATTGGAGCATTTTAAGAAATTCCACAAACTAAATCTGAATGTTCTAAATGTATATTTTTAGTCTAGACTTTTTGATTACTAGTAAAATTTATTTGGATGTTTGTATGAAGTTTTATTTAATTTTTGTATTAAGGGAAAACCGTTGTTTTTGTGAATTTTTGTTATGATTACTAGAAGAGTGATGGTGTTGCGCATCTGAAGACCGGAAATGTCAACACCGAAGGTAGCACACGAGCATAAATGAAGTTTTGATTGCCGACTCCGAAGAATTCTCAATTACGTGCGATTTTTGATGTTTTTTACAACTCTCTTTATATGTACATTCACAATACGCAAGTGTGTATATTTGTCTATGTGTGTGTGTGTGTGTGTCGTTGTGTAATCTGCACAATGTTTGCCGACGGACTACGTGAATCAATTTAAATTCTACAACTGCAATTATAAGTAACGCGGCGCGCAAATATTACTGCTGGGTATTATATTCACATTAAACGCATTCATTTCACTCACTTGCGCACTCAGTGCGCACACTACACACTAGTAGTAGGTAGTGAGATTAACGTAAATTACTAATATACTCATCGCTTCGAGTTTATTTCATTACTGATACAAAATTGCTTTTAAGCGCGCTGTGTAATCGTACAGAAGACCTTACGTATTCGGTCACGTAATTTACACCAAATATAATATATACATAATATTAAACAAGGATTGGAAGTAATATATTATTAATTTGGAGCGAGGGGCGAGGGGGGGGGGAGTTTAGCTAAATATTTCACTCAATAGTGTAGAAATTAAAAAAGGTTCTTTTATAATGTTTATTTATATAGAGAGTAACAATTTTTGACTGAATTAGTCACAAATAAAAATTGGTTTATTTTCGACCCTAAAACCTACTAAACAACCTTATAATCAATGTTGTTTAAATAAGAAAAATAGTTTTCGATGAAATTTCGTTCAAATATAGGCTTCACCTCCATGTTTTTTTTTCTCTCTTTTCGATTTGATTTAATAATCGCAATAACCTATTACCCATCGTGCGTCCAACACATATTGCCAAGGCAGAAGAAGAAGAAGAAGAAGATGAAGATAATAATCTTTCTTCGCGTATCGAAAAGTTAATACATGAATCAACCATCATCATTGCCATGAAGAGAGCAAGAAGAAGCTTGTATTACCGCAGCGGGGCACTAATGGCGTTCGAACAGCGCACGTTTTAAAATTATAATATTCTAAGAGTAACCAAGTTGGTTACCGGTGGTTACCGGCTATTTATACACAGTTCAAATAATGTAATCAATATTATAGTTCTGGATTTGTGTATCGGCCATTAGAAATAGCGAAGCTAGCGTTGATTACAAACAGCTGGATTCCATATTCGATTCTAACTAGAGCATATATGTTTCTAATTAATTTCTGACTAATGTAGATATTATGCTAGCCACTTATACACGAAGTATTAATTTTATACATATATCTACTGTGGACATAGCACCTTTGTGCACAGAGAAATGTATGAATACGCTTACTAACTCATTATGATTGACAGCAATTATGTTTAAATTTATATCCCAGACCCATCAAAGAATAAAATGGCAATTTAAAAAAAGTTTTTGTTCGATTATCGGTATATAAAATCAAAAGTACATTAACAAATTTACATATGAAGTAGATTTAGTAATAATTTCTTGTTTAATTACCGAGGTAAGCTAATAACTCCATCAATTTGAAGAGAGGAAAAAATAAAAATGAGGTAAGGGTGCTGCCCACAGGCCCCTGCCGGTTACGGACGCTAATGAACTGAGATTAACAGTGGTTTCGGCAATTTTATGTAAATTTCAGTACGACCGAGATGAGTATCATTCGGATTTATTATAGAAACTAAGGAATCATCATTAAAAAATACGTAAAAATTTCTATTACGACGCGACGGCATAATAAAATATGTACATACCTACATACGTAATTATATTTATACTTAAACAAGCATAAATGAGTGTATGTTAACATTTTATTATTTATTAGCAATTTTAAACACATTTTTACTTAATTGCTATATCGCTTTTGTGCTCTAAATAAATTTGTAATTAAACATATAGTATGAATAAATTTAAAGCTTCCAACAAAATATTACATTAGATTTCCATTAATTTCTTTGCGAGGTGTTCGACGTGCATATTTGCACTTCACACAGTTTCTAATCAATAGATCAATGATTATTGATCACGTGACCGATCATTGGAAACGCCGATGGTGGTAGCTCTAACAGCTATAAAGCGTGAAATGTAGGCTTTTTTTTCGCGTTAAAACGTTTGATTGTTGATCTATGATAATGAGTTAATGTACTACTAGGTATCAGTAAATAACATGATTTTGCCATCAATGTTTAGGTTAGAGGTGATTTATGATTGCGTGGCGTTGACGGCGGATGAAAGATGGTATAAGACGTGAATGTAATTAGTATTTGTGAATTAATTAGAACAGAATATTCGATGGTAGACTACTTGCTTGGCAATTTTGTTTTATTTGTGTAATTCAGTATTTTAATTAATTATAGTAGACATAGGATTATAATACAGGCAAAGCTCACATTTGCTATAGAGGTTTTGTTAGCATATATAACACATATATAAAATCAACAGGAAATAAGAGTCTTACCTTGTTCACATTCATCAATATCTTCAGAACAATCGATTCCTTTGTAGCCAGAGGCGCAACTACAAGTGTATGACCCATTTATGGGGCTGGTGTCACAAATTGCATCCGCATGGCATGGATTTGATGTGCAAGCATCGTCCAAATGACACAGTAAACCTATAACGAAGATCAAATGAAAAAGTGAACCTAAAGAGTATTTTACACACGCATATATATATATATATATATATATATATATATATATATATATATATATACATATATATATATATATATATATATATATATATATATATATATATATATATATATATTTATATATATATATATATATATATATATATATATATATATATATATATATATATACATATATATATTATATATATATATATATATATATATATATATATATAATATATATATATATATATATATATATATATATGTAGTATAACAACTTGATCAGAGAGCAAGTGTATAATTTCGCTGATTTCATTAAAAATTTCATGCACCTTTCAGCACGTTACAACACCAGTTGATTAAAACATAATTTTCAATGTCTAAAGTATTGTATTTTAGGGTGCCGTTAAACGTATATTGTTCCTGATTTTTACGCGCGAGTTAATTACAATAATGGCCCCAGAAATATCTCCGTTAAAACCATAATTATCCATAAGTAGCACACACTTCTGATCGTAATATTGCACTGATGGACGATGAGAGTTTGTACTAAACATTTTTTTAACTTTCAAATTTCGGAACTGCCCGAAAACACTTTGGCAATTGTTTTTTTTTTCTTTCTTAGTTAATAAGTTGTAGTTTTTTTAAAACTGTAGGTTAAACCTATTTTTGTAACTCATTTCCGCTTATTATAGCTATTAAAAAAGTTATTTGCTGTTTCTGAATTAGGTTTTGATAATTGTTTATTTTCAAAAACAAAAAGTCTTATTTTAAGTTTTAAACAAAACCGCTATTTATTAATTGTTATTAACTAAAACCTACTTTTAAATTCGTAACTATACTCAAAATTAAATTTCTGTTCATTTGAGTACAAACTCGTTTTTATACCCATGGCTAACCTAAACCCATAAGTTAGCCGCAACTCTAGCTTAACCCAAACTCAAATCAAACAAAAAAAATCGAGTTGAGTATCAAATGAAAAGAAATTAAATTCTACTAAAAACACTTTCCTACGCGTAGTTTAATTCGTTTAAATAAATAAACCAAGGCATTAGCAGTGAAACTGTAATAAGTGTTAACTAAATAATAAATTTGATACAACACCACACCTATCTTGTATAACAAGTGACACTTTCTAACTGTACTATATACAATAAAACATATAAGGGTTAATGGGTTTAGAATGTGAATCTGTTTACTTTGAATAAGAAAGTAGATTAATTTGCACTAAAAATCGTGGGAAAAAGCAGTGTTAATTTTAATAATTAATTTTGAATTAATTAGTAACATTTTCCGAGTATTTCTATTGATTAGTTAAAAGTATTTAGGGCACTTTTGAGTGAATATAAAATAAATTCTTCGCGAAGGTAAGGCTATTATAAATAGAGCTATATAAGAAAATGTAAGCAACAATTTAAAATACATGTAAGAAATATAATCAAAGGCAATAATAGGCTACATATGAGAATATTATACAGTGTATGTTCAAAGCTTGTACAGTTTTAATGGGGGGCAGTAAATAATAATTGAATCCGCAGTACTCAAACTATATAAAGCACGGTACATGAAATAAATATTACTATAGCCATTAAATGTATTCAAACGAGAACATAATGGTTAGAATTAATTATAAAATATTGTATATCTAAATATTTAAATAGACTTAATATAAATTGTAGCAATAAAATGTTTAAAATATATATTGAACTATGCAAGTTCTTTAAATGTTATGACAACATAACTAAAAACTATAATTACACCATTCAGAGTAAAATGTTTTTTATTTTCAATTAAAAACAATCATTCTGAAATTGGATCGTGTAAAAAACAGTTATAATTTGGTATAAAAATGAAATTAATTCGTTAAAAATAGATAAGAAAAAAGAGATTAGTGTTGTTTTTTTCATAATAAAGTCGGGTGGATCTAATTATTCTGATATAATTAGTATCACATGCAATTAGCTACGTTGAGAAGTGTTCAAGTTACGTTTCTCACCGTTAACGATCATAGATGTTAGTAAACAAATATTATTTATAACAATTGTTATTACGAAATGTTCTGAGAATCTATTTTTACACTTACCAGTTTTCCCCGGAGTGCAACGACAGTAAAAGCTCCCCACTCGATCGATACAAGTCGCCCCATTAAAGCAGGCCGCCCCTGCACAATCGTCGATGTTTACCGAACAATCCGGCCCTGTCCACCCGTTTACACAAATACACGAGAAACTACCAACACTGTTCGTACACGTGGCGCCGTTTTGGCAAACGCTCGGTCGCAATGAACATTCGTCGACGTCCTGTTCACAATGCATCCCTGTGTACGTCGCAGGACATCGACATCTGTAAGAGTTGATACCGTCAATGCAAGTACCGCTATTTTGGCATAAGTTCCCTGGACAATCATTGATGTTCTCTTCACAGTTTATTCCTCTATATCCTATAACAAAAGAATATTGTTTTAGATAATAATAATAATAATAAACAATAACAAATATATTTGTTGTATAGTGTTTAGGTGAAGCCGTCCCTGTGTTAAAACAATAGTTGTTTCTGAATATTTTGTGGGCACGCAAAACTATTAGCCGAGATCCGTGGTCGCCGCAAGTGAAGATGTTCGATGGCGTATATGATTACGTGTATTATTAGTACAGTTTTCCCAACGTTTGTTGGTAACTCAGGTGAGCGAAGCGCTGAAGAACTTAGGCTCGTGTCTTAAGAAACACCGCGAGGTACGCATGCCTCATTGCCGAACGTAATGAAGGAAGATAGGGTCAAAAACTACTCCACCTTCACGACTACGATATCCACAATTCCACTATTGCCAATTGGAATTACCTCTAGCGGCAACAAATACAGAATAAAACTAGATTAGAAGGCAAAAATTAGAGAAATATATACATATATAGTTAGTATATATAATAGAATGTTTGAAAATTCTTTAATAATTTCATCAAAACAACAAACAATCATGGTGATAATTATTAATCTTAGTAGGAAAACAAATATAAACCGCCAAGTAAACAGTGCAGTAATCAAATTAATACACTAATGCAACCCGGAAACTAACGTAACCGCAAAGTGATAACCGTTTTCCGTTATCAGACTGTGTTGGGGGATGTGTGTGCGGACCACAAGAGTTATAATATAGAAATTGATAAGAGCGTATACCAGAGAACCGTGATCTGTGTACGAGACGTTGGCTGTGTGGTGTGTGTTGCTGGTTTATAAGAGCGTAGGAAGTGTATAGTGATAGCGAGCAGCGCACTGCAGACCGTGGGAAAGCGCAGCCTCAGGCAGCCCGCAGCTCGGTACAGAGCCGCGCACACGCCAACGAGCCGAAGCCGACCGTGGCGACGTCACGAGGTCCAGTTTTCAAACTAATAACTCAAAAACACCCCTTTAAACAACGCTGTCTTATAACTCTTCCAAAAAAAAAAACAATTATAGGTATCAATGAATTCTTTTACTTTTATAAATATATAAAATAATGAAACGTACAACATATGTCACAATCGTTATAAATGCAGGTGTTGTATGTAAAAAAAGTATATGTAGGCCATTTTAAATGTCTGATGTGCATAAAATAAAAATACAACAAAACATATCTGGTTTTTTGTTTTTTTTGTACTCTAAACAAAACTCGAAATACCCACTTGAGTGTTGAGTGAGTTTGTCCAATACCTGTCGCCTAAACGGTTAAAAATAGTTGCGTTCAAGAAGTTTTAAACAAATGCTCTGCGGTTTAAATAATCAGTCAATTATTGTCGGAAAAGATTGTGTGCTGTTCATAATGATCGCATTAGAACGAGGACCGCGACACGCTCTCGACTCGAAAACGAGTTCGCAATATGGACAATTTGAATCAATTACTGTTGGTTTAAAGTTACACAATCAAGGACATTATAACGAACGATGATTGTTTGAAAGCAGAGCTTCTCAAACGGCCACGATCTCAAAGAAACAATCCGAGCAATTTCACTCCAATATACTCTCGTTGTGTTGAACGAATTTTTATATATGTATGTGTGTGTGTGTGTATGTATGCACCTTTTTAGAACTGTAGACAGATCTAGATCGTGAGCTACAGATCGAGATTATTATTTCAACTTAATGCGATGACTTGTGGCGTATTATCGTTGTAAATCGAACGATTAGGGTTTATTTTTGTTGTATCAGTTGTTACATCACTTTGTATATTATATATATATATATATATTGTTTAGATTTGGAAATAATCTATTTTTATTTATTAATATAATTTAATGTTCACATATATTACATATATACATACATATATACATACATACATACAACATACATACATACATACATACATACATACATACATACATACATACATACATACATACATACATACATACATACATACATACATACATACATACATACATACATACATAGATAGATAGATACACATACATACATTTATGTATTATAATATGATGAGAATTTACCCACGCTTTCAAAAAAAATATGATAATTTTAAAAATAATCCATTCATAAATTTGATATTTCGCAAATAATATATGTTTACGCTCAAGTGTGTTTTGTCAAAGAAAAAAAAACATCTTAAAATCTTTCATAAAGCGCCTTTTCCTTGACAACGGAAGCCGAGACCTTCAGCTTTACGGTTCTGTCGTGGCTTTACCCGAGCTCTCTGCCATATGATACGTTTTCAATGGTTCTTCGTGGTAAACAAAGACAGTATCACGTTTTTAACAGTATGGAACGAGATAGATAGAGTCAGAAAGTGGTACATATGCATCCGAAATACCGTTGTACTGACCGTACTAAAAACATCGCACTTCTTATGTTATATATATATATATATATATATATATATATATATATATATATATATATATAAATACATAGGCAAGTTTTTTTTTTTACTATTTTGTTCTGTATGGGTTATATAGTAATTATATCACCGTGATATTTACAGTTAATGTTTTTAGTTACGCAATTAAATCAGGAATAGATATATTTGAATAGTTCATTTGTTTTTATATGCCGATCAATAGTGATACATAAAAAAGTTACTTGCTACCCCATTTATGGTGAAAGAGATAAAAATAAATTTGTTTCATTACAATAATTACAAAAGCGTTTCAAATGATTGCATATTATATGTTGCGAACCGCTGGTGCCTATATTATTTGAGTTACGAATTATCTTCGACACCAAATAATAATAGATTTTTTTTATGTATTCTTTGATATTTAATAACATTTCAAACCATGCATAAAATGCCAATAAAATTACGAAATGTGAACACATAAAATTGGGTTTGTTTAACGAAAAAAATGATGCAATTTTGCCAAAATCGTGTGTAGATAATTTGAAATAATTCCAAAGCAAATATGATTGATTTTTTTCGATGAACATTCATGCTGTATGAAGCTTGAGAACATGATTGAATCGAAAGAAAATTTGCGTGTTACATTCGTTCGTTTATTTATACAACAATGAAGTAATATTATATATTGTTATATTTATGAGGTTGTTTTAAATTTCTTTTTGAAGGTTTTAAAAGTCGATTCGTTGATGTATGTATGTATGTACTATACAATGATTCTTGATTTTAGTTTGAAACATCAGAGTGTAGGCGAGCGATTGTGGCCTGAAGGCGTCTTCAGAGCCCGACCGTTCTGTTTGCGCAAAGCAATCATGCATGCTTGCTGGATTGTGTCTGCGAAAGATTCGTGTTTGAAACTGGGAACCCCGCGGCGGTCTCGATCTCTATGCAAATTGTTCATTTATCTCTTCTCATTCTAGCGTATTGTTCTTTATATAATTGTGTCTTTTTCTTAATAATAAACGCAACATCCATTGCATGAGCTTACAAACTTAAAACATATTTCAAATCGCAACCATCAAAATGTTTTATACATTTTAAACAAAACACAAACAATATTAAGCGTCTCTAAGTTCCAACAAGACACATCTGTAATCTGGTCTTTAGGTTACACGAAATAATGATAATTTTATTCAAAAATTTAACGAGTTTTGACTTTCGCTGAACGATTTTGAAAATCCATAATATACAAATGAATGCGTTGATGCAATTTCTGTTCAATAGGTTCGTGATTGAGTCTGTTATGTATCAGATGGGCGAAAGTTCAACTAGCGACCGTTATTGTACAAGGACCTCGGTGTCCCGAGTTCAAATCTTGACAGCCGGCGAGGGCACAATTCTAGATATATATAATTAATTATACAAATAAAATACTAGCATGGTAATCACTGTTAACATATTGTTCTATCATTTAATAAAATAATACATCACTTTCTAAAATTGTTTTTTATTAATAATAAATCAAAAAATCAATAAATTTTGAAAGTTAACCCAATATTAGTGAACCCATAAGATTTTTCATTCGAAAACGGAAACAGATAAATTATTTGTGGTAATTGACAGCTTGAATTATTAATTTCACAATTTTATTTACAACATAATAATATTTAGACGAATATAATAAAGTATAGATTTGTTGTTGTTGTTGTCTTGGATAAAAATTTGGTTTTAATTCAAAATATGTTTTGAAGTGATTCACGTACCTATTTATAAATCAATTCTAATTAATAGTGCAAATAAGATCGCATTTT
This sequence comes from Nebria ingens riversi, assembly GCA_018344505.1. Lineage (NCBI taxonomy): Eukaryota > Metazoa > Arthropoda > Insecta > Coleoptera > Carabidae > Nebria > Nebria ingens. Next base: position 142,753 of record JADQWA010000238.1, read on the forward strand.
GTTAATTAAAGCAAGTAATAAATCTTTGAAATTAACATCAATATATTAATAATTCATAATTATTGATATTTTAATCAAGATATAAATAAGGAAAAACGTGTATCCCAAGCGATTGGGATAGGGTGAATGTTTTAATTAGCTACTATGAATTCAAATGTAACTAGGCATATGCACGCCTCGAGAATTCTTCAACAGTACTACAAGACAAGACGAAAAAATAAAACTCAGTTAATGTACTTAAATTCTAGAAGCTATTTACTATGCACACTATACACTCGCTTCTCATTTAAATTTTAAATCAGACACAAGCGTGTTAAAAAGTATCCTGTACTTGTCACTGTGACTATTCACAAAAACTTCTTTCGTCGACCAAAAGAAATAAATACGAATTTGGTTAAAAACACACACAAAATAATCATATTTAAACTTACAACCAAACACTCAAAGCTCTTCGTAACTTACGTCCAGTTATATTCAAAATAAATTGGTTAAAATTCTTTCAAAGTTTATTGCTTTGATAAAAATGCCTGCATAGTGTTACTGATATACTTTCTCCATTTGAACATCGAATTTCACTTAATTTTACGAGATACATTAATGTGTAGAACTTAATCAAACCATAGAGTAATCCGGGAGATAAATTTTAAAATATATAAAATAATTACTTGATCTAAATTTGTTCTATTAAAAAAGAACTGGCCCGGTCATGAAAACATTAACGCCTGTTCCTATAAATAAGGTGGCAGACAACCCATTTCAAGCTCTCAAAATATCAAAGTGATTATTAAAAAAAATGTAATCCTAAACCGGTGTTTTGTATATAGTTCATTGGCCGTCCAATTTTATTTGGACAGCTGCAACTAATAAAACACTGCACGGCCCTGATTTTGAGGACTGCTGCACAATATATATAAATGACCTTATGAACTAATGATGATAGGCGGTCCTTGCAGATATATAAGTTATTGTGCGTTGAATACTAAATAGCTTAAAGTTCAAAGTGATCTTAATCTATTGTTTTAAGTATTTTATAAATTTGTAGTATTTTAATAATTATTATATATGTATTTAATAATTTAACAAGTTCAGATATTAAGTTTGGTAATGGAAAACGCATTTTGAAAATTTCAGTCAATTCGGTTCATTAGTTCTTAAGTTATTTGTATATATTTTGTACAATTGATATAAGAGTGGCTAGCTGCTACGCTTGGCGGGCGAGCCCTCGTCACTAACGGGGATCGCCCGGCACAAACGTCGGGGTATAGTTACATTAGAGTTTATCAGTTCCTATACGGGTTTATGAGGTCTCAACGTTTGTTAATGCTAGTATAGTATATTTTTTTTAATAATAAACAATTTGTAACAGAACTTTTTAGGACGCAATCTCATTCTTTACATACATGATTGAGTTGTGTAACTAAATCATATTTCAACATATATTGTAATTCAATCCTATAGTAATCGGATACGACACATGTCATAAAAACAAAATATGAAAAATCATCTACTTGTTTTAAAAATAATAGTTCCGTGCACGTCTGGTTGAAATAATTCTCGAAATATAAACAAGTATGACATCATTGTTATTCTTCATCATATAAATGTATATTTTGTAAGAAAATGCAGTATAAAAACAGCGGTCAGTAACCACGAGCATAACAAATCATATAGGTCTAAGCGGAGAATCTGCATAGAATATTCTATGGTAGAAAAGGTGTGGGTGGGCAACACATAGACCTGTAATTACGCCTACAACACATACCTCGAGAGCATATTTTAAGATATGTGTGAGATTTTTCTCCAAGACTCAAACTAAAAGAAGTCTATTCTTCTGAAGACTACCCTGGTGTTTATTACAAAGTAAAAATAATTGAAAAAGTAGAAAAACATGGAATAAAAGTAATAAAAAGGAAAATAACATAACAAGAAACGATACTAAATTGTTTTACAAAGAACTACACCATTGAACACTATAGTCACTTCTTGGATTCTAAGAACTGTAAATAGTGTTTGCAAAATAATAAATAAAATATATATATATACCTACATATATATTTTTTTAAATGTGCTGTTTTTAAACATATAAATAATTTAATCAAAATGATTTTTAATTCCTAACAATAAGAACAGCTTAAGTATTTAATTATGACAGAAAATTTAAGAGAATATCAATTTGTTTTTTAAGGGAATAATGACGAAAAACGTAATTTTTCAATTTTTTGTTATAAAATGAAATTTACAAATAAAATAATTGAAAAAGATAATAAAATAGCGACTGTCTTACACAATTGCAATAAAATAAATTATTTGTGTGCTTTGCAAATGATAGGTTTAAATCAATCGAATTTAACAGTGTATACACAGCATATAAATCGGAGCTTCCTGTGTACAGTTGTACTCGTCCATATAAATTATACATCGTAAAATTAATCGATCTATTGATGACAGCCTAGCACTTACAACGAAAATTGTGGACTAGTTTAAATAATAATAATATACGGTTTTACAACACATACACATAAAATCTGTCAATTAAAACTCGACGTACTTTAAATTTAAGTATGGTTTAACGATTGAGTATTCATTTAAACCGAAACCGAACACATATTTGTTTTCCAAGCAATTTTAAGCATGAATAATTTCAATGTTCAATCAAATGTTTTTACCAAACTAAAAAATGCCTTTAAAAGAATTTGAACTAGAAAAGAAAAAGTTACATCGACAAATACTTAAAAGAAAAAATGATTTGCTGAAACAATAGCTTGTGTTAACCTTGAGATTGTCAAAAATTCTTTTAGACAATTATAGCCCAAGACACAATTATATTTGGTCCTTAAGTTTTGAAAACTACTTAGAAAAACACTCACCAGATGGACAGTCGCAGGCGTAACTCAGTTTATCGGTTTGTCTGCATTCGCCGCCATTTTTGCACGGACTGGGGTCACATGGGATGTACTCGCTTTCGCAGTTTTGTCCAGTATACCCCACGTTGCAAATACATCTATAACAAAAAATATATACTTATAAAACATAAATCACAAATACAAAAAAAATCTATTAAAATATATTCGTCTATGAAGAAATAATTTTATGCGGAACCATCACGTGATTCATTTGTCTGTTTTATATTAATGGCATCAGATCTCATCTGTGCACATAAAAAAATAAATAAAATGAGTACCCTTTCACTTCTAACGATTCCTATCGATATTATAAAATATATTATTGTATATTGTATAAAAGTGGGCGTTTTATAACGTTATATATAGCCTGCAATCAGTGCCATCTAGCGGATTGGCAAACGTGTGCAATATTGTGAAATTAACACTTAAATTGACAATAAATATTGAGATCTTCACGGAGATCTAGACGACTAGATCTATAAGTTTGATCTAGACATATTTTCAAATGTATAATATATAAAAGACAATCGATAAAATATAACTATTTAATTATTTATAGTATCAACTAATTATAATTTTCTATAATACAATAAAAATTTAGTTTTATTACCCAGAAATATACGGAGAAGGGGGGGGGGGAGATAAAACATTAATATTTAATTAATTTACAATTAATACTAATTCATTAAATATGTATTAGGTCTCAACGAGGTATTAAAAAAAGAAAAATAAATTATTTACTTAAAGAAAACTAATTTAAAAAAATCGAGCATTGGGGGGGGGGGGGGGCTTGAACCCCAAAAACGCTGTTTTGCGTGAAGCCTTGATTGATTTGATATTTATAAGATATAATAGCCACATTTAAAATTAATTATATTTATAATTGTATTCATTAATAATTTAAATATTACGTAATTTGAAGACACAAGTGTTATGATAGGATAATTATTAAAGCCAATCAGAGAATAGAAGGCGGGATTTAATGAATATATAAATATTAATTAAAAATACTAAGGAAAAAAATGTAACTTTTGACATTTTTCTCACAAAATATCAGTAATTGAAAATTTGAAAACTAATCAGTGATGTCAAATTAAAAATGAAAAATAGCTGTATCTATATATACTGTAGTGAACTGTAATGATTCGACAGCCATGTGAAATATGTATTCTTATATATATATATTCCTATTTAGGATATATGTTAGAAATAATTAATATTTATAGGTAAGTATAGGGAAGGCTAGTTACTATATATCTCGCTTAATATACACTCTTAGCGACATTCTAAAGCTATTTTTACACCGCCGGATAGCCGGAACTCTGCCGATATGATTCACGCACATAATTCAACATTTAAATATTCATGAAATATTTATAATTATTGGAAATCAATTGTAGAAAGCCGACGGTTTTTCTATTACAGTTAAAACCGGAGTTAGAATTTCTCTTAACGGAAATTCTATTACCTATAGTTGATCTATACTATTATTTCTTAAATTAATAATTGTTTTAAACAAGTACAATAAAAGAGGCATTGTCGTGATAGTTTACGTTAATTTCATATGTGTTGATCAAAGAAATCAATAGAAACCAATTATGAATCGATGGATTGGCCGCTATAGAACGCGATAGAATACGATGTTACAGTTATAAGTTCAAATCTGATTAATTTCCGCTCGGTCATCTTGGGACGAGGTTTGTTTGTTTGTTGAAATCGTTACAATTGTTTAATCATTCTTGTATTGTGTAATGATTCGTTGTTTGATTAGTGTTAAAAGTGTTTTCAATTTCAATCATTGTATTTACGATAAACATCTGATTAATTTTTAAAACTTAATCAGCAGCGTTATTCTGCAATTTTCAAGTTAAGTTAGCTGAGTTGAAATTCATTTTTAGTGCATAAATGTACCACGTAACATCGTATTAAATTACGCCATGCAATTGGGTTGTTAGGGTTTAAGACTTGCGGTTTGAAACAAATTTAAAAATGTATTATTATTTATTAACATTTATGATATTTCAGTTAATTTAAATTATTTACGGTGCTTGTTTTGCTTCGCCTATTATATCGAAGGTAACAGGGTAACAGAAGATCGCTTGTAATTTTTAATAATTGGTACTGAAATAGGTCATCATGATTTATCAAATTTTATAATATTATTGTACTGATGTATTCAATCGAAATCAATTCATTGGAATTCAGATCTAAATCGATATTTATTGGTTTTAATTCGTACCAATTTATTTCACTCTACCTAATATATTTTTAAAATCAAATTGAGAAGACTGAATCATTTCGGTGACGAGTATTTTTGTTCAAACTACTAAGGTATACTAACACAAAAATTTAAATTCTTAGAATGTTTTGTAAAAGAAAATATTTAGAAAAGGCTTAGGTTAAGTCTACCACATTGTATGTTACCTGCCCTTTTCGGGGTCTTTATTTACTTGAGAACACCTGTATATATATATATATATATATATATATATATATATATATATATATATATATATATATATATAAGTACATCACTGTTAAAATGTTTCAATGTTTAGTTTGGTGGGTAATTGCGTTATGTAACACTAGTACCAAAAAGAAGCTAACAGATGGCCCACTTATATGCATGAATTAATTTAAATTGATGTATTTAGTGTGAATGTATAAACAAATTTATTTATTTATTAGTGACATTAAATACGTTATATATTAAACAATTTTTTTGTAATTTATTTAAATGCTTTATCCATTTTGGTTTTGGTGGGAATGAATGTCAAGTAATTTATGGTAGTGTACCTGTACACCATACAGGTATTCTAAGTATGCATACATTCAGAGATAAAATATAATAACTGTATTGTTCAGAAAATGTTTCTGTTAAAAAAATAGCAGCGTGCCTACAAGTGTTGATCATGATTAGACGCGTATATACCTTCAAGTTCTTCGTAAACCAGTTTAGATGAATCTACAAACTACACGATTATTATACTACTATGACAATTATAGCTACGTCTGTTGATGGGGCCATTGCGGTTTCTTGTGCAGCACAGCACGTTGACACGATAAATATAACGTAACACGTTGTTTTATGAAATCATTCTTTTTGTTTGCTCTCTTTGTTACTTTTCTGATGCCTAGTGTCACTACATAACCAGTTCCGTTTCAGAAAAATTCTCAGAATTTTAACATAATCACACGTTCACATTTTAGATGACCGCCACTGATACCCCACACAAAAGAACTTGTTACTTTTGTTTTCAGATAAAATAAGAAAATTATTTCATACAATTGTATCTTTGTTTTCAGGATAAAATAATTTTTTAATAATATTAATATAACGATTGTTTATTTATTATCAACCTTGCCACCCCATTTTATGGGAATAGGCATGAAGTTATGTACAGGCTACTCAGAATAGATTGAAGTACGAGATGTGCAGAAGAAATAACATAAATAGTAATAGTTTCACGCTTCAAGCTATTCCGAGTAGCCTGTATATATTTATTAATTATATCTTAGGAAATCAAACCACGGGGTGAGTGTGGGGGGGGGGGGGTTAGAGTAGTTTATAACAAAGTATAAATAAAAAACTAAAATAACCCACATTTTTTTCCAACTATTTTATGAATTATGACGAATCAAAAAGTATAACAATAATATTTAGCCAAGATTCCCACAAGTAAAGGAAGTCCAAAACAATCATATCCGGTGTGTAAAATCTCACACGATTCATACATACATAGGGATTCACTTGAAAAAACCGGACGGAGATGACCCAAGGTCAAAAGTGATACATACATACATAGATGCATACATAGTGCATGCAGTGCTGCAGGGTCCACCTTTTCAGGACCGCTAATGTCCAAAACAGGGTTCGGGCGGAGCCAGCACGGGTCACAGGTCGAACCGAACGCGATTTTAATCCGAAATTTATGTACGTACATCACCAACTCGCGGGTTAAAAAACAAAACAAAAATTGAAACTTGTATAGAAAAAATAACGTGTACCTTGATCAACGTAATTTTTTTTTTATGACTATTTATATTTATTTTGGTTCTCATTATATACGTATAATAAATAAAAGATGTTATGAAATGTACTTTTAAAAATTTAATTGAATTATATTAACATGATTGTAATTAATGGAAGGCTGTATTAAATTATATTTTTGTTTTGATTGTTAATTTTAATTTCTTTATTAATTTCGAACATGTTTTAACAAAGGGTTGCGTCACTCTATTTATGGGAAAATCATACATGTATATAATTAATTAATTAATTAAATCAGTAAAATTGTCAAAATATCGTAATTTTCGCAATGAATAATAACCGAATATTTGAAAGTATTGTCAGCAACTGGTAAACCAGGTGAGCAATAGACAATCACTAATCGTTGTATACAAGTTTTTTTCATGTATTGTTTTTCTAATGTGTTTGCGATCGCCAGTAGCAAGGACGATCTTCGTACCCGGACAGACGCATGTGAGAACGAATAAAAGTGCAATACAACAAGTATAATTTATTTGTTTATAAAACTCAGCTACCTGAATACAATTTACCGTTATATCTATACACTTTTATTGAGCGACTTTCTATACCTATAGGTGTAATAGTTACTCTTATGCTAAAGTATTCATGTGGTTTCACGTAATTGAAAACCGTTTGTTGAAGTATATACCTACTTTAAATAATTGAATTATTTTATTTGAGGTTTATTTCCAATTCCATTTTATCAAATAAATACAAATTGCCACCCTATTTATTGGGAATAGACATGAAGTTATGTATGTATGTCTAATATAAAAATGTTTTAAATTAGCATGCAAATTAGAGAAATCGTTAGTTGTTTAAACAATGATTATAACCAATCAAGTTTAATTAAACAACAAAAGATAAATATAATAATTAATCAGAAAATGATATCAACAAATATTCAAATGCATCAGCATTGATAAATATATAATATGATCTCGTTCCCATAGCCTTCGCGCCTTGTATAGTATTACAAACCAGTGACGGCGACATTGGGTACTTAGTAATATATGTGGTCAGCAAAACCCCAATTAAAAAACTAGAAAGACGAAGAAAGAATGAAAAACGAACATTACATAATTATCTTGGTGTCGCATTACGAAATCTCATCAGCACGAAATAAAAATGCATATAGATTTATTCCTCAAAAATAAATAAATAAATAAACAATTTTTCAAACGTATTTTGCTAATTTAATAAAATTATCTGTACTGTACATTTTCTAAAACAATCATGTATCCAATTACGAAAAATAATCATATTATTTACGCTGATAATGTCCCTTACAGTTATGACCAAAGGCGACATGTTTCCATAAAAACAAAAGCCTCGAAACGAACACAATGAAATCTTTTCTGTCTAAACCATCTCATTTAACGTTGCGTGTTAGCAATTTTAGCCTGTAGCTAAAAAGAAATTTGATCGTATACTTCTAATATTATAAAACATTCTTTAGTTTTGTTGGTTATTTTGTAATTCAATTTAATACCTATAGAGTCAGACATTTGAATTTTAAATTAAATTGCTACTGAATATGGGCAAAATTTGCGTGTCTCATTCATAAGTTATAATTTGAGAAATATTCGGAAATCGAAAACAGAATAAAATCATTTTCTAAAAATTCTTTTAAATAATGTGGCTTATTGTCAATAGAATATGGAATCAATTATAATAATTGATTGGCGATAATTGTAAGGAAAAGTAATAGTACAAACGCAAGCCGACTTGAAATAAAAACAGTCGTAAGTCTCCCACACTAGTATGTATTTACAAAGCGTATATAGTCGGTGACAAATCTTGGATTTTCTCCGTTGGCACGACACCAAATCGATTTTTATTAATTACGTGTCTCCTTAAGGCTTGAATTCATTTAATTAATAGGTAAAAACTCGCTTTACCTTACAGAGTATTTAATTGTTGCGAAACCAGTGCGTTGTTCTGCTATAATTACTTATTTCATTCACGTACTTGCCCGATTTTGCAATTACCCGCAACAATACAGAAAATCAAGTTTGTCATATTTTTACTAAAACTAGATATTCATCATTAGCTGTACAAATTTTTTTTATAAAATATAATCTAAAGTTTTTGTTCTATCAAGAACAAGTATTTTTTATTATATTAAACTTCAATAAATATGAACAAAACGAACAATTGTGTATAAAAAAGTCCTTCTCTTCCATATAAGTCAGTAGAACTTACAATTACAAAGAACGAGCATATAAAATGAGAGCCGCGCGCCTCGTTAAGTTCTGGCGGTAAATGGCACCGCGGTTGCCGCCAATAAATCCGAAACCCGGGGTCTTGCGAGTGATATGAAACTTTTGATTATTTTAGTGGATAATAATTTTTAAAACTAAGTCTTAATTGTCTGCTACCCCATTTATGGGAAAATACATGACGACATGTTATATATATATATAGTCATTTCACTGTAACTGTTTACCATATGAGAAACACATTTAAAACAATGATAACTTCGTGATTCAAGTATACGTTTATATCTACTGTTAAAGAAATAGTTTCTAGATAGCAATTATTGATAAACATGACGTATTTAGCATGTAAAAAAAAATATATATTCATACTTGTATAAGATGTAACATGTATTCTTCTTGACCTAACATCGACATCTCGTTGGTCTACATCAAGCTTTACCCATTATCGTAAGAAAACTCGAAGTGAGTTTGCGAGGCCCCAGTTAATGGTGCGTGCCGGGTCCGGCGCGGTGGTTCCCACACCGCGCCGACCTGAACACCGCCCCCGGGCACACGTTCTCTTACGTATGGCCCCCTTAACCGCATCTCTCTCTAACACTATATGTAGATGTAGAGTGCCTTACCTGACACACCCCACCATCACGTTCACAAAGAACAAGAATATAAAATGGGAAGCGCGAGCCTCGTCTAGTTCTGTGGCGGTAAATGGCACCGTACTTACCGGCATCATTCAGGCAGACGGAATTTCATATGACTCAAATTATTTGTAAAACAATATAGGGCCTTTTTTAGAGTTTTAGGATTTTATTTATATTAGGTAAATATAGTTAAAAGTGTCTTTTTGAGGAAATTGAGGTGTTTTTTTGTTTAGATATTAATTATTTAGACTTTTCCAGGTGGTTTAAAGATAACTTATAGCTTATGCCTTTTATAGCAATAGATATTTATACGTTTAGACAAATATGTTATTTTAGATATAAGCTCGTCTGTGGCAAGCTCTAATTATGAAGATGTTCGCATAATAGGTAGAAAATTCCAGCGTAATGCCAGATATGCCTGATAAATTGCTACAGTCACGATATAAGCTACCTAACAATATAGCAAAAAAGACAGTTTGAGAAGAAATATTCGTAACTTACTTGTAACTTCCATGTGTATTGTGGCATTTCCCATATTTGCAGGGGTTATTGTTGCATTCGACGATGTCATCTTTGCAGGAGGGCCCCGTAAAACCGGGGGCACACTTGCACTCGTACGTAGAGTCGCCCTTGGACACACACGAGGCCCCATTTCGACAGGGACCCGAGGCGCAATGGTCTTGCAACTCGCATCTTTTTCCTAGAAAAAAACAATAGATATACCTATTTGAAATGTTCTCAGATCCGGTCCTGGTGTTTATAAACTAATGACCCCGCGGTTTGACCAAAGACCTACCAACTATAGCGCGATGATTTTAATATATGGTCACCATGGACATTTTTGATAGCGCTACGAGATATCACATAAAATTTAACAGTCAACATAAAATAGAATATTTCGTGTATCAAAATAATAAAAGAAAAAAGATACGAATATAAATTATTATTTCGTGAAAAGAATGTTGTAAGATGCGTTTGTAGATTTCTATTTTATTACTAGTGATTGATAATTAAATATTTTAATAAATTATATAAATATTACCAATTGACACCAATTAAAATATGTTACCTGTATATCCAGGCGCACAGGTACACTGGTATGATTCTAAACTTCGTAAACTGCAAGTGCCCCCGTTTAGACACGGTCGAGCATCGCACGAATTCGCTATCGGGATTTCGCATAACGACGCACTGAATCCGAGAGGACAAGAACACTCGAATGAGGGCGACGTTCCGGGGGCTACGCGCACATGACACGAACCTCCATTTTGGCACCTAGGCCCCGGTCCCGTTCGACAGGGGTTCAAATGTTGACAGTATTCGCCTACGTATATAGACGTGCAGCTAAAACAAAAAATTAAAACACACACAATGAATATTTTATATTAACTTCAGATTTAATTAATCGAAGTGACAATTGTATGAAATTTCAACCTTAAATTATTTATTATTAAATAAATATTATTATAGTGTTATAAGTATTAATATAAGCCTTTTTTGTATGAAAATACCAAAAATACGTAATTGTCGAAACGGTAAATTCTCTATAAAATGTTTATGATAAATAATAAGTATTTTACAACGTAAATTAATTAATGTTAACAATAAATGTCATAGGTAGACAAAAAATATATTTCTCATAATGTTTCCTAAAAGTCCAAGTCATAAACATTTATAATCTTAACTGAAATACCGGTTTTTCATCACTAAAAAGTGAATTTTTTAATGCAAATTAAATTATGTCTCACTAAACAGCAGAGGCAACTCGCATTTCAGTTTGTATTGATGCTGTATGGACCATCATTATAAAACAACAACATTTTGACCAATGCTCATTCTTTACAATCTCCAGAAATATGCAATACATTTAAACTGTTTTTACTGGCTTAAAATGGATTTATTCTAAAGGGCATCAAAAAAATTGAAAATTATTGAAATAAAATTGTGTTACATTTAGATGTTAGATAATTTACTGGAGATGTTTTTGAGAAAATTATGATGAAATAATTTATTTTCTAATTTTTTTATTGTGCAATAGTGATTTTTTCCGCGTCGTTTAACCATTTATTTAATTTATATCGTAATAGTGTAACAGAAATAAAAATCAAAATTGACTTCTTTTTTTTTTTGAGTGTATGATTGTTATAATTTCATGCACGGATGCTGTGTGTTTAAAACTTTAAATAATAATTAATACTTGTAACCCAGTTCACAGGTAGGCACATACAACACAACTTTCTCCAGAATATATGAAAAACAACCACATAATTTTCGAATTACAGTAATCATTCTTGGTGTATTTTGAATTTTGTTATTAGTACAAAAATGTGTTTGCTAGTAACAATTTAACAGTATGTATATATATATATATATATATATATATATATATATATATATATATATACATACATATATATATATATATATATATATATATATATATATATATATATATATATATATATATATATATATATATATATATATATATATATACTACTATATATATATACATATATATATATATATATATATATATATATATATATATATATATATATATATATATATACAACCCTATTATCAGGTAAAGAAAGATAGTGTACTTCTGTTGAGTGAACTCTGACCCTGCGACATGAACAACCACACTATACTAACCGGCCGTAAAGTTAGAATAAAGCGAGTAATCACCAGGTAATTGGTTTTTAATAACCAGCCCACGCGATCACCACGAACATAAGCACTGGTTACACTTTGAATAATCAATCAAATGTAACTTTTTTCACAAATTATTCAAGGGACTCATCACTTTTATGGTCAATTATAAACAAATTTGCATACATAAGTACACATTTTTACAGTTTCAATATTTATTATTTCTAAAACTATTATAAGCGTCGATACGCAACCATCATTGTTTTTCTGTAAAGTAGCTTTTAACTAATTAATAATGTTAATATAAACCAATATATAACTCAATTGGTTACGCAAGAAACATACCAAATCAGTGGTAGCAAAAATAAATATCTACCGTGACGTCTGTCACCATATATTACATAATCGTATACCTAGGTATAATATAAAATACAAGTGGTCAGAGTCGATTTATAGATCTTCGGAGATCTTGATAGGCAATTTATAGCCGGTGAAAAAATGTATAAATATTATTCAAGATGCCGAAAAAACATTTTCAACATGAGTTATGTGAAGATCGCATCAAATATAGCAAAACAAAGAGATTCTTTTTTTAAATGGCAATGATGAGCTCGTAGGCCTTGGGTTAACTTTTGATTTTATTGATTTGAATCTATTAACATTTAAGCATTTGGACATTTCTTCATTTTCAATGTATTTGGATAAATAATAAATTAAATCCACCTACTGCGTTGACTATTTTTGATTAAAATGTTTATTAATTTAACACTGAATTAACTTCTAGAAAATAGACACAAATATTTAATTAAACGAATTCGCTATTGAGTGTAACTTTCTTAAATGTATTATACCAAAAAAAAATAAAAAAATAAACGTTTGACAAGTACTGAATGCCATACAAAATAATAAAAATGACCAGGTCACCTATGGCTAGCGTGGAAGTAATCTAGGACATGTGTACACGAACCACAAATATATTTCGTCTAAATCACATCAAATCCTAACATACTTTCGAAATATTATCACTAAAAAACGAAATTTACTTCTAAATACAATTCGACATTTTAATTTATTAGAATAATTATAAAACATATTCAGTTATTTATTCGTACGAAAGTTTTATATATAAATACAAATAACAAGCATTTGCGTCGACAGTGCTTGTTTTTTTAGTATATGATGCGGGAGTATTCAATGCAAGAAGAGTAATATGACACTGTTGTACAGTTTCCCACCGAGATCTAGTAACAACATTGTATTTCAACCCTTCCAAAACCGCTGTTCAATTATTAGGATGACACTGGTTAATGAATTTGTTTTTATAAAACTATTAAACCTTGCTACTTTCTATTTAGGGGAAAATTTGATCATATATACATGAGTACACATGCGTAACTAAAAAATGTATAAGGGACTACACTGGACATAAGATAACAAGTCTAAATTATATATTTTATTTGCTAATTGCAAACAGACCTGTTAATTAATATGTAGATTGAAGTTATAAAAGTGATTTGCGCAGTTCCCATAACAATTTAGATTTAATCTGTGAAATAGGGCTAGCGTTAAGAGTTCATATAGAAAAAATAAATAAAAGCTACACTTTAAAATAATAATAAAATAAATGGTTTCTATGAACACTAAAGGCGAGTCTTTTTTTCTATGAATACGTATATGTTATACTTCAATCCACATATCTTGCTAAATTTATGTATACTCCAATGCACGTTCGTAATGTAACATATGAATATTCCGTTCATGTGTGTGTGTATACCGAAATAATATTTTTAATATTTATACAATATATTATATATTTTAACATACATATATTCTCGACACGCACATATATATATATATATATATATATACTATATATATATATATATATATATATATATATATATATAAAATGCGTGCTCACGCACAAAGACAGGCAGATGTTACACAGACACATTCATATTTTAACACCCTAGTGTTAAGTAAAAGAACTAGCAAAGCCAGACGTTCAACTTTACCTAACCACTTAGAATCGAACATTCCAACTAGAGAAATATTTTTAAAAAAGACGATTTTCAGTTAAAATTTTAGATGATTAATTTATAAACTAATTAACTTTATTTTTTAATTATTTTTGATAGACCGCCATTCCACAAATAGGCGGATCTGTTATACGCATAAATTACATATTGAAAATACGATTAGGAACCGATCGATTAGTTTTATAATTGTTATAATTATAGTATTATATATGTAAATAATATATATTGGATACTGGTCTTAATCTTAAGATTTTTTATTATTATTTAGACCAGTTCTCTAATTAATAATTTAACCTTTAAAGTCACTAAATTAAAGTGGACAATTGTACTTTATAAACAACATTATTTAATTAATGTTATTTATTTTTCTAATTATTTCAATAAAAATAACTAGATTAAATAAGATAAATACACAGAACCAATAAACAGGAAATTGATTTAGGTATCAAATAAAATCAATATTTGAGTAGATAATAATATTCTAGTTGTATTTATACGAATGAATATTGTGGTTGACGCTAAACTCCACTTGCAGACTTGCTTCCAAGAAAAATGATGTCACTATTTATATAGTTACAGCTATTAAATAATTGAATAATATCAAACTGCGGTTGAACAAATGGTGCCATTATTCATAAGAATAAAAAGAAAATTTCCCTTGCAAAATTAATTCGTTTTTATAACGTACTAAAATACACAATTAAAATTTAAATAATTACCAGTAAACTGGCCGCATCTCAATATCAATACTCAATCAATATGTTACATGTCGTCAGTTTAAGACATCAAAACAAAATAAAAAATTGACAACGCAATAAGGATGCGTAACTATACGATACGACACTGTCGTTCATATGCAAAACACATGTCGTATTAAAATAAAGCGGAAAACCGGTGGTTGTTGGATTCAACTAGTTGGAAAAGGGCGCTATTTCGCTGATCCAGTAGTGCATACACGCTTACACGCACTTGTTACGCAGATGCGTGTATACAACATACGCGTGTGTCTACTGCCCATCGTGAAAACATTGCCTACACGTGCTTTGTGTTAAAAGTATACTCAAGAGGATGTATCAACACGTGTTGGTATATTGAAACGGGAGTTTTTTATTTTGTATTTTTGGTACACAATATTTTTATAAAGTTACCGCCTGTTTTGTGTTCAATGAATTTGAGGATGTATTTTTTTTTTCATTTATAAATATAAACATTCCTAATATATATGAAAAGTCTAAATATATTCCTTATAACATAAACAATAAAAAGAAGATTTATGTTAGTTTAAGCCCAAACACGACTTTTTACCTTAAATCAGAAGTAAAGTGATGCTAGAGTTAATGTCTGGGTGAGTATGTTTACTTGAGATTTAAGGTAAAAATCAAGTTTGGGTTTAAACTAATAGAATTTTTATTTTGAATCCCGTTGCAGTCTAGCTCGTCTATTAGATGTTTGTTTAGTTAAGTAAACTAATAAAAATGATGTGAATATATAAATCTTTTATTCCGGAAATCGGAAGAGCAGAAGGTGCTGTATTTTGGACAAAATGTGGTCTTATCCTATCTGGTGCAA
This sequence comes from Nebria ingens riversi, assembly GCA_018344505.1. Taxonomy (NCBI): domain Eukaryota; kingdom Metazoa; phylum Arthropoda; class Insecta; order Coleoptera; family Carabidae; genus Nebria; species Nebria ingens. The sequence goes on from JADQWA010000238.1 coordinate 158,809, forward strand.
AGAACCCAGGTGGTTGGTTTATTCTTCATATTACATAGAATCCACTGCACAAAGAACTTGACAAAAGAGCCCCTTTTATGTGACATGCAACGCATCATAGTTGAATAGAGATGCCTCGTTGCGATATCACCTCTCAGATTACGCGAAAAAACATCTTCATTTATAATAAATATAATATAGGTATAAAAAAGATAATCTCGTTTTATTTTTCAATAAAAATTAGAAAATATTTGTTCATTAATTAGTTTTAGTTAATTTCAACGATTAATTTGAACATTTTCTAATTAAGAAACAATTAATAAGTGCCGAAGGATCATAAACAATAATAATTTTCTAGTTATTCCGTGCTGTGTTTAGTGTAAGTTATGACAAAATGGACATCTTGTTAGATGAAGCAACAGTATTTCTAATTGGGAATCAAGAATCAAATAGTATTTGATGTGAATCAAAGAGTTTACTCATCAAGTCTACAATAGGGTTAACAAACTTATTAATTTTAACATTTATTGATTTGATGGTTCACTGATTATGTAATGATAATTTCTAATAATAAAATTCGTTGTGGTATTAGAAAAAAGTAATTATTTTTCATTGTTTTAATCGTTAATCACATTTTGGAATTAATATTTGTAATGTAACATGTTCCTAACGCATGAAGAAACATTTATTAGATATCTGCACGGGGCTATAAAGTACTCCGGAGTTATCCGGTGGACAGCATCAGCGAGTGAAATGTTTATGTAAAAAAGTAGTTTGAACTCAGATCATCCAGTTAGTTAAATCGGTGATGCGTAAAACAATGTACAAATTTAAGATCAGTATCTGTCAAGGTACCTCGACACAAGAAGTGTTGACTACACAAATACAAGCAATCAACGCCACAGAAACCACTAGGCGGTTGGTCAACTGTATTTGTACTTCAATAACTTTAGCACAACGGGGTGTCACAATGGACAAAGTTGAAGATTCATATTAGATAACATCGAAATCGAATCAGTTCGCGGTGCAGGTGATCCGGCTCACTTGGATGGATTGTTTATTCAAAAGAATTTAATTCAATCAGCTTATGGATGACCAAGTGCATTTCATTCTTTTTTAATTGCAATTTGCATTTGACAAAACTACAAGGTGGCCGGATTATTTTACTTTAAAATCAATCGCTGCGGTTTTTAGATAACGTTTTGAATGAATGTATCTATGTATGTAGCATTTTTTATTTATTGTAGGTATGTTGAACATCTGGTGATTGGAATAACATTTAAAAACTTAATAATATATTTTTTTCAGATGAATAGACGTTTTGAGAAAAACTTTCAAATGAAATTTGTAGTAGGTAATTATTAATCTTGCTAAATTATTAAATTTTGAGAAATATATAAGTACAGTTCACTTAAATATTAACTGGGAAAATTATTAATAAATATAATTAAGATATATTAAATATATATAGTAAATATATATATAAATATATATAGAAATATGGCATTGTTTAAAGACTAATTTTTACTCAGAATTTGTTTATTATGTATATAACAATTTACAAATAAAAAAATGTGTACTATAATACATTTAATAGCTAAAGAATCCAGTGCCGTAGGTATATATATATATATATATATATATATATATATATATATATATATATATATATATACATATATATATATATATATATATATATATATATACACATATATATATATATATATATATATATATATATATATATATATATATATATATATATATATATATATATATATATATATATATATATATATATTATATATATATATATATATATATATATATATATATATATATATATATATATATATATATATATATATATATATATATATATATGTAATATTTACCTACTCTCAAAAATAAATAAACATATATGTAGGTACCCCTATTTATAGGTATATCATGAATACAAAATATGATTTGTTTAAAGATGCAAACAACCACTGGATTCTGCTACCTTATAATAAGAAAAGACTGTGTGTCAACCCTATATAATTTATATGTTCGAAGAAAAATTTAAATTCTATCCTTATCCCTTTATTTCACAGGCTAACCAACCCTTAATTAAACCCTTGTGTTTAAGGAGATCACTATTTAACCCAACTAAAATCACCGGTTACCCATATCAGAATAAAAAGTACTAACCGAAAATTCTATATATATACTTATAGGTATATAAAAAAAAGTAGTAATTATATAATTTGGAGTACGCTTTTATGAAGTCTATACATTGTTAAAAAGGCTAAAAATCCATGTGAGTTGAAAATTGCGGGGATTTTTGTGTTCAAATAAAATAATAGCAATTAGCTTCTGCAGAAGTAACAACGACAAGTTGGTGTTACCAGTTGAGGAAACGCCAAAGAACTTGTTAAACACAGTTATCCAAACCTTTTTTTCACTGCATGGAGAGAATTAAACACTACCTGCCATTTCGACCAGTTGTATACAAAAAATAAAAAATGTTTTTAACGCGATTTTGTTGGTTACACAATTTACTCTTGTCTGCCTCAAAAAAAAAAACAATTATTTTCAATATATACTATAAATTGCCAAACAACTCAAGGAATGTCAACTTGTAACATGAATATATTACACTAAGAACCAAACCAAACATTGATAAATATATAAATTAATAATCAGAAAAAAAAACACCAACCAAACGGATAAATTGAGTGTCTATACAGTTTTGAAAATTTCTAAATATTATCGCAAGTATTTGAAACATTATAAAAAGTTAAAATATAAACGATAAATTAAATCGAGCTAAAAAAAAAAACTAAGGAGGCAAAGTGTTTTATAAAAGTTCCCAGCCGAAAGAACTAAAAATCAAAACTGATTACCTACCACTATACACTACATCAAAAATATTAGAATTAAAACATGTACATCAAGTACTATTATTCAAATAGAAAACATATTAGAGAATGACGAGCAACACCGTTCTGTTTCTACACTCGAAATATAAAAACGACATTAAGAGTGATAGAAAAAAGAAACGGTGCCTTTTTTGACTGTGACTGAGTGTACTCTCCATTCTCCTAATGGATCTAAAACGCAAAAAACCAAACCGGAGCCTCATAATAATACACTGCTACGATATATAGCGATGCTGAAGCCGAATACAATCATTTGTGTGAAACTACTCACAAACTATTCCATTCGAAAAGCAACTAGACAACACAGCACAAAAGAAGTCCATTGTATGGCGAAGAATTCTCCAGTTGACCAGTGTGATACTCACAGATATTTCATATCACATCACAAAGACTTGAGGACACTTTTTCTCCTACTGACCAGTGCAACAGTGTTCGTTTTCGTTATCTAACATTTCTTGATTATCTCAAACATCAGTTATTCGCTGTTTTTCGTTTGAAACCCTACCACATTACCAATAGAAATCTTATCACTATTTCCGCTACCTGAAATGACTTTGATCATTAACGTCAAGACGATATCATTTGAATTTTTCTCTTGATTACCCGAACAAGCTGATTTCGAACAACTAACACGCTATCTATCGCTACTCAGGTAGGATAGATTACTTAGTATCTTATTAGACTAATGAGAGGGTTAATACAACGTCTACATTTGTGTTCCATTAAATATTCAGTTATTTGGACAATTGTTATTATTATTTTTTAACGTTATCCTTATCCCGGTGCTCGGGTACAACATTAAATAAGAATGGGAATGAAAGAATGTTAAAGGCAATCTTGTTCTTGTGGAACGAAGACCGAATTATGAATTTACATACAAAGGACCATTCAATGCATAGTAATCACTGTAGTATGAGATTTGGGATATCTAATCTGCGACTTACGTTTCATTTCAAATAACTATTTAGATTGGTTTATTATATATGCATTGGATAATTCTTTAGATAGCCTGTACAGTCACACACTTTAATTGTTTACTAAGTTTGGAAATGTATATTCTGTACTTTAAGGAACAAATTGAGTTGTTTATGGTCTGGAAAATGTGTGTATGTAACTATATATGTAGGTACCTATTTTATCTTCATCAACAAGTATAGAGATATTTAGGAAATTATTATTTTTTAAATTTTTTATTTAGATACCTGTAGGTATACAAGTGGAAATGTTAAGTGTCTGGAAAATTAGTTACAGCTATTAAAAGAATAGCTCTGGTTTGAAACGAAGAATGGCAACCATGTATCCGAAGTGCGCTAGCCTCCTCGATGTCTTTCGTTCTTTCGCAGCGTGAATCTGACAACATTGTGGTCGGTGGGATGGTTGAGCTGATGGTGATGGTGCAGTGTGGTGATTACCTGACCAACTTTTAGAAGCCGGCGGTCGCGAGCGGGGCACAGGGCGCGGCCACCACTCGCGGTATGAAGAAGTGTGTGGTACAGGGTACAAACGGTACCGGGTTCCCACGTTTCGACCAGGCCCCGGCGCTGGTATAGGCTCTGGGGCAGAGCACCCAACGACGAGCAGCCACTGACTGCAATGCAGACATAAGAACGAATGCCACCATGCGGTTTAGCAGATATTTCTATGTGGATATCTTTAATTTAGATTTGCTGTTGATGAATTAAGAATGAATGTGTAATACGAACTTACGGCGAAGTTATACGATAACGGATAACTACACAACATGTCTATCTTTCGTTTTAATCATTTTCTTCTAAAAGGTAAACACAGTTGTCGTGACTGCTTGCATATATACCATACATACATACATATACAATTTGTATGCACACACAGACACACACACACATATATACATACAGATAATATGGCTGCACTTTAAATGCAGAGAGGAAATCATTCTACGCAAAAACAACACTTATAATATTAAGTATAGAAATATGTTGAATTCTAGTTATGAATGATTAAAATTGCATCTTGTATACCGTAGTTGGAAAATATTATTTCTAACGATATTATGATAACATAACACATACATTTTGTTGCTGTTGCTTGCAGAAAGTAACTCTAAACTTTTTGTTCATACTAATGCAACTTAAATAACTATTAGGAAGTATTTTAGAGTTTTTATAAACAAATTTGCTATTTACGTGTAAATATTTGTTTATATTGTAACATTTTACAATATTGTCAAAAAATAAATTACGAACGTGTTTACCCCTAGGCATATGCAACCCGCGTTACCATACAATATACAAATCTATTTCCATATATAAACACACCAGTAAATGAACGTTTTATATAAATTCTACTAATCTAAGCTGAATTATAAAAACATAAACATTTTATGGCACTGCTAAAAATTCATAAACTCAGTTCACATGATTTAAATTCGTGTACTTCCGGGCGCCGGAATCACGCTATTTTTAAATGTATTTAACAGTTTTAATTATTTTTTTTAATTAATTAGTTATGAAGAAAATTGTAATACTCTTCCTTATATATCTTATGAGGAGCCTATAGTTTTTGTCTAATGGTCTTGTGATGTTTTTGCTTATCTCTTTATAGAAGATTATTATTTATAATTTAATTAATTGATATCTTTATATGATTGCCAAAAAAAGAAAGTTTGTGGTTAAGTGTTGGAAAAAAATAATTATTGGTTGTCAAAGTGTTACAGTTTTTTTTTTGTTGATTGAAGAAAGTTGGTTTTATATTTATATAAGTATATATTAAATTTTATAGTTATATATATATATATATATATATATATATATATATATATATATATATATATATATATATATATATATATATATATTATTATTATAAATTTAGATAAAATTCCCTAATATAAAAATGAACTAAATATTTGTGAATTTAAACTGGAGAGTCAGACTTGTCAACTTTCTCGATCATTTATCGATCGGTGATTTATGGATCGATATTTATTTAAATGTTTTTACACGCGTCTACAAAAGAAAGTCTCAATAAATCTACTCGGTTATCATGCTCTCCATTATTTCGTTGTGTTTCATGATCTATAAACAAACATGATCTTCTAAACAAGTATAATTATTCGTTAAGATTTATGCGAAATAATATTTCATCTCCTGACTTGGATTAATTATTATGAACTCATAAATTCTAGTAGTTATCCAACAAATATAATTGTTTTAGAAGTACAATAAATAAAAAACCGCATTATGTATCGCCAAATGCAAAAAAAAAGCCCCAACGAGATCAAACTATCAAAATATATATTGTGGACAAAGGGTGTGTTAAGTATAGCATCTGTTACTATAAGTTCTATTGTATTTTAAAAATACACGATTCTAAAAACGTCGAGGTATATAAGGACCGCCAATGGGTGATGGGAGAGGGAGTGGTTGATCAATGGGCCAATTAATCCAATAGCTCTAATCAATTGTTAATCTTGCAACTATTGTTGAAGAGTTTGAAAATTGTATATACACGTTTTTAGGAGATGAGATAATGCGATAAAAAAATTATCTACGGCATTACACCATCAATTGTTAGCTGTTTTATTTATATATTATAAAATAGTGGAATTATCTACGAAAATTAGTATTCTTGATTTGTAAAATAAGTGAGAACGAGAAGCCTAACAAGCATTGGCGAAGCCAATGCTCAAGGCTGGCCTTCAGTGCGTTATTGAGCATTACGTCTCGTAAATATGGTTTAACGTTAGGTTTTGATTTTTGAAAATCTCAATAATATTTTCAACAGTCAATATCTAAAGTCATTGTTTTCTTTGGGGTCAAATAACTGCAGAAATAAAAAGCCTAGTGGATTTAAAATGCGAAGGGCATGAATGGGGTAGTCATAGATTATGTATACCAAGTTTGGTGTCAATCTGTGCAGTATCTTCAGAAGAGAAAGAACAACACATTTTGGTCTTACGAACGACGACTAGCATACAATGAGTTATATACATTTTTGGATTCATGGTGACTTGTTCCGAGATATTTACAGGAATACGACCGCATACATTAGCTTTGCGGTACTACGTAACGTAACTATGAAGTTAGATGTTTTGATTTGTCTTTTGCTATGATTATCGACTTCGATATGAATTATTTATTTACTTATCAGTGGCGTTACGCAATATATGTATGTATGTATGTATGTACGATTGTCGGATAAAAATATTTTGATTTATATTTGAAAGGTAATAAAAGTTAGTAATTTGTTCTACGAATAAACAATAAAATATGCAAAACTGTTTCAGCCATAAATAATTAAATATTAATGTTTTGTATCATTTCTATTAACTATAAAGTTATATAGTATAGTATTAGACAAGCAAAGACTAACAACACGCCGTTTTCTCTATTTTAATACATACGCCTTTCACTATTCTATATCGCTCCAAGAAGTTAACTCGTAAACAGTTTTATTTATCGGTGCCCCATGTAACCCAAGAAATAGATTGTTCAATACAAGCTACATTTTCAATTGCGAAATTATACATACTTTTCCTAGAATTACTATTAGTTTCTAACACATCTGGATTAAAACATAACCGATACTACACTGCCCGCTCTCTCCAGGGATTCTTGGGAACTAAAGGGTATACAGTACAATATAAAAGGGTGCATTTTTTCTCATACACCCAGTATCTATAGCACGAATAAATAACCACATATGTCAATGATGAAACTGTTTGGCGTATTGAATATCAAAGCACCTCAACCGAATAAATAACACGTCCAATGCTCAAGTCCAATTCTGGGACACAATTTACTAATATATGTATATAATTAAAAATTACTTACTTGCAGTATGATGAGTCGGATCTAGGAGGCGATGTACAAGCACCTCCATTTTTACACGGATTTGGAGAACACGATCTGAATCCTGGAATAAATAAATAAAAAACAATTAAAATAAACAAATAGGAATTTAACTCTATAAGTAGTTAGAATTGCGCACCAAATATTAATTGTTTTAATTGAGGTAATATCTTAATTTCGATAACAAATCAATAAAATAATTATAGATTTTTCGAATCGATCAGGTACGCGATGATAAAAAAACAATGACTTAACCGATCTTGTTTTGCATTCCAATACTAATGTGATCGAACTGATAAGATATGAAGGGCAATTATACGTCATTAAAGGCACTATCGAAATGTTCACTTTTGGTCCATTAGGCTACGGTTGGGAGGCTGTGTGACTGGTCAAACCCCGAGCGAATGGAATGTATATGTAAGTGTTTTCGGGCACGGCGTGAAAAGTGTTTCTTCGAGAGGTGAACTTGCATCAATGAGATGTCGTTTTTTTGTTTTATTGGCATTAGAGTGTTTTGTGTGAGGAGGAATTTTGTTAGTTTCTATTCGTGGAGCCTTCGCCACGCTATGATCACTCGCGCATAAATGACAATCAAATATGAACGCGCATCCCGGAAGATTCAATTAAGCTCATATTTATTTAAAACTCGACCAAGAGTATAAATTAACGTTTGTAATATATCTAGATGGTACAGCCAAACTCATAATAATTTATTACACTGTTGAACACGAGCTAATTTGTGGTCACTTCTACACAAATCTACTGCATATATATTAATATATATATATATATATATATATATATATATATATATATATATATATATATATATATATATATATATATATATATATATATATATATATTAATATATATGCAGTAGATTTGTGTATATAAACGTTATATAGATAACCAAAGTGTGAAAATTACTTTATAACTGAGAAGTTTTACATATATTAACAGTGGTTTTAAATGTTAATAACTACGACCGAAGTTACAAATATATTTTACGATCTATTTTTTTTAAAACACATATAAAACTCGAATTTGTTATAAAACAATCAATATATGTTTTTGGACATAGAATATGTAAATTGTTGAACAATAAATCAATAAATATCGGAAGTGTATATGTTATTAACCCCAGGGCATCTACTACCGTATGTTTTTGGGCTAGTTTTACCGGTCATAGACACTTTATACACTCTATGCAGCTGCTATAAGTTGTGACGTAGCCCCAGGGGTATACACACCCCCTTCCCCCGCTTTTTGGATATGGTATCCGCGGCTGAACCTAGCCAAGCGTCTGTAACGGTCTTTGGCAGGTGGGGTTGTCATTAAATATGAGGCAAATGAGTGTATTGTATATGAGGGGTCTACGCACCGTGACACCCTCATTTTATAGTAAATTTTGCTTAAGTTTTTATGCAATAAAAACTTAAGCAAATACATTTATTTCATTATTTTATATATATATATATATATATATATATATATATATATATATATATATATAAATATATATATATATATATATATATATATATATATATAAATATATATATAAATGTAGATGAATCGAAAAAATACTTGAACTTCTATTAAAGAGTGAAGTGTGTAAGGAAGTAATGAATTAATTTCGTATAAATATGAATGAAAGCATTGTACTTATATTTATTTCCATTTAGGATAAATCTATATTTATTTTTGATATGATATCATTAAAAAATGTAAATATGCTAGTTACACATTCCGTATGTATTTCCTTAAAAGTAAACTCATGACAAACATTGACTGAACATTGAAAACCAATTGACTAATATGTCAAACTGGTTCGTAATTTAAGTAAAATGGTCATATATATATATTGTCGAAACTAAATATGGTCAAATAGGACACTTTTATTAGGTATATTTATTTCTCTAAACAAAAAATGATTCACAAAGAATTGTCTTAGTTAGAATTGCCTTAAAAACTCAGTGATTAATGATTCAAACATTCGATTTCCAATTGTATAAATAATCTTGTACAGTATGTGTATTCGTTATCTTTCGCACAAAGTACCTTTTTATTCCGTAGATACCACACCTTCTTACATCGACCCTAATCAGTATCCCGTCCCGTATGTATCTTTTGTGTTTTAAAATAAAATCGAACAAAAAATCAACTGTTTGTTTAGCCCCGTAACAATGCAATGTGGTTTAAAAAAAATTGTATTAAACCTCGCGAAGAACAATTCATGATATTGTCCATTTGTAAAATACGAAGAAAAAAATTTGCTACAAGATTTTTAACTTGGGGAAAATAGTTTTGGGTATACACTTAAATGTGGGCACACATGGTATCAATAATTGTTTCTGAAATTGATGAAACATTTTGGGATTTCTTGACACATTCTACAAGAGTATTTAAATATTTTCTAGATTATCTACGAATATTCAATAGATCTTTTAATTTTTGATATTTCCGAAGATTACTTATGAATTTACAACATGTCCTTTAGAGTTATAGTAATTTCCAAAGATTACTTAAGAATTTTGAGCATTTCTTGAGACTTTTAGATATTTTGTAATATTCCTATAAATTACCTACTAATTATCAACATTTCTTGATAATTTTCGAACATTTTCTAACATTTAACTAAAAATTGATAATATTATTCGACAAAATTACCCAAGAATTTTCGAAAAACTCATAAGAATTAAACTTCCTCAACTGTTAAGTTTAACATATTTCCAAATTCCAAAACATCCTAATCTAACAAATACACAAAATTAACTATGCGTCATTATTCTATATTAACCAATTCGGAACCAACTCAAAAATACAAATGAACTAACATAAACATAAAGTTAACTAACGAATAATTAGCACTAGATTAAATTACATATACCTAAACGAGAGATGAGTTGCTTCGTTGCCTGTAACAAATATGTTAAACGCACTTTACCGTATCGAAAATCTACGAACCGGGATAGTGTTAATACACTTGAAACATACATATATGTTGTTAAACTATTTTTATATATTTTCTGCACTATAGTGTATGAAATAACTTAAATATTATTTAATATAGCACTTAACATCAAGACGTATCAATCCACTGTTTAGTAACAAAATTTGAATAGATTTTTTTTTTTTTAAGTATAAATTTCGTTAAGGCAGTTATGCGTGGTGTAAGACATGTTTTAAAATTTATTCCGTATTATGTAAATGAACGCAATTAAAATCCGTTTCATACATATTAATTGGTGATTAATTATTTTTTATTCAACGAAATTAAAGAGAGAGGCAAACGGTGTGTGACATTTTTGTGCAAGAATTTTATTTGTTGTTCAAATTTGACAGATGAAAAAGAAACGGCGATTACTCAAATTTTAATTTAGTAGCGAAACGAGTTTGTGTTTGAATAAGTGAATATTTTTGTTTATTACATATTTACATTATTTTTTAATAAATTACTGGTAATTTTGCAATAGGTTTTTTTAGTTAGAAGCTAAACATTTTATTACCTACAACTCAAAAATGATTTATACATATTTGAGTATAATGAGTTAACTATTCTATTCATAAATGTACAGCTTATAAAAATCTGTACGCCACTGATTTATAGACAATTGTCTATACGGTGAAACAGAGTGTATAGATATAAATATTTCGTTATTGACTGTACTAAACTGATGCTCGGTACTTAAATAATTTATAACCATTTTGGTATTTTAACCTTGTAAAATAAACTGAATCATGGCTTTCTTGATTTCCTTGGGTTTAAATTACAAAATATATAACATATAATTTAAATGTGTACATTTCACACAGGTGTACACACTTTTTTTAAAACAATCAATTTTTAATACTACGTCACAACTTATTATTAAGAGTATGGTACAATTGGGGGGGGGGGGGGTTCGAGTATAATTTATTAACAATTATTTATTAGTCAATTAATTATTAACTCATTAATTATGTATTAAAGTTAATTTTGACGAAGTATTATCAAAATTAATAGAATGAGTTATTATATTTATTGTTTAAAAAAATCTAATAAATAAATTTCTTTCCGGAGCGCAGGGTTGAAGGGGCGGGAGGGGGGGGGGGGGTGGTTGGTCTTAAAACCGCAGTTCACTGTAAATGAGTTTTACAATATATTCGAAATTAATTTCATATAGGTGGCATATAGAAAAGCAAACATACATATATAACAAAACAATGGGTTTACAATTATAAACCATTAATGATGCATATTCCCAACTATTATTTTAATGGCGAGTTCGTAATTTTATTAAAACAATACTCTGAAACATAGTTCTCATTGTTTTCCAACTAAAGATCTTTTCTACACTCTACTCTGAAAAGCACTGTTTATGTTTGTATTAAAATGATAATTTGTATTTCTCTAGAGAAAAAATCATGTGATGCTTCTTTGAACATCAGTGAAATGAAATGTTAGCTAATTCAATCAAATAGGTATGTGTCGTATACGTATATGCGTAATAACACAACGCGCTTCGACATCATACACAGAAAATGTCTAAGTCCACATAACTGGACTAACTTAGACTATTCTCAAGGAGAAAGCCTGAGAACGCCGGGTCTACCATCTCGAGTTGCGGATATACGCCTTCCGTCTGATACATATAAACAAACCTACATCTGTATGTTTTATATGCATATGTTGACGAAACTGTTATATTATTCTAAAAAGATTAAACTAACAAACCAACCACTTCGGCTATACGGTATTATAAACATCTCTGCGCTCATGTACTCCTAATACTTTATGATATAATATCGAATGTAAAATTGACAAAAAGGCTTCACGTGGGCGAAATGTATGATGCAACAATTGCGGGGTCATCCTCGGAATAAGTGGATAAATACATATTTATAGGACAAATTTATTTACGAAATTCTACAGGATATGAAAACAACATCTGATCAATGCTCGGCATACGTTGCATGCGAAGTATAGTTCATACATTTTTCTGACTTCTGAGTATTTAACAAAATAAAGTTGACTCGTCGATAACGCGTTTTCTTTTCTTATTTAAACTAATCTACGATAACATCCGCTGTGAATGTTTGTACATGTGCAAAGATACAGTGACATCTGAAAAAGATAAAGACGAACATCACCGCAAAGCTTGAAGTATTAGAATGATGCGGTGATTCGAAAAATTCGCAAACATATATCACTATACGATATATCAGCAATCAGGCAAAACGATGTGATGCGATAGGATAGGATAGGATGAGATGGACTTGTTGAGTTGCAATCGATCTTTGAAAATTCAAAGTCCCTCTTGAGGATGGCGACAACAGGTTTGACAAGGACTGAAACGTCGCGGCCTTATATGGCTCTGGCTTCGGCCCATCGATGGCTAAAAGCCCTACAACTACTAACTCAGCTGTCCGCCGGGGGAATTTAAAAAAAAATGCTTCGCTACATTTTCAAAGAATCTTAATTAATCTAGACGATATAAAAGTGACAAACAAACAGCGTTGCTGACCATATGGTGTGGTCAATTCTACTTTACCATAAATTACAGATTATAAGTAACTATCGTTTTTATAAGATTACACACAAAAAATATATTCTCTCATCAGAATATACCTAATACCTATTTTTTTTTTTTGTTATAAAACATGTAGGTAAAACACAAACGCATTTTTTTTAAATAATTATTAATATTTAAGACATTTTTGAAAGTCTTTAAAACATACAGCAATTTACTATTTGACATATTTAGAGCACAAAGGTGACATGTCCAAACACCTATAATTTGTTATTAATATTTAGAGATTTTTTTTAAAATTTAGGTAATGTTTTTTTTTAATAAAAATCTATATTTTGTTTTTAAAATGAATTAACATTGTGAAACCTCGAATTATTTTCGAATGATATTGAGCATTATGAAAATGCAAATAAACATATTTATAACGTTGAGAAATCTGAAAATATTTGCTAATCGTCGAAAATATTTAGAAAAACAAAACAATATATAACTGTGGCAAATAAACATCTGTGTCAACGTTTTCAGAACGCATAGTATAATATTTGGAATTATACCTAGACTGGGGCCCTACATGTCCCCCTTCGGGGTGCCCACCTTTTGTTAGGTACCTTCGTCGAGCATTTACCTCCCCAGAACTATGAATGCAACAGACCAAAACGCTATAACGTATACATATGTATGTATGTATGTATAGAAAGAAAATTACAATTCGTTTAAATATACGTGTAATTGTTTATGCCAAAAACGGCCTTATCTTATTTGCAACCCTACCCTAAAGTGTATTTAATATTTATGACAAAAACAAATAAATTGCGCAAACATAGGATATTTGCCTTAAAATTCTATTTGCACTGAATATCCTGAATAATTTTTAACTATATTTGCTAGAAAAATAACTAAACCAACTTTCTTATTCTTCTGCGAACAAGTTATTACCTATTCGCGAAATAGTCTAACGTTAATTGTTAACGTATCAAAATAGAAATTTTATATTTATCGTATATACACCACAATGATATATCAATAATATCTATTGTTTATAGAGAGGGATCATCGATTTAAATTAGATTTCCAATGTTTTTCATCGATTTTAATATCTTTTTATATAATAAAGAACGAACGCTATTTTAATGACAAGAAAAAGCTCAAATGTGTAATAAAAACCAAGAAATTTAAGTATAAATCAATACTTTGATAGTTTGTTATGGATCATAGATTTAATATCGATTTCCATAGTTTTTTGTTCGATATTAATATCTTTTTCTTGCAACGTTCTATTGACAACAGGAACAAGTTACAGTTAAGATGGTGGCTTTTGACAGAAATCAAAAATACATCGATTGATGGTTTGAAGATAATCGATTTAAAATCAATTACGTTTAATATTTAACCGCTTTTAAAAGCGCAATAAAAATGGAGATCAAGTTTTTTTTGTGAAAACGATATTGTTTTTCAGGGCAAGAATGAGCTCAAATATGGAGACAAATATGATGGTTTTATATATAAATCTTAATAGTTTACGGTTACGAATCAATGATTTATAATCGATTTAAAGTAAAATTGATTAATTTAACGGTCGTATTCGTACGCGTCGCTCATAACCCCAGTTTTCTTAAAGCTATTTATAAAGAAACACTTGTGGTTTGAACATACCTGTTGCTGTCCGCGTAAACCAGAGCAGCAGGATCACCGTCGATAAATTAATCCATAAATAATCCGTTCTTGAGTTAATAATCCACATATTTGTCTGGAATCCCTCATGGGACACACATTACTTTTAAAAACCACACTAAAATTTCCAAATTAAATTACACACACTAAGTCGTACACGGTATTATTTCCATTGCTAGTCACAAAACTATCATGTTCACAATCCAAGCTAACAATAAAAACAATAATAATCACATTTGGACATAAACGAACACTAGATACACGCACCACCGCGGTTCTCGTCCATCTGAATACATGGTGTGCTTTGTTAGAGACGCGCCAACATGGCGGCCATATATCTGGTATTCATACGCCTAAGTTCTGCACATTTACCCTCAAATTTTTAGGATTTATCCCGTTAATAAAACCTCAAACCTATTATAATATGACTTCAAAGGATCAATCTATTGATTTATATTGATTTAATATTGTTAAATATACAAGTCATTCGACTTTAGGCCGTGAGAATTATACCGAACTATTTTTCGAGTGAACGTCAAGGAATGCGAGCGAAGGCGGAGGAACCAGCCAATGAGGAACCTCGTGAGGTGCTTGTTAAATAGAAGCGTTTTTCATATTGAACAATAAATGTATTTCTATAATTTAACAATCTACCCCCGCAAATGACACTTGGCCCTTTCAGGCAATTAATAACAATAAATATCAGCTTCTAAGACAGGATATTTTATGCCCCAGGAACTCTCATATAAACACACAAAAATAGATCTTAATTTTTTTTTTTTTTTAAAACATTTTTAACTATTTTATTAGAAGTTATAATTAAAGTCAACAAATATGTTTCTTATTGCATCGATTTGAGTCCTTAGCAACGCCTGTTAGATCAATATAGTTTCTATAAAATGTTTGTGTATTTTATTTAGCGTAGTTTTGCAATTAAAACAAGGATAATTGCGTATTTTTAAACGCGAAAAATGAGTGCTAAAGCTGTACCTTCACCACGAACATTAGCGGAAATAAATAAACAGATTATTGAAATAAAGAAAAAAATACAACTATCAGGTATTTATTAAGTGCGTAGCACTAATGGGTACTTAAAGTAATAAATAAATAAATTTAGAGGGCCAACGAAAAGCCACCTTCGAAGAGTATGAAACCGAGCGAAAATATAACACTGAATTAATTCAAAAACTCAAAAAAGATATCTCAGAACTAACAGAAACATTGCAGTTAAATAAGGATGAGAACACCGCTAAGAGAATTCGAAGTTCGAGACTTGAAACTGTTATAGGGCCATTGGTTAATAAAACAGCGGTTCAAATAAAAGAGACTTTAGATTTGCGAATTATTGATCAACAAAAAGGATTGGATTTAGTTCGCCATCGAGCTAAAAAGGTAGAAGTTTTTTTTATAAAATTTAAATTAAGTTTTAAACAATTACAAAGCATAAAAATGTATATGAAATGTTTTAAATAATTATTTGTTAATAAAGTTTATTGATAATCAATTTAATTAAGTATTTTTAAGTGATTTCAATGCAACATCAAGAATGACACTTTGTTTAGATTAATTTGTATATATTTTAGTTTAAACTAGCGATAAAATTGATTAAAATTGTTTAGAGTGAAACACATTTATCGAAATTAGCAACTGAATATCAAACGTTATTATCGGAACGTTCGCAAAATTATGCAACTGTTAAAATTGAAAATCCTCATAAAAAGGTATGCATAATCTATTCGGTACAATTAAAAATATTTTTAAGCATTAAATATGCAGTTTATAAATATTTAGAAAATGTTCGCTTTACAAAATAACATCCATCGCGTTGAAGTCCAATGGCGAGAAGCTGAGCACGTCCGAAAAAGTTACCGCACGATTAGAGGATCACTTTTGAAAGACAGTGGGCATTTCGAAAGCACTTTAAAAAGTCTAGAAGAGCAGCATCAAGTGCAACAACGGGACATACACCACTTACAAGTAATTAAAAACAAAATCACATCCGACTTGAATAAAAGTGAAATGAATTCGTAGAAAATAAATACAGATGCAGTAAAAACGCGCGCAAATGCACGTGGGACACTTGAACGCGAAGAACGAACGGCGTTGAGTTCAGGAAAAATTCGAGAACGACAAAATGCCGAATATAATAACATGGTCAACGAACAGAAGTTAGAGCTGGAACGATTGGAACGTAGAATTTTCCAGTCTGGAAAAGTAGCAGCGCCACGACCGGAAACAGCAGACGATACTGAACAAACTGAAGATGTGACCACTGAAGAAGACCAAGAAGTTGTGCTTAACGATGCTTTTAACAAGCTCAAAGATGCCACAGGTAAATTATTAATCATTTGATTCTAATTCATAAAAGAACTTCATATTTGCTAAAGTTTATTAATTCATTTTCATATTAATAAATAATTGTTTTAGGAGCAACAAGTACTTATGAAGTCTTGTTTAGATTTCGCGCTCAAAAAGACACTAAAAACCGCTTAGAGTATCTGAAAAAAAATACTGAAGCTGAAAAATATAAGCTGGAGCTACAACAAGATAAATACATGGTTGAATTGGAGCGATATAAATATGCGCAAGAACGCGACAAAGAAAAGTAACTCGGAGTAATTTGAAATAAATAGAATGTTGAAATTCAAACAATTTTTAGGCACAGTGAAGAGATTTTAAACCTAAAAAAGGACATAGAACATCAAGAAAATCGCAAAGAGAAGTTCGAAGAGGATTGTGACGAACAGGAATCTCTGTTGGCGAATTTATGCAAAGTTTTGTACGGTTTATATTTGGGATTGAAAGAAATTGGAACAGTTCCGTTAGCTGAAATAACAGAAACGCCTGAAAGTGCTGAAAAACTTGTTGGTGTTTTAGTTGTAGAGTTGGAAAATGTTGTATTTAGAAGTGAATCACCAAAAGAGGTTGAGGAGCATGTTAATGAGGCTCAAATTGAGGAGATTTTACCATATGACGACGATTTAATACCGGCAACGTATAACGCACTTTTGAGGCGGACGCCATTGCCTGTTCAAGGTCACCCCATCCAAATGATTGCTCCACCAATAGGTAAATAAAGATCTTAATTCGTAAAAGAACTTTTTATAAATAATATTTGTTGTTTGGCTCTTTGACGACAATAAAAATGGTTTAGGTATTTAATTGTGGTTACTAGCTACAAAATATATATATATATATATATATATATATTAAATAATCTTACCTTTTTCTCTTGAAGTTTCTGAAGATGAAGAAGAAGTTCCATCCCGAGGATTTCTTAAGCGTCAAGCCCAACTTGTGTTTGATGCGAAGTCTAGGAGGAAGGGAAATATACGGATTCCGATGAGAAAATAATGTTCTTTAGTATTTCTTCACCCATTAATCACAATTAATATTAGCAATATAGGATTTAAAAAATGTATAGTTTTTTTCTCGATTAGATAACGAATGTTTTCACTTGTTAATTGTTTTGAAATGATTAAATAAACGCAAGATGTTGTTGCATGCTGCAGATGGCGAATTAACAACTTATTCTGAAAAAAAGAAAAAAAATCACTGAAATTATGTGTACATTTATAAAAATGAAATGAATTTAATTGAAATTCGTATTACATTTTTGTTTTGTTTTGCATTTGTTCCAGTAAATAATAATTACAATCTTAACAATAATTAATCAACTAATAAATAGACGAATAATAAAAATTATTTTAGTTACTAAATAAATTCCGAATAAAAAAATAACTAATTCATGTTAAAACAGATCTATAATAGATTACAATTATTACAAATGAAATATTGATATAAAAAAAAAACAATTTTGATTATTCACAATCATACAGTAAGAAAAAGTACTACAATTGCATTTAATTAATGTTGTATTATTATCAATGCAAATAATACAGAAATCTTTCGTGAAAAAGATTTATATTAAAATTAAAGTCAGTCTCACGCAAGTATTTTTTTAAACCTGAATTGAATTTCCTAAATAATTATTTTGTTTTCAACTCGCACATTCAATTGACACACCGCGAACACATAAAAAACAAAATGGAGGAATGAAACAGTATTGTTAGATAATATAGTATGAATAATAAGCGAACGTATTGTGTGAAAATGATATGAAATTTAGTGAGAAATTATCACAAATACACTTCTTTTGAGGAAAAGCGCACACATATTCCAAAATCAAACTTGTCATCAGATTTAACTAAACTTGCAACAGTCTCCTCTCTGTAGTAATTTACGACTTATTTTTAACGAAAATCAATTTAATTTTCTTAGTTATTTATACATTTTGCAATCTATTCAAATGTTATTTGATAATAGAAAATAATCTAAATTGTACAACTTATATTACGTTAAAATATTACAATACCAAAATCGTTTCATTTTATAATATATGTATATATATATTTATATAAATATAATTTCTCGATTGAATATAAGCGTTTTTAAAACTCAAAGTGATTTTCTTTATTTTAGTAAAAAGGTTTATTGTACTCACAAATCAATAGAAATAATGAAAACAAAGGTATTTGGCAGTGAATGATGCTAGTATTTTGGCAGTTTTCACAACAAACCATTTTTTTTATAGATGTTATTTAAAAAGGCATAACTCGTATTTTTTTTTTGTTATTTTTCTTTACGGGAATCATGCGACTACAATCATTTGTTTTAATTATTAAATAAATCAGTGCTTGGCCTGAGTTTGTGGTTGTAGCAAAATATAGAGCATTCGAGGTGAGATTCGTTGGAAATAAAACGAAATTCTCTAAAATGCCGGATGATTTTGTCGGAAATTAAAATTATAACCTACGGATCGGAAACTGAGATTGTTGTAAACGTTCCGAATTTTTTATTTAAACTGTGTCACTCTATTTTATTGTGTTACTGTACAAAATGGAGGAACCGTACCTAAACCAGTCTGATACATTTGAACGTAATTCAATAAATGGTTTTGCTTTCGAAATTTTATAAAATTGCAACAATAAAAAACTATAAATATAGATTGGTCTATGCAAGAACTACATTTTGATACCAAAAATATAATTTTACTTACAATAAATATCACATTTTCATGCAAAAACTAGAAAATGGTTATTTGTGGCGTAAAAATTAAATTTAAAAACAAAATTCATATTTGTTTGAATTTGAAACCGAATTTGCGTATCAGACTCGTAACTTGGGTAACTACTAAAAACGATTACTTAATGTGTGACTGCGATTATTTAAAATAATTTCAATTTATAAAATGAAATAAACACCTTGGCGCCTAAGTACAATTTATTGTCTGTCAAGTGTTTGACACAGACACACACACGCACGCACACAATTTCCCAAAGTTCCCAAAATGGCCCAACAGACCATCAATTTGAACTATCAAGTCATACTTTGCGAGGGCCCTTCCCACTCAATCAAATACTGTATCTTACCGCAGGGTCCTATCCGTTTGGCTTTCACGCCGAACCGTTCCCCCGAGGCTATCCGGTTCGCCGCCCCAAAATAGATATTCACCGAACTTTTCAAATCGTCCATACTGATCTCTGGTTCCTGTTTAATAGGACTCGATTTCGGCGCGGGTGGGATCGTCCCATTTTGTTTCCCTTTAACCTCTGTTTTCTCTTGACGTTGTCGCAAACGTCGCCCGTTAAGCGCATAATCAACACAATTACTTATTTGAGAATTTTGTTGTTGATTCAAACTAGAACGGAGCGCACGTTGGCTCCATTGACCATCAGGACGAGCAGGAACAACTGCAGCGGTTTTACTAGCAGTAGGTTGACCCAAAGAGGCGTATAATTGGGCGGAACGATTACGCCGCAGACGTCGCCTTTTTACTTCTCCGTTAGGGCCAATGCAGATATCTTTTTCGCTTAGTTGGCGCTTGATCGGGCGTGGTTCTGCCGCACGCGCTTGCGGGCGGGACTCTTGTGCGCGCACTTGTAGGCGTGGTGCTGCACTAGGTACTGCTGCTGTTGATGGCACCGGTTTTGCTGTAGTTGGGGTAACAATTGCACCTTTAAGCAATGTATGAAATGGATTGTTTTTCCCTTGAAAGTCTTTCGGCGGAGGAATAATTAAATCTAGCGTACTTTTAGACGAAGCCTCATCGTCTCCTGATGTATCACAAGGTGTATTTAATTCTACTTCCGTTTTAATTTTCGTTTTTAAACTTAGATTAGTTGTAGAATTTAAATCGTAATCAAGAACTTCTGTTTTAATCTTTTCGGTTTTTAAATTAGTAGAATTAAAACTAAAATCAGGAGTGGTTTCTAAACTAACCCCAGACGCTAACGGAGTACTAGACGCCGGGGGTGTCGGCGGATCCGACATAGAAGTTGGAGGAGTCAACGGCACCTGAATTGTTTTATCTTCGGTAAAGTTGGCAAGCTTGCGCCCCTTTTTTAATTTATTCTTTAGCTCCTTCCCTCCCAATTTCCGTTTCGCTTTTTGGCGCCTAATCAACTTATCTCTCTCGCGTACATTCAACGACAAAAGACGTTTCCGTCGCTGCAAACTAATCTTCGGAAACGGTACACTCTTTTTAACAAAGCCACCTCCATGATAGTCCATTTTATACAGCTTGAAATCCATCTGGACTGGAGAAGGACATGGCGATTCTGTTTCAGAGAGTACTAAATTATTTTGATACGCAGTTCCTCGCATTAGGCCTAGCATCATGGGGTCAACAGGAACGACCATTTTATCGTCGTCGTTCGATGTTAAAGCGTTTGTAATTTGAGGAAATTCAAACTTGATATCTTCGGTGTCGTCTGGAAGGAATTGAAGCCGTTTGTTGCCTTGCCAACGCTCTCTCAAGCCATCCTCGGAGATCACGCCTACTGTGGGGAGTGTCACGCATGGAGCTGGAGGAGGAAGGCGTACCCGTAAACCCCAGATGGTAGTTCGTTTTTTTATTTCGCGACCACATTTGAAACGGTTGCGATTGTTGGTTAGGATACTTAAGATGTTTTCACGACGTTCTGATTTTGATACACTGAAAATCTGAAACAAACAATTTTTATCAAAATTTAAACTACTGCAGGTAAACCACGAATTGTAAGTACAACTCTAGTAGTGTAGATCATTCTGAATTACCTTTGGTGGTAGCTGCAACGCATGCCAGTTGTCATTAACGTATGGAATGATTACGGTGTCTAAATCATAATATTTTTTTACGTTGAACGCTGTTAAATTGAACAACATTAAATGCACCATGTCGACCCATTTTAATTCCAAACGACGCACGAATTCTTTCCCATAATTACACATAGAGCACACGAATACGTAAAATCTACAAGTGAATAAAATTGGTAATCAAATATTAATCATATTAAATTTACTCATTCCCAAGTAACCCAAACGTACAATCAACGTCTTTTTGACCTCATTTTAACTGGCCGATAATGTCGATAATCGACCAAGCAATTTCTTTTAAGTTTTAATAAAACATATTTTTTGAAACATTTATTTTGAATTTGGTTTACCAGTAAGTAACCTAGGGTCAATGGTTACTTAGGTTTTGTTTGGGGAGG
The DNA here is from genome assembly GCA_018344505.1 of Nebria ingens riversi. Classification (NCBI taxonomy): domain Eukaryota; kingdom Metazoa; phylum Arthropoda; class Insecta; order Coleoptera; family Carabidae; genus Nebria; species Nebria ingens. Next base: position 181,269 of record JADQWA010000238.1, read on the forward strand.
TAAACTTACCTATCACCGCAATATAACGGGTATTTAAGACATCTAACACATTTTTCGTGAAACCATTGTCGACATCGGCCACATTGTAACATTTGTGTGTACCACTCGCCGTTGCGGCCACAATAACAATAAATTTGTTCCATATTTACACGGTGATATGTATCCCAGTTTAATAAATCGGGCTATATATAAAATAAAATTAGAAATCACATTTGTTTTGAGAGCTTCTGGTTAAATTTTTTAAATGAACATTTGAAACTATTAACGCATTTGTTTAAAAATATTAATGAATACAGTTTGATTGTTTTAAATTTGATGAAATATATTCCTTTGTTTATTAAAGAGTAACTTACGTCGTAAGGTAATTTCGCTTTGTCTGTGGGAGGCATGGGAGCCACATCAACTCCAGAACACAATTTCCTAATATTCTCTTTACACATAGGTGGTTTGTGCGTAACAGAACGACATCGTACTTGTTGGCTGTCCGTACACTTTTTACAAATCCAACTTGAACCTAAATGCGATCATTAGAACATGTTTGTCGCAGCGACTGAAGCAAATTACCTTCTTTGATGCAGGTAACGGGTATCTCCGGTTGATGGCACTGCTGGTGGTAGCCCCTGCCGCATTTATCACAAACGGTCACTTCATGTTTATCTTTGGGCGCTGACTTTTTGCACACCACACACAACAGATCCTCGTCGGGTAAACTCAGTTTGGTGAGATCCTTGAAACACGACCAGCGCTCTGTATTATCGCCAAACTTGACCAGACATTGTTCGCGAATGGTGTCCACCTCGACGACGGTGCCCAAATAGTACCGGCCGTCTTTGTGTTTGAAGAGAACGTCTTGACCGTGGCCGAATGCGGGACGTTCTTTGTCCACTAGTGTTGTGGAATCCGGGACAACGGCTTCGTCAGCGTCTGTGTCGGGCATGGCGCTAACTTTTGCGTTGCAACCCGATCCAGAATTGAGCTGGATTGATTGGGATATCGTACTTATCACGGCAGACATCATTTGGATCAAGTAATCCCGTTAAGGCCACGTCTAATCATGGGCATTTTATTAGTATCTTTCGCTGATTTATGAACTTCTAAGTATATTTTTATAAGAGTCGAATAGATGCGCATACACACATTGTAATTTTGAGTTTATCATTGAAATTGTTATGAACCCAGCATTAGTTAGAAAACATAAGGTTAAGTTTGATTGAGTGACATGGTACTTCACATAAAACCTTACATAAATCTATCTATATCTTCTGTATGTTTACAGATTAACAAAATATAGTTTCATATAACTTTAATTCATTCAATAACCACATATATTGTTCAGAACAAATTGTTTATGTAAATAATTGCTGGTTTCAAAATAATGTTACATTTTTCTTAAAATTACATCTATGCGACTTAAATAAACAAATTAATACAAAATCATTGCACAATAAAATACAATAATTTCAATAAACTAAAATACCAAAACAAGCAATAGTTTATAAAATGTTCTATAAATTTTATTAATAAAATAATAATTCATCTGAAAAATATGTAATCCAAACATGCAAAATTACATAAATTTGAAAATAAACAAAACAAAATTAAACAAATTTAACACCCATGTCTATAAAGTCTAGACCTAGATATGTTTGACTATAATTACAAATAGATTAGGAAAGTTATGGCTGGAGACCCTTGAGGAGGGACTCCGTGATTCCTAAGAAACACCACAACCAAAAAAACAAAAGTAACCTTTTGGTTATGTTAACAAAACTATAACAGCCATGATACAAACAATAAAGCAATCATTTTGCCATTGATTTTACGCAAATTTGGTACAATTCGTTCATGTTATCCGTACATCAACCTCAAATCACGCGAAGTAACGTTCACACCCATGCAAAATTCTCAATAAAAATCAAACGAAAGTGAAATTACACATGAACACAACCCAAGAGAAAACTATCAGTTGTTTATTACAGATAATTGATAAAATAAAACAAATGATTACCGCTTGAAACCGTGTTTTGTTTAGCCCAAGTCTGGATCCACTAACATTTCGGCCATTTATTTCTCAACTGTTCACACGCGCCAAACGAACGACAACATAATCAGCGGTTTTTATTTTAACATATTCACTACAATTGACTAAAGAAAACGTTTTCTTATTCTATAGAAATGTGTAGTAGAAATTATAAACATAGTCGTTTGTTTAATAACGTAATATTAATTTAAAACTCATCGAGAAATTACATATCGTACATGTTCGTACTGTTTGAGTTATACAACTACGTTAGTCAAGTTAAAGGACAGCATCTTTGTTTTTAAATGTCAGATTTTTCATATTTTTATTATAAAATGCTTCAAATTATATTTCAACTCTCATAAATATTCAAATTATAATTTATAACGTTTATATATATTGCTTATATATATCATTAATTAACATAAAATTACATCGCGGTAAATACGATTCCGCCATTAAATTTTCCCCATTATCTCGGTTGACAAAATCCATTAATGCAATAAATATGAAAGGTTTAATTAATAAACCATGCTTTCTAATACATTATTTTATTGTATGTAATATATTTTAATAATCAATGATGGTATACATATAATCAAACACAACCAAACCGATTTTTATTAATAACAAATAAATTCATTCATATTTATTCTCTAGACAAAATGTGAACTTTTGTGTATTATATACATTTATGGAGATGAAACTATATTTATATATTTAAAATATAAAATATGTTTAAACTTTCATGCATTATTTTTTTTGTTATAAGTTAAGTAATACAAGATTTACATAAAGGCATGGGAATTGAGCCCATAAATATACAATAATGTAAATCCTAATATAACATCACAAAACACAATTGTTAGGATAAACATTTCTATTTATTTACAAGACTAATAAATATATTATATCCGATTTTATTATAACTTCCGGTGGAACCGGAACTTCCAATTCGGAAGTATTCCCTATTTTAGTCATGAAAGAAAACATAAGTAAAAATATTAATTTGTTTATTATACAATTATTGACGTCTAAAAATTAACAACAACAAAAAACTATGCTCTGTTTCTATAAATAAAAACTACTTAACCTCAAACGTTTTAGAAATTAAAAAAACTAGTCAAAATAAAACTTGCATTCATGCTGAAATATGTTGATAGAATAAATCTTATTTTTAGTTGTTATTGCAGAAACATTTAGGATATGATTATATAAAAATTATGACAATGGTGATAGATTTGTTTCTGCGAAAATAACATTTAAAAATACATGATATTTTAGTATAATAATGTTCTGCAACTGTGCAACTATTATTATATTTTTACACATTATAAAATCTGTAATAGGCCATATGTTTCATTACAATTAATCATCTAAATGTACATACATATACGAAAATATAAAATAATAAATAATCATTTATATATAATATATATATATATATTTTTTTTTGTGTGTAAATTAACCAACCCTTTGTTTACCAATCAAGAATTAATACCTGAGTTATAAAAACTGTATATACGGTTTGCTCTCGAATTGAGAGAATATTTATTACAAAATAATTACATTTTTAATCTATTTCAAATGCTTGACTATTACAAATTGACAAGCATCTCAAATATTAATCGACTATGTATATAAACAAAATTTTAAAAAATAATTCACATCAAGTGAATTAATAATAATAATTTAAAAAACACATTGAAAGCAACAAAATGTAACCTTACAATATTTTGAATTCACGATCAGTGAATTTATTACAATTGGAACTGTTTGGACAATGTTTTTACAATTTTTAACAGTTCCCTACATATATTATTAATAATATATTTTTGCCTTATCTAATCACTATTTTAACTTAAATTAACATTGCTTTAATAATTCATAAGTAGGACCCAAAATACGTCAGGATTTTTACCAATTTTTTTATCAACATAATATATCAATACTATAGTTTTGAAAACTATGTATCGGTTGGTGGCAGTTTTACTTCCGAATGAACAAAAGAGAACTGCAATGTTGGGGATTGAAAGCAATAAGGTATAGTGAAAAACTACTAGTAATGGCAATAAACTTACCTAAATAATTATTTATATTTTTTCACAACACGTTTTTATAATTTTCTGATTGTCTATCATTGAATATAACTACACTAGTCTGACTTATCGGCGATTTCACAGTACTGAAACTGAAAGACTCCACAGGAGAGGATTCAAATTAGCAAATAAGGAAAATTATATAACAGAAAAATTTTGAGGCAACAATAAATACAAATTAAATCAGCTGACTTTTGCGATTTCGTCGTTCATTTTTTGGTATAAAGAATTTTTTATTTAAAGATCACTATCTCGTTGACTTGATTTTCAAAAAGAAATGAAAAATATAACAAGTTATACAAATATTACAAAATACATAAATTATAAATCCAACTAATCTAAATAATATACAAATTGTTTTATCGTTTTCAATAAAAAATACGGGGGCTCTTGTAATGTTTTTTTTTTGTAATTTTCTTTTTTAATATAGTTTGTGTATTTATTTGTTTGCTGCCTTAGCTATATTACAATAAGTATGCTACTTAGTATGCATACAATATATTATAGTGTTGAGATCTGTGCACAAAAATACTTAATTTCAACTAGTTTTAAGGTATCTGAACTGAAGATACTACGATAACATTTTCCTTGATTACTTATAAGTTTCAAATAGCTTAACCTAAACACATTATAATAACGAATAATTTGGGATTTAAAAATATATCTTGATTTCTGATGCAACCCTAAATAGAATTTATTGAAAAAAGTACTTTTGTGTTCAGGTCTCGGTAAGCTACATTATAATTTATTATATCAACTTTACATCGTTGATGATGTAAAATGATCTAAGAAGTCACTACAATGGTTGTTTGTTTGTACTCATTGTAATGACAAAAAAGTAATGTGTCTCCTAAAAAATATTGGTAAAAAAATGAAATAAAAATAATGTAAATTCTTCAGTTTTCTTCAAAAACCTAAGCAACTGGTCTTTCTATATATATTTATATACATTTCTGACTATACCAAACAAACCACAATTGTTCAGGGAATAAATCGGTAAATAGCGCAAAATGTCGCTATGGTCACCAAATTATTAACACCAATTTACCACTAACCATTTATAATAATAATCATTATTATTATTATTATAAATACAAAAGGAACGTTTTCTTTCTGGTTATTATGTACAAAAGACTGGTCCGTACGTGTCACAATATTTCAAATAAACAATCTATCATTCCCTCAAAAAAATAAATCGTCACTTTTTATTTAAATATAATTAGAGTAACGCGCACCGTTTGCACCATGTGTAGAATTCACTCTCGACGCGCTTATCATGAGCGTTCCTAACCGAACACACTGTATTACTATTAATATTATTACTATGTACAAAATCGCGATACAATTATTAGCGCAGCACCAAAAGTCCGTGCGTTGTGCCCAAAGGCATTATAATGAATCTTCAAAAGCTGCCATCAAGTCACTCTGCATGTTCATATCTATTTGACCAGCCATCTGAAATTAAAAACAACATCTTTTTCTGTTTCCAACATCTTTGGTTTGTTCAAAGATGTAGCATAGCATGCTGACCAAATCAAACATACAGAGTGGATTTTCTTCAAAAAAAAATAATCAAAAAGAAGCATTTTCTGGCCTTCCAATTTACTGGAATTGTTAATAAAATAATAAACATAGTCAGTCACTTACCGCTTCGCGTCTTCTTCTTTCTTGTTCCCTGAGTCGTTGTCTCTCCCGTTCTGATTTGTCGGTGGCTGGTGGCGCAGCCCCCATTGGAGCTGGGGCGGCGAACAGTCCGCTGTCTTGCGTGCCTGCCAAGGTTTTCAACTCTTCTAAATTGCGATTGATTTGTGCTGGATTTTGTTGTTGTTCAGCTACCGCTTTTCTGTAAACAGAAAAATAGAAAATTACAACTTCTATTAATTCTTCTTGAATTCATACGCGACTAGGGCATGATATTAAAATTCTTACCTTGCTTTTTCTAATGCTTCCTCTTCTTCTTTCTCGCGTCTTCTTTCATTTTCAGCTCGTACCCGTTCCTTTTCAGCCTGTTCTTTTTGTTGTCTACGCATTTCTTGTTGTTCTAGCAACGCTTTTTGTCTATCAGCTTTTTCTTTTGCTTGTTTTTTGAACTGTTGAAAACTATCCGCCATCTGCCTATTACTAACTCCAGAAGTACTTGAGTTTTGTGGTGAATTCGCTTGCGCTAAACTAGACCACGAACTAGCATTCTTAATATTTTGTTCTTGTTTTGGTTTAAATGCTGAAGCAAAATTCGCAGCAACAGAATTCTTCTGTTCGGGTGGAGTCATTTTTTTCTCAATATTATTCATACCTGAAATAATAGGAATAGGAGTGGATAATTCCTCAATGGGTTTGGTGTGAATTTGGGGTGGTTTTTCTTCTTTTTTAATAGGAGGCAAAGGCTGGGAAGGGGGTAGTTGTAGGGGTTGTGTGGGTAAGGGATCGAATATAGAACTCATTGCCATATTCATGGGTATGTTCATTGTAAGGCCGTTATTGTTTAGAGGCATTTCTAATTCTTGTTTGATTGCTCCAAAGCCATTATTGTTGGAATGAAGCATATTTGGTGCGGATGGAATAACAGGAGATATATCATCTAGACCCCCATGTAAGGGGTGCATTAACGAATTCGGTAACATAGGTATATTATGAACCGGATTGATATTAGGTATATTCGGAATACTTGGAATTGAATTAATATTTGATAACGGACTCGGCATAGGCTCATTTTTGATCATCTCTTGCTCAAAACTCGCTAATGATCTCTCCAAAGGATCAGTATATGCGTTAGAGTCGATAGTGGCTAACTGAATTGGAGCACTTGGTTGCTTTTTGGTAACCGGTGTAACATTCGCTAAAGTAGCCGACCGAGTATTTGGCGGTTGATTTGTGTGTTGTTGCGGAGCTGGTTGTGCAGGTTGCGGTTGCTTTTCTTGCGGTTGTACTATCGAAGCGGTTGATTTATTGCGGTTACTCGTCGCTACAACTGGTTGTGCTACAGGCGGTGGTTGAGATGGTGGTTGTACAACAGGTTTCGACGTTATTGCGGGCGCATGGTGCGAATTATTGTTTGCGGTTACGCTCATTGATGTTTGTGGTTGACCGTTATTAACCGGTGCATTGTTATTTGTTGTACTAGTTACCACAGGGACGGTTGTACCTGGTTTCTGAGATATGAGGCGCAATAAATATTTTATTTCGCGAATTTTTAGCAAGCGTATTTCAAATTAATAAATAAATAGAATTTCTAGCTAGTCTGTAAACTCCGAGTATAATAAAAGTACTCGTTTTATGTGTATGATTTCTTTAGCGGAGATTCAGACTAGCATAAAATCTAATATTTTGAAGTACCCTCGAATTATGTACTCACATTCTGATTAGCCGGTGGTGGACCGGCCGGTTTTTTATTTTTCTTTCTGGGAGGGCGTCCACCGCGTCCTAAAATCAAAATACTCTTTCCTACCAACGCGTTCCAGTTTATTCAAGTTACTCTCGAGTGCATTTCGAAACGGAAGTTGTCTCTTCGCAACACAGACCAATCAAGAACATCGATTACATTCAAAAAGATGTGATTTGTGAATAAAACACTAGTTGTACTTTTATTATAAAGTATCATTTAGCCTGTCTTTATTTCTCAACATTATGTTATGTGTATACAACATTCATGATTTGTTCCTTAGAATTATTTATATTTATTTATTTATATATATTATATTACTTCCAACTGATCATTCACAATGATACACACCTCTCGCAAACAAAAAAAATGAAACATATATAAGAGAGAGAGAAATAGTGATATTATGTATAATAAATGAGGGGGAGTCCTCTGGGCCCCAGGGACAAAGGAACAATTTTTGTGAATGATTTTGAGATACAGCACCCCATGACTCAAATATTTCTCATTTTTAAATACATGGAACGTACACAAATTGCGAAATATTCACAATAATCTATTTTCGATCAAATCTAGCTGTGATTCAATCAACACATTCATACGAAACTATATACGGCGCATTCATACTTACAGAATTTTTTTCACCAACTTGCCAATCGATATAATAACTTTAGGCAACTGATTCCCGCAACATTCATAACCGATTTACCTAGACATTACTGTAAAATAAGATACTAAAATGGTAAATATATTTTATTTAAAATAATTAAGTTTTATTTAAGCAACATCTTATAGATAACTCATTAGATGATTGATTAAAATGACTGTTATTTAATATTCTAAATAAAATATCTAACATATCTCATTTTTACAATAAATAATTTGTTTTTAGTTATCTCATTTTGCAGTAATGTTATGCGTTCGGGTAAATTTACCCAGGGGGAGGGGGTTTACGAATTAGAAATATAAAAATATATTATTAAGTGGTGACAAATGTTGCTAGATTCTTGGTCAATATTATTTCGAAATGTGACGATATATACGATTGGCAAATCAGTTAAAAAGAGTCAGTTAAGTAGAATGCAGCAAAAGATTGCGCCTGGAGAGTATAATAATGAATAATTATTATACTTTTTGGTAGAATTTTATTGGGCTTGTACTCTTAAGTGGACGAAATAACGTAATACAAAAAGTGTGCGTTTATAAAATAAATTTTCTCATATAATATGTACAGAAATAATAATGAAAAAATTACACATATAATCAAAACGTATTGATTGCTCAGTACGCAAGGTTTGAGACATTTTTCGAAAATAAAAAAATATCAAAAAGGCATGTAAAACCACACCAAACAAAGTGACCTAAGCAAAAGCAGATCAATCAAGCAATTTTCGGAACGTGGAGGAACAGAAAATAAGTAAAAAATCAATAAACAACGACAGGCGTTTGTTTAAAAACAAAATTTCAAAACAAATCACACAATTGATTTGTTAATAAATACACATATATAAAATTTCGTTTACATAAAACAATTGTTTGTTTCTTTTTTTTTGCGATACCTAGTTTAAAATTGCCTGAGTGCAAACAATGTGATTGGAGGCCAGCGAGCTGCGAAAATTTTTTTGATCAATAAATTATCCAATAACGTACCATTACAAAACAGCAACAATACTGCAATAAATTAATTAATTAATCAATCAATCAATCAAAATAAGCAATCTGTGTACAACATATGCATGAATAACAAATAATAAAACAAACAAAAAATAAAAATAGTTTTATAGTTCACATACCACAACTGAAAAATGTTAACAAATTTTATAATCAAAAAAACCCTCAACTGGTAATTATCGGTGGTATGGTGGAGTCAATCTCAAAAAAGAAAAAAGAAAAAAAAAGAAGCAATTGCGTCCCAATTTATATGGATTGTGACGTATTTATTTAGTTTTTAAAATATTCATGATTATGATAGTGACCGGTTGACCAAACGTAGCTATTTGGTGAACTAGTGACGACTATAATCATATTTGGAGCATAACAAAAAGTGTTTAATAGAATCTGATGAATGATTTGATTTTTAGAATTTAAATATACCAGCTGAGGGTTGAAAATGGTTTGATTTAACAATTTGTTTGATTATTTTTAATTTGTTGATTGAATATTTAAGAATAATCAGCCGCCACACACATTGTCTGCATTTTTAAGCTGTAGCACGCGCCCTATTTGTATATTTACTATGCGATCTGTTTCGTTTTTGTTTTTTTTAAAATAATTATTTTAAGCGGTGGAAAGGGCATTTTTGTTTTAATGGTTAATAACATCAAATACCCAAATATGTACAACGAAAAATGATGATATTAAAAATATTAATCAAGCATAGCACATCAAAAGTATTTCGGATATTTCTGTTTAAAAAATACATACACACTGTGTCATTTCGATTAAAAAATGTATGAGAATGATATATTTAAAAATATTACGTAAAAAACGATCACCAAAAATTGGTATTTAGCACCGAAACAAACGCAATTACTCTGTTTTTCATCCTCATTATGCGCGATCGAGAACTGACACCAAATGCCACTACTCCTGTGGCGAAATTTGAACTGTTTAATTAAAATTTAAGCATAACTAATAAAAAGGGCGAATCAATTGTTTGGTTGGCATTTGTTGATAGTTTTATTAAGTCAATTCGAAGCGAATGTGCTGCCGCCATCGTCAGTTCTCAATGGTGCTGCAAGAGGAGTTCAAACAGAGTTGTAAAAATGGTCGTACGTTTAAATAAGATCAGTTGTGTTGGATATAAAAATAAAACAGGTACACATCATTTCAGTAGCTTCGTCTGACTTTTTGTATCAGATCGCATAATCAAGAATGCTGTTTACACATATTATTGGCAGTAAATTTATGTTTAGTTAATAATGGGTCTGGTGATCCGCAGCTGGCTGAACCTACATTTACATTCTATGCACTCGAGACTAACAAATATTTACGAACTAATTGTTTCCAAAGTATACACATATTCGAAACTATTTTGACTCTAAATAGAATCACACTTGAAAAAAATCACTAACTTTTATATTTCTTTTTATTTTATGTACAATAAGTTTAATTCTGTAGTTTTACAATTTGATAAAAATGTACAAAGGGCATAAAGATACGATTCAAAAACCTAGTGATTTTTTTCAATTTTTATTTAAAATGTTCTCTTGTTATAACTGCAGTTTTATTTTCGATCAAATTGTATAATGCAATATTTTGGGTGCCTGTCGTGTTGAAAATAAGAGAGAGAAAAAACGGTTTAACACAACCGCTGTATCGTATTACGAAGCAAAGTAGACTTTTGTAGTAAAATAGACAGGAACAAAATACAGAATTCTATTTGTATTTTAGTTTTATATAAATTTGAACATACTTTCGAATATATACTAGATTTGTGCCCGATTTCAGAAAAGTTCGTCATATATTAAAAACAAACAATCAATAAAAAAACGTCATATTTTAAAATAAAACTATTATTGTTAGCCATAACTTATAGATGCAATAATAATTCAGGTAGAAATCTTATTTCAATAATTCCTTTGCGTTATAGTGATTATTAAAACAGTAAATTGGCGGCTTTCTTGCACAACCTTAATAATGCAATTTTCATACATTTAGAGTAAAACTTAAATAATTAAAAAACACGATTATTTCAATAATTTACTGTCATATAGCATGAATGTAAAATGGGGGCAAATTGGATCAATTAATTATATTTTATTAAATCGAACATTTTAACTTAATTATTCTGGAATTAGATTAGCTGTAAACTAGACCAATTTCATTGTGTTTTTATATAAACTAATAAATTGTTTGTAGAAGAAAAATGTTCTGAACCTTAGCTACATTAGCCCAAATGTGAACTTTGCCCCGTGTAGCGATATGAATAATATCATACGACCAAAATTCGTGTTTAAGTCATTTAAAATCTATATAACCATCTGTAGGGAGGTTATTACGTAAAATACTCAAAGAATGTCAAACAATAAATATGTACAGTCGCGTTTTGCATTGAGTGTATTTGTGTATTAGTGTAAATTTTTTTGTTTAAAATAGTGTGTACTTGGGTGTAAAACGTATGTAAATTGATTATAGCTAAAAGTACTAAAATTAGATTGCAATTTGTCATCTTGTAAGACGACTTTGACAGGGGGTTAAGAGGGGGAGGGCTAATTTCTTTTTAAGAATATTATATTATACAATACGTCATGTTATACAATCTCTTTGAAACTTATCTCGGATCAGTCTTCGAGATAAATTATGCATTTCTAATGCATAAAAAATGAAAAATAAATTAGGTGATTTTTTGATACGAAAATAATTCGAGTTATCAAATAATAATAATTATTATTATTATTTAAGAAAGGCAGTTGTGTTCTCGTCCTTTTCTCGCTGTTCACTTATAATTTATTATATTTTATTATAAAATCTAACGCTATTCATTCATATGACTAATTAACAATAATTCAATTATACGCACTTAGAATTATCTTAACGAGAATGATAATAATTAATAAAAATTTAAACCTACACATCTTGTTGTTACTTTTTTTTTATAGTTTCGAAAAACAAATGGCACGATACGCTGAGTAATAAAAACGGTGTAAAAATAATTCAAGTTCATCGCACTACTGAAACTATTAAACCAAGCTTAATTTATTTCTAATTTTGATTCAATAAATCAACCATTAATCCGTAGGGCTACATAACCAAGCTTACAAGAACCCCATAAAATATCTTAAACATTTCACCCAATATACTTACAAAAAAAATATTCCTAATTTTATATTTATTGTTGAATGTTACATAATATGATTCAATTTTAAAATTATTCTTTTTAAATTTGTACTTTATTCTGTGTACTCCTACAGATATAACGCTGTGTACACAACCACCTACGAATTTTGTAAGCTTGATTCATGTAAAATTATAATAACACATTTAATATAAACTTGATATTTTTACTATATTAAGCCAGGTTTAAGTTAAGTGACAGTGGTGACACCTTATAACCTTTCACAAATTAAAACAGAGCAGACAACCACCTTGGAATAAAAATTAATTTAAAACAAAAATAACAAATAGCTCTCGCTTGATTTAAAAAAAAACAATACAGTATGCATTACTTAAGACAGTTTTAATACCGCTGATCGAGGGTTTGTTCAACAAATCGTCTTATTTTGGTGTTTACCGTGCGCTGTTGCTTAATTTAAAATTTATGTACACAAAAAAGAGTCTTTTGAATAAAAAACAATTTATTGTACCCGTTTGCACCGGTGATACTCAAAACTAAGTTTGGTTTCATTTAAAAACATCTCATTTCTAAAGTATGTTAAATTTCTAAAATGTAATAATAGTATCCAATCCTTAATTAAAAATTAATAAAATTTCTCAAACAAATCTTAAACTAAATAAGTTAAAAACGTTTCAAATTAAATATCTCCTATAAATCATTCGAAATGATTTAATTTTGAATTATTATCCAATATATGTAACGTAAATGCAATATTTTTAAGTAAAACCACAGAACGTATTTTAAAAAATCCATTTTAGTAAATATATTCATGACTCAATCGTAAATATATGCAGTACAAACGGGCATAAGTCGTTTGTTATTTGTTTTCAGTGGTAAAATTTGTTGTTGATAACAATTTGTATCGCTAATAATGTCGCAATGAATGAACGATAGTTTTAAGAGAGTTGGCTAACCTGCTTCACTGTCACTGGAATCACTAGAACTACTGGAAAGGCTCGAGCTGCTGGAGTCCGTGTCTGAACTGCTGCTGGAACTGGACAGTCGTGCAGAAGGTCCACCCGCTCCGCCGACTACGTCCACTTTGTTACTTTCGTCTAGAAAATAATTCAGAAAAATCAATAACAATCTAAATAAATTGTATGAATGATTTTAAATACAAGTTCTAAAGTAGAGTATTTTAACAAATGTTATAGGCGATGCTGAAAAATGTAGGGAAATCAGTATTTCGCACTACTCAATTTTACTTTAGGATTTATTTATTGTTTTTTCATATTAATTACCTTTTTTAGTGTTCTTTTTCGCATTGCCAAGTTGCCCAGTGACATCTTGCAATCTTTTTTCCAATTCTTGTTTCTTCTCAGCCATTTGCTCATCTTTTGATTTTCCTGATAATTTTTTATCTGCATAAAACAAAACAATGACAATAACAAGATTCTGACAATCAAGCACATTGTTCCCACAATAAATTAATTAAATTTTAATTAGTTGCTTAATTGTTATAAACATTAATTATCCATAATTAAACCCTAATACCAATTATTAGGAATATAATTGCTGATTGTTCGAAAAAAAAAACAATAAAATATCACCATTAATTCAGTGATTACACGAATAAATGTTTTACATGTGGGGTACATTAGCGCTCTTATACTCAATTGTACCACTAATTAAAATTTATTTTACTTAAATAAATATTGTGATATTTAAAATTGTTGTCACATAATAAATTGTAAATGTGCGTGTCTGTAATTCTGTAAGGGCAATCTGCATATTTTTAGTTACTTGTATAGAAGAAGAATTATGTTCGATATATTTAGTAGTTGAATTCAATTTATAGCTGTTACAGATTCTCCTTACAGAGTTTTAAATTACATTGAAGCAACTGGGTGTTAAATTGGTATATTCTATTAATATTTGTACTTTAAAATAATAATAATAATATAAAAAATAAACAAAAATTAGAAATACACCCATCTAACTGGTAGAGCATGCTGTCGATAAAATAATAATTAAAAAAAATTAATAAATTGTTCATAAATTTGGCAATAAATGAGTCTATAATCAGTTTTAAATCACAAAAATAGGTTTTGAAATAAATAAATAAATCGATTAAAAATGAATAGAGACTCATTGTTTGTAATTGAGGTTGAGGTAATATTTCGGGAGGAAACTAAAAATAAACCAATCACCAATAATTAATAAATTTGGCAACGTCTACCATGCTTAGTAATGTGTATAGTTCCAATTACATACGCCATTGTTAACCAATCACAACGTTATCAAATAGATAGTGTTCGTTTGTGATTATTGCGTTAACATCGGTGGATGGATAATGTACCCGCCGAGCAGACGTTAAGTAACGGGAACTTACAGTAGGGCTTACGTGGCTTTTTACGCAGACACGACGCTACGTAACTTTCCAGTTCACGTAACGTCGACGGTTTTAACGTTTCGAAATCGATTTCAATCTCGTCCGGATTTGAGTCCCTCAACGAGGGCTCGCGCGACTGTATTATGTGCACCACACGTCCTAATTTATCACCTAGAACAAACAAACGGAAAGCGCATAGTTATTAGTTAAAGATTCTCGAATTGGGAACAAAACTATACATATATATATATATATATATATATATATATATATATATATATATATATATATATATTATATTTATATATATATATTTATATATATATGCTGGTGAAGTGGTTCAGTATTAAAAAGCTCAAATTTGTCAACATTGATTATTCAAGATTAAATAAATGTTCATCATTGTATAAAGATGTCTGGTTCGCTAAAGTTTGGTATGAAATAAATTAAAATCACTACCTGGAAGTTTGTTAATATCAAGGGACAACTGTCTCTTTTCGTCGTATGACATGGGTTTGGCGTTATCCTCGTCCTCGGAGTCAAACGGAAGAACAGGAGCCGCAACAGCGTTCTTCTTCTTGCCGGGTGTTCGTGAGTTCGCCTTGGGTCGTTTGGCTGCAGCGTTTGGTCCCGTTGCGCCCGCCTTAGGCCCTCGAACACCTGCGAACATACAATGTTGTTGTTTGTTAGCTGTAGAGTTGGTTGAAATGTGAGACTGTCCAGACAGTGTTGAATGAACTAAAAAGAAAGATGAATGAATTGTTTTCGTTTATGAATGTAGGTACTTACCTTTGCTCTTGGCAGGTTTGGCAGAGTTCGCGTTCGCGGCAGGCTGGGCGAGATGCATGTGGTGTAGACCCTTGCTCGGCGGCGGCGGCGGCGGATGGTGCATGTCACCACCTCCGGGTAGTTTGACATCCCCAGCACCTAGTGCAACACTGGCTATACTCGCCCCTACGTTATTCCGTCAGCAGAGAATTCTGTTTACCCATGTTTGCGTGCGCCAGCGGTTTGCTGCTCATGTTATTCGGTACCGCTCCCTTTTTGTGTGGTTTCCCGCCCTTTTCGTTCTTTTTCCCTTTCACTTTCTTTTTCGTCCCACTCTCCTCGACCAGTTTCCGCATTTTCTCCTGCATTGCGATCAACTCTTGCTCTAGTAACTTCAACTTTGCCCGGCGTTCTTCTTCACCGGAATCTTCAGTGTCACTCGACGACTCGGAACTGGTACCGGATGAACTGGACTCGGATTTGATTCCTAATCGATTGAGTGGTTCGTCGGGTATTTTTGCGAATCTAGTTTTATAAATTTTAAATCTGTAAATACTTAAATTTCTTAATTTATGTTCTTTTGCAATGATTCAAGTAAACTTGGTTTGGCTGATGTTAAGGAGTATGCCACTCTACTGACGAATAAGTAGTAAAGAAGAGGAATTTATGATCTAATTCACGTTCACCCGTGGAGTTATAATTAGATTAAATTAAAATGTTCAATTCAATTTAATGGTTTAAATCAATCAAATGTATAGTTACTTGAATCACAAGTCAGATCGTTTGAACTTTGAAAGGAATTATTCGTAATATATAAGATAAATTCATGAGACACCACCGATGATAAAGTGCACTGCGAACGAATAAATTAACAAACAAACAAACATATAAAAAAAAAGAGTAGTTCACACTTACCGCATTTCAAAGACATCTTGTAATTTGCGCGCCATGCCCACCACATCATGATCGGCCGGATTGTACTTATAGCAGTTGGTGAATATCAGTCTAACGTCCGCCGCAAACTCCTGCGCCGTCTTGTACTCCCGATTATCCATCTTCTGTTTGACCGTACCCAAATCCATCGGTTTTTTAATAATCTCATGATAATCATGTAACCCAAGTAACGCCGCATCGACAGGTTTATAAAACGGCCACGCGTAACTCGAATGTTTCTTACAAAACAATTCCTTCAGAATCTCATTGCACGATTTGAGCGCCTCCGTTAATTTTTCCTTGGCTTTCGCATGTGCGGCAGCGGCGGCCGCTGCATGCGCCGACGGTTGGGTTGCCGCAAGCGTTTGGTTTGGGATAATGGGCGTCATGTTTGTTTGGTGGTACGGTACCAGTCCGTCCAGTTCAGGTCGCGCGGGTTTTTTGATCTGGCGACCGGATTCCCGCCGGTCGAGATTTTCGCCGATTTCGAGTCGGCGCCCGCGTTATAATGTGATTCGTACGAGCTCGGTGTCAGCTGAGTTATTGGTTCGGCCTTTCTTTTTAACGCCTTTTTTCACCTTGGCGGGCTGAGACGGTGAGACGGCGTTACCGGGGAGGACTGTGGCGGAGGAATTCGGTGGCTCCATGGGGGTGGCTAGGGCTTGCGCCACATGGTAACCGTTTGGAGGGGCGAGCTGTTGCGGCAACGAACTGTGCGTCACTGACGCCGATGCGATGGTTGTCGTTGCCGTACTGCCAGGGACTGTCGTTGGCGCTTGTGTTCCCAGTGGTAAACCTGTACTTCCTATATCGCGCGTACACAGAACACTCAATCATCATATACATTTCTCCACAATTCACACATAATATTAGTTATACGAATACTTTATGGGACAACAAAAAGCTTTATTCTAAGTATAGACAAATATATAAAGAACTGAAGTAGCAATCGACACCAGAATGTTTAGCAAATATGGCATATAGTATGGATTAGACACTGACCTGTAGAACTAGCGGCTGGGGTCGGTGTGGCTCCGCTGGATGACGAAGAAGGTCGTCCTCGCCCAACGCTGATTCCAGGTGTGCTGCCGCTGCTGGTTCGGCCTTTCTTACCTTTGATACCTTTCGGTGGTGGCGGGTCAAGCTCGACCTCCTCCTTCGGCATTATAGCAACCTGCAGCAATTGCAAAATATCGTGATAACACCGTTAACTCTCGGAATGACAGAGTTAAAAAAAAATCAAAAAAAAAAATCTTCATCGGCAGAAGGTAGATACCTTGGTCAAAAAAAGTTTCTCGAGGGTTTGCGCCATAACAACAACGTCTTCGCCGGGTTTGTTGTACACGTAACAGTTCGTGAACATCGTGTTGAAGTCTTGGATGCATTCTTTACCGACCAGTAGTAGTTGTTGTCCAGGCGCTTTTTATTGTTCCCAGATCCATGGGTTGTTTGATGATTTTGTGATAGTCCTAGTCATCAAATACAACTATGAAATTATAGGAATTGTTTTCCACAAAAAAAAAAAATTGAAAAAATTGTGACAATTTACAAAATTGCGTAGGTTTATTTGGGACATTAACGAAAACGTGCTACATTTCATAGAACATATAGAAATGGAGCTCGATTAAAACGAAATGTAATGTTATTTAAAAACTTACAGGTAAATTAAGTTTCTTAGCATCGACGGGCTGATGGAAGGGCCATGCGAATTGGTGTTTCCAAACAGCTTTCAGCACGGTTTTTTGTAAAAACTGTAGCTGGTTGGTGACCCGGCCGGGGCGGTCCGGCGGCGGCACAACCAATGGCTGTACCACGCCATTTACGGGCTCCTGGGGCACCTCCACTCTTGGTGGCGGCTCTTTGCCTTCGGACGCTTTGCCGCCGCCACTTTGAGACTTTACAAAAACAATAGTCTCAAAAAACCATCATAAATATATCAAAAAAAATCATCGAAGAAATAAATAATATAAATAACTTTTTACATACAATTTATTTATCTAAACTACAAACGAACTATACAAAATTATTCTTTTAGTTTTTTGTTTTTTTTTGTTTTTTTTTTGTTTCAAATAAATTTATTTTAACAGATACATTTTCTTTAAATAATTTAAAATCACTTACGGAATTATTTGTAGCGATGGGATCTACTTGTTGCATTTTGTCAGAATCACTGTCGTCTCTGAAACACGAATAAAATAATTATATTTTTTTAGTCATTAATACAATTTTAAAATTATATCACTCGAAAATTTGAAGAGGCATCGTTTGAAACATCATGTTTAATAGAGCAACTAACGATTGATTCTGATTATAATAGATTCTACTAAAAGGAAATAACAAAAAGAATAGATTTGATTATAGGAAATATTAGTTTTTCTATAGAAATAGGTGTTCAACAACGTATTTAGTAACTATATAAATAGGTTTCAATATACATTTCGAGAAATAAAAATGTAAACAATGTTTGTTGTAATTTAATATGACACCGTAAACAATCTATTTAATATCATTGTCTACACATTTTTTTTACTTTACTAAGGTACAGTTTAGCATTAAAATCTGGAGCGTTCAGAGCTGAAAATAGAGTGTTTAGTGCTCTAAATTTCAACACCAAAACAAATAATTTAAATACTTCAAAATCCAAATGTTAACATTTTACAAAATATGGCTCTTTCATTTCTGTTTTAATTATATTTAAACAAATAACCGTGAGATGTATTATTCGCAATTATGATTTATTTGTTTCTGAAAACTCACATTTTGATAATTTAATTGATCTGGACCAGACAGTCAGCTGGCTTGTAAGCAATGAAAATGCAGCATGTTTTCCATGTTTAAGTAACGTACTTGCATCCTAATACGTTAAATAAGCATCCACAGACCGAACCTGGACAGGAAATCTCCATTAAAATCAAAAATATGATTTTATAATTTACAACTTGTATTTTTTTTTATCAAATTTTTCTACTAACGCTTAAACACCCGACTATAATTTAATTTTTTAAACGATTCATTTTGACAATTTGTGTATTTTCGTTCATTGTGGCGGCTCGTTACAAATATTACTACCAAAAAAACAGTTTAAAATTAATTTCTATCAGCTCGTTAATTTACAAAGACAAAAAAAAAAACCTTTAAAATCTTTTTCTATCGACGTCAGGCTATTTTACTTTTCTTATATATGTACATATTTGAATCTTTATTTATGTTTTAAAATTTACTCTGGAGTGTTTGTAATTTATTTAAATTTTGTTCATGAAATTAATAACCGGTATAACGAAATATATTATGTTTTCGGAAACGTTTGGCGGCTTGTCACATTAGGTATGTGCAAAATCAGTCAATAAAACATATAATGAGTATATGATTTAAAATTTATAGTATGGAGATTTATGAGTTAATTCGTAATTTTGCCCCTACATCATATACGAATGACTAATTATAATTTGGCGGTTATTTTAATTTTAATATTATTGCATCAGCCTTATATAAATTGTTTTAGTAGTGATTTTGGTGTTCTGGTGCTTCCTATTTAAAAATGTGTGTGAGTATGTTGCAGGTGCAATAATAATAAATGTTATCGCGCGTAAAATTGTACACTTCATGAATAATGATATAAAAGCGATAATGCAATAGTAGAATTTGATAAACAAGTCAAGATGATCAGAGCGATAATAAAAATGCCACACCCCCTCCGCGCTTACCTAGACTAGAGGTATTATTTCGTGAATTGAACATTTTCTAATGGTGATCCCGATCCCGCGCGTCCAATGCAATGCCCCGCGAATGAAGGACTTGCATTGGTAGTGGAGTATGTAAATAGTGTGGCTAATAAGATGCAAAGGGGATGATTTCTAAGCAATATAGAGCACAGTTGCAGAAAATGATAACAATAATAATGTATGTATATAAGTAAAGAGCGCTAGGTCCTAGATGTATAGCAAAAAGACCTTGGAAACAACTCGCGCCAGACAGCTTAACGGGTACGAGTCTAGTTTGTTATAATACAACGGTCGCCTTTACAAGAACGTTATTACAGGTTTCGCGGCATGAACGCGGGAAAACACATCAAATACCATAAACGTACGACCAAACATACATAATTCTACACATTTTTTTCTGTTTGAACAGAATATACACGCGAAATCGCACGGAAAAGTTATTCTGTGCGCTTTCACACAACATGGCGGGTTAACAGTCTTCGCATAGGACAGTAAGCCGATGTACATTTTTACTAATACACAATAAACAATGTCCCATGCCATCAACCCTTTGTTATTTTGTAAAAAACATCATCTTCACAACACGTGTGACACTTTACCTGCATTTTTTCACGAATAATCCACATGAAAAGTGTGAAAAACACGGAGTAACACTGCACACTGCACTACAACCAAACTGGCTTGGCGAATACTGCCGCGGCCGCGATGGCCGACCTGTGCGCAAACATCCAATTGCTCCTGTAAATTGAGCTCCTTTTTTCTACTAAATGCACTCATTTTCGATCAAAATTAACATAGAATCATAGATGCCATTACATAATTCATCATTGAAGCACATCATTTTTATTATATCTATTACAGGGGTCTCGATTACGATGGATTTCTAACGATATGGATTTCCTTCTGTACAATGGCGACACGAAGCCGTTTAGCGCCACCGTCTCGACTACAAGCTATGCTATTTTACTGATTCATCCACATACGGATTTTCCTTTGCAAAATTCCTATTTTCACACACAATTATTGCTAATTCAAACAATTTTTTACATATTCAGATACAGAAAATACAATTTTTATTCGATTTTCTTTTATTTCACAACAGTTTATTTGTTAACCTCAAAATCAGTTTAGTGTCCATAAAAGTTAAGGTCAATATTTTCGTGGAAGAAACAACACTTTTATGAACACGTAAATTCACATACATAATTATAATCACACATAAATATTATTTAGATTTGATTTTGTCAAGAAAAGGTGAAAAAAATCTGAACAATCAAAACATACGCGACTCTCGCACTTGGCCAATGAGGCGGCAGCTTTTATTTTAAGACATGACGCTTTAAAATGGCGCCAACTATAAAATCCCCTAAATTTAGAAATAATTAAAACAAAAATTGTAATAAAATATTTTTATTTATGCATAATTATAATACATTCCAAGTTTCTTCAAAAGCAGAACATAATTTTGTACAAGTTAACGCTGCTGACAATGGATAGTTACTTATAGAAATCGTCTCTTCCGTGTAATCCAAATCAAGTGCGCCATGAGCCATGGCACCTACGATTATTGCGATTGGTTCTTCATCAGTTGGCACCAGTTCTTTACAATTTGAAATTACTTTCGATGAAAAAGACATACAAATCTTCCTCACACCAACAGGTAAATGGTCAGTTATTGGATTTTTGATAACTTTTAATAGTTTCATCGAACTGTCGCTGGCGCGAACCGCGAATTTATGTAAAAGTTGCACTAAAATCATAGAAATATTAACATCGTAGCGTCACACACAACTTTTTACCCTCTATTTACCCATTAATCCTGCAAATCTTTTATATGTTCTTGGTATCCGTGTTTGTGGATTAATTTCGATCAAAACATTTTTTTCCGTATGTAAATAAACTTGCAAAAGTCCCGCGCGATTGAGCGGACTATCCATCAACATTAATAAGCATTGATGTGTAATATCTGGGCGACATGAGCCCGGTTCCCGTCCATTTTTTCGTAACATATGAGCGTGATCGTCACAATTTAACAATGCAAACGAATTCCCCATCTTAACACTTTCCAATTGAGCGTTTTCCAATATAATAATCAAACGTTTCTCTTGGTTTTTAATATGCGACGTAACCAAATGTTTTGGTACTGGATCAAATTCATCTTCGTCGATATTATTTCCCTCCCTCAACTTTCGTTTACCCATTTTATATAAATATAACCTTAAAACACAAATCACGTGTATTTGTCAAATCAAATTTTTACTTCTCCGGCACTGGCAATAAAAATGCAAAAATATCTATTATATATTTTTTAATTACTTTTAATGTAATTCAATCGTTTTTTTATTCATTTTTAATATATATATAGCTTTTTTGCTTTTTTTTTTTTAAATAAATGATTCAAATAAATATGTTTCTATATAAAAAATGCGTGTACGCCAATGTAAATCTGTCAATTTTGACATTTCTAATAAATAATGTGCACAACATTACTATTTTTATAAATAATGGACATAAATGAATTGAAAAATTCGATCGCTCAGTATAAGGAGCAAGTATGTTTATTGGTCAACTCAATCCAAACCAAAAATGATTATTTATGTTGTTGTTTTTAGTTATCTCAAATAAAACTAGCGATTTCTGTAACTTCGGATGGCCCAGATAAAAATGATTTAATTCATTTGAAAGCAGATATAGAACAGCTTATCGAATTAACAGAAGAGAATTTAGAGACGTTACAGATCAAAAATGAACAACCATCAACATCTAAAAATGCAGATCCTCTGGAGGATGAATATATGTTGTTTATGGTGATAATTGGAGTAAATATTACTTGTTTCTTTTTTTTATTTCATAATTATTTTAGAAAGAAATGGAAAAAGAAGGGGCACTGGAAAACAGCCAAGATGATTCAAAAGATGACGACATTGAGGTATGTTATATATTAGTTATATCACTTCTGAAAATATTATAAAAGTCGTTCAAAAATGCTCCATATTTCTCCTACTAATATATGTCTAGTCCCATACATAACAACCGAAATATCTTCTGATAAGTATCTCTTAAATCACATGATTCTAATTCTCTTGGAAACACTATAAATACTTCAGCAATCTATGGAAAATATTAAAATTTTCCTATAAATACGATAAATATATTTGTACATCTCAAAATACTCAATCTTCTGGAAATTTCAATTCCTCATTAATTTCCTGAATGTTATCCTCGTTCCTGATAAAACACCAATGAGATTTTCTAAAAAACAAAAGTGTTTCAACACTGTTCCATCCCTGCTAGAAACACCACAAATTCTCATCAATTATCTTCTATGTTGATGTAGAATGATTTAAAATCGCTGGAAGGTATGAAATGCCAAGCACCTCACATCCACTCATGGGGCGATACTGTGTACCATAACGCCATGGTATGTGGTACAGTCCCATCCGACGAAAAACAACCATTCCACGAAATCGAAGTTAGAGTTATGTACACAAACCCAACCCATCAAGAAATGCTTCCATGCCCTTATTTTTTAGATGGTAGTTGTAAATTTACGGACGACAAATGTCGATTTTCACACGGCGAATCAGTATTATTATCAAGTTTGCGAGAATTCAAGGAACCCAACTTTGAGTTGCTCAAAAACGGGTGTAAAGTTTTGGCGAAACGGTCGAATAAATTGTGGCATCGGGCGATTGTTAAAAAGAATAACAACGGTGAATGCACAATTAAATTCGAGTCGAATAAAGAAGAATTAATTGTTCCGATACATGATGTGATTCCTTTGCATGATGATGATGATGATGAAAGTGGAACTGAAAGTAGTGATTCTGAAACTGAAGATCCTGAAGATTGGTTGGTTCAGCAGAGTTTGTTGACGACGCCGTCGTCACAAATGTTGGGTGATTGGGAGAAATATACAAAAGTAAGTTATTATAAATAGTAATATTTTGTAAAAAAATTACCAGCAACATATAGACTTTTTTTTATCAATGTCTAAAGTTTATTATTTACACTTAACATTTAGTGAATTCAAACAAATGTTTCTTATGAAGGAACAAATATGAGTTTTGTTTCTATTAGATTAATATTATTTACTGGTTTATCAAGTTTAGCGACCGTTGATAATTTTTGAATAGATTATCCCGACGTTTATTTAATTTGGCGGGCAGCGATGGGTCACATGCCGCCATTTCAAATAAGCATGGCTCTCAAACATTGAAAGTATTAAATAAATATACAAACATATTTTTTTATAAAATTATATAATGAGAGCCATCAAAAACGCATAACACTTATATAATAATTATAGGGAATAGGATCAAAATTAATGCAGCAAATGGGCTACGTAATAGGCACAGGTTTAGGTCGATTTTCAGATGGTCGAATCGATCCAGTTGAAGCAGTAGTACTTCCGGCAGGAAAATCTTTAGGTAATACGCAAAACCATCCCTGAAAAACTTGTAATTTTCATTAATATATTTTTTAAAGATCATTGTATGACGTTACGAGAAAACGCAGGGGGTGACGAGAATCTATTCAGCGTCGAACGTCGCCTGAAAAAATTACAGAAAAAACAAGAAATCCAAAACAAAAAAGCGTACGAACGAGCTAAACAAAAGAAAAATGTTTTTGAGTTTTTGAACGACACTTTAGTGTTGTCGAAAAGCAAAGATGTACAAAAATGTAAAACAAAACATCGACAAGAATTAAAAGCCGAAACGAATCGTGATCTGAACGTGGCAGGTTTAAAAATTGAAGAGGATGTAAGGCGGATGGAACAAGAGTTGTTTAAAATTCGAGAGTCATTAGTTAGGCATAATAATCCGGATACAGCGATGAATAAGAGTTTAACAGTGAAGTTATTTGCTAAACAGAGAGAATTGAAACGGTTGCGTGATTTATCTAAAAATGTTTGTAACGAACAAACAATTAGAAAGGATAAGAAGAAAATGACTATATTTTAAAGAGCCACAATGGCCTTAAAGTCGTCCTAAACGATTCTAAATCAAGATAGAAAATTAGGCTGTCAATTATTGTATATATGCCTTAAGGCTACGAAATTTTGTAATTGCTTTTGCGCGTTTTTTGATTTAGAATTGAATATTTTAGGAGTCGTAAGGCTTGATTAGTAATAAATGTGTAAATATGTTTTCCAATACTTTAATAAAAGTAAATTACAGTATTGAATAGAAATTTTATTTTAAAATCTTTATTTTAGCTGCAATATTTTAAAATCATTCTCCAAAGTATAGAGTTTGACTACAAGAAAATAATATGCAATATCAAATATTGAGATTCATCGATTTACATGTCGTTTCCTAAGTTTTATATGTTAGTTACTTCCCATGATTTTTGAGTTATTTAAAATATAGTGCCTTGGTTTAATCTCAAATTTAAACTGCATGTTACTCTTGTAGCATATTATTATTATTATTATTATTAGTATACTCTACAATTCCATTTTATTTCATTACCAAACAAAAACATGTGTGGCACAATACAAAAAATGATCGTATATACCTTTTAGGTATACCAGCGTAATTTAGTATACATATGTATTTAAAGTGTCTGCTCACACTGCACGCAAATTGCAGCCTGAATTCAGTATTGCAATTTAGAATCGTGTAGTGTAACGGTCAAACTTCGTTTTTAGTTCTGACCGTTTCAGATTTTAAGTCCGAACTCAGTTGCGTAAAATCAAACGTTATACCAAATGTTAGTGCTTCGAATGCGCGTCTTATTTTAGTAAAACGTATGATTTTAAGTAAGTGCAATGTGAACTGACTCGTCTTGGTTGCGCGTTCAAGGTGATAGTTCTTGATGCATCGGATCGTATCCACAACTAGCATCATAGGCGGATCCTTGATCGTAGGCGGATCCCATCGAGTACCCCATAGAGTCTTGTGGCGGAGCGGGAGACATCATCGGTGTAGCTGTTCCCGAATAGGGTGAAGCTCCAGCGGCCTTTTTAGCCGCGTATAAATTCGCTTCCTCCTGTGCTTTTCCGATATTCTTCTTGTAGCGAATTCGTTTATTTCCAAACCAATTCGAGACTTGGCTCACTGTTATTCCACATTTACGTGCTAATTCTTCTTTAGCCTCTTCGCTTGGGTATGGGTTAGATAGGTGTGAGTAAAAATATTCGTTTAGGATTTCGGAGGCTTGTTTGCTGAAGTTTCGGCGTTTGCGCCTGGCGTCCAAAAATCGCGAGCGTAGAATCATGACTGCTTCGCAGGTGGATTGTTTAAGTTGCATTTGAATCGAACTGAATTTTTTATGGATTATTTGTACCATACGTTCAATCTCTTTCGGTGTAATGGGTCGCGTTCGCGACTGCTCGCGTAAGAGATTCATGACATGAGTTGTAAATTCGTTGCAAGCCTGCTCGTATTTTTCGAGTTCTTGATGGTAAATTTGACGAATTTGAGCTAATTTGGCGCGGTAATCCGAATGTTCGATTGCGTTATCTGGTTGGCCGGGACCCCCTTGAGCGGCAGCGGACGCCGAAGCTGCAGCACCGGCTCCACCGCCCTTCTCAGGTCCGGCAACACCTTCTGCGATTAACATATTATCCAGTCGCATTAATTGAGGATCTGGAGGCTCTTCCTCTTGAGTATTTCTCAATGAAAGTACTGTTTTCTCTTTTATTTCACACAAAACAGAAAATAGCGCCGGTTTCATCCGATGACAATTTAGTGTGTGTTTACGAGCTTGTGCCTCATCCAAACTTTGATCAGTTATATTCATAATCTGTTGTAAAATTTCACCGATGTCTTGTTTACGTGCCTCAGAGTCTCCGCCGCTGGGTGCTTCGCCTTGAGGGGGCATTCCGTACGGCTGAGGCATCATACCACCACCTCCGTGCCCCATCATTCGGGCTGGATCGTCCATCATATGGGATTTTCACGCACAAAACTATTTTTGAGATAAACACCTCACACGTACAAAATGGAGGTCGTTTGACAACACAGGTAAACAAAAGGTTTTGGATTTGGATTCTAATCAAAGTACGCAAGCGCAGGTGAATATTATGGATCCATTTCAAGGACTTTTTCAGCATGATAGAGTTGGAGTAGTTTGAAGAGAGGCGCAGATAGTAAGCAACGTACTATACAGAGAATGATGTACGTTCTGAAGTTGATGAAGATCTGTAACCCCGAAAAATTAAGATATACCAACTAACCGCATCTAACCAGGTTAAATCGATAAATATATATCAATTTCTGGTTACGATTCCATTTTAGAACGTTATTAGTAATGATTAATAAAATATTTTTGTTCGATGTATATTTACTCGTTTGTATTGTGTTAATCTGGATATTTTTGTATATAGAAGTTTATAATTTAGTGCATTTTGTTCAAATATTTATATTTTTACGAGTTTTAAATATATCAACAAGTGTTTTACTTATTTACTCTATATATCCTGCTACCCTGCTTAAAATAAAGGTAATTTCTTATATATTTTTTAATCAAATAAGACCCTAAACAATTAAAATGCATAATAAGCAAACAAAAACTGGTATTCTTGGATACTCGCAGTTGTTTAGTTATAATAAACAAGTGAAGAAAAAGTTAAAAAATCATAAAATGTAAAAAAAATATGACAAAACATTATAAGCATGACTTCAACGTGATAAATTTCATAAGCTTAGTAATTTGATAGTAAAATAGATATAACGTAGTAATAATATTCAAAACGTGTTTTTGGTTAATATTTTAGTGATTTGAGGTACGTGAAATTTCCTTTTTGTACTTACTCTGCCACACACAACATTTGCAAACGTAGAATGTCTTATTTCTCGTCCCAAATTTACTTATATATATTGACAACTGCTCTTCAAGTTTGAATATTGTACACTACTATCTTTCTATTGTTAGAGCTCAATTCTAGGATTTCCGTTTAGACATATTCTGTGATATTTGCGCATCTATTTGTTGTGGTTGCGTTATATAGTACAATTGCAATGATTTGATTTTACAATTCATTATTTAGATGGCAATAAATCCTGTGGTCACAAATAGCTTTCCGCTGGCAGCTTTGTACGTTGGCGACCTGCACCCGGATGTCACAGAAGCGATGCTTTTCGAAAAATTCGCAACAGCTGGCCCAATTCTCTCTCTGCACGTTTGCCGCGATTTAATAACACGCCGGTCATTGGGCTACGCATATGTGAATTTCCAACAACCCCTCGATGCCGAACGCGCACTTGACACCATGAATTTCGATCTGCTAAAAGGTCGACCAATTCGCATCATGTGGTCACAACGCGACCCTTCTTTACGCAAATCAGGGATAGGAAACATATTTATAAAAAACTTAGACAAGAAAATCGACAATAAAGCCATGTTCGACACGTTCTCGGCGTTCGGAAATATTTTAAGTTGCAAAGTCGCTCAGGATGATACCGCCGCCTCTAAAGGGTACGGATTCGTGCATTTTGAAACGGAGGAGGCCGCGACAAAAGCCATCGAAAAAGTTAACGGAATGTTACTTAATGGTAAAAAGGTATACGTTGGAAAGTTTGTCTCGCGCAAAGATCGCGAGAAACAGCTCGGTATAAAAAGTAATATTTTCACGAACGTCTACGTCAAAAACTTTGGTAATCGTTTAGATGATCAGGCCTTAAAGGACGCGTTTGAGAAATTCGGTACTATAACTAGCGTTAAAGTTATGCGAAATGACGACGGGACATCTAAGGGTTTCGGATTTGTGGCGTTCGAAACGCCACAGGCTGCAGAGCAAGCCGTAATTAATTTGAATGGAAAAGAAATCATTCCGGGATTGACTATTTGCGTGTGTCGCGCTCAAAAAAAGGCGGAGCGCCAAGCAGAACTCAAAAAGAAGTATGAGCAGCTAAAAATAGAACGGTTCAACAATTGTCAAGGGACGAATCTCTTTGTAAAGAATTTAGATGATGGTATAGACGATGAGCGCTTGCGCAAAGAGTTTGAGCCGTTTGGTACTGTAACTTCCGCTAAAGTTATGTCCGAAAACGGACACAGCAAGGGGTTCGGTTTTGTTTGCTTCTCATCAGCGGAAGAAGCAACAAAAGCCGTTACCGAAATGAATGGTCGCCTATTAGGCTCCAAGCCGTTATATGTTGCGCTCGCACAACGGAAAGAAGACCGTAAAGCCTTTTTGGCGGCCCAATACATGCAGAGAGTTGTGAATATGCGTGCGCAGCAGTTGAATTTCGCGACACATCCGGGACAGTTCTTCATTCATCCTATAAACCATCAACCGCCGCGATTTTATTCCCAGACGTCGCTGAATACAATGAGGACCACAGCGGCGGCTGCTCCCAGATGGCCCATACCGTCACAGATTCGGGCGAACACACCTGGTGGGTCCATTTCAGCGCTGCAGAATTCCTTTAGGGTAGGCCCGCGTCTGCCGCCTGGTCAGTCTAACAACATGCGTTCTGTGTTGGCTAGGCCCATTACCGGACAGCCGCCGTCCAGGCAGCAGAAAGGTGGCAACCCCCCGGCAGCATCCAACGTCCGCGGTCGCCAAGTGCACTTTCAAGTAGGTACTTATATATAATTTAGCCACTTTGGCGTGCGTGCGTGTCTTTAGTTTATTTTAGCGCTTAACAAATATCTAATCGAAATGAATTACTAATTATAAAAAAAAAATGCAAAAATACCGCGACATTTCTTACTTTAGGAACCCCTCACAACCGCTGCACTGGCCGCAGCACCTCCTCAAGAACAAAAACAAATCTTGGGTGAACGTCTTTTTCCGTTAATACACCGTAATTACCCAGATCTAGCTGGCAAAATAACCGGCATGCTGTTAGAGATTGATAACGCGGAGATCATTCACATGCTCGAACATAACGAGTCCCTGAAATCAAAAGTTTCAGAGGCTCTAGCTGTTTTGAAAGCCCATCAAACTAAAGTTGATGTTGACAAATAATTTTTCCATTTACTCAGGTATTATTTAAAAAAAAGTTCCTTACATTACTTTGTGTTCAACAATTTATTATTTCAATAATAATAATTGTTTATTATAGTTTTTTGTGTTATGTTTATGTAATGTGTTCGTGAAATAAAATTATTATTAAAATGCATGTTTCACAATAAATGAAAAGGGTTGCTTGTCACATCATTTTAAAACTTAATTTTAAACATAAAATCAACTTAAAAATGTTTTTAAAGTCGTTTTTAAAATGAATGTGTGCAAGATTAGTTGTGACAAATAAGTTATTAGTATTGTTGTTAATTTTTTCTGTTTTAACTATGGTGAAATTAGACCATACTGTTATAAAATCAAGTCAAAGACCTCTGATGGGTGCGCTGGTATAAGAATCAACTTCATTCGTTGTTTCTTGCATTGAGATTTAGTTTTATATTATTTATTCATAAACAAAAGTCATAATATTGAATTGTTTAGTGGAAATAGTACTGTTTTGATAAAACTATGTTAATAGAGTAGTTTTAAAAGTGTAAACAAGTAGTTAAATAAATTTATGTAGCTCAAAACTACAGTTATAAATCAAGACAGTAGGAATAGTTGAACGGTTTGACCACAGACATATTCAAGAGTTGTTCAAGACTTGTGTAGTTAGCAGTAGTTAGATAAGTGTTTGCGTAAGTATATTAGGAATTGTGTTGCACTATAGTTTTGGTTTTGGTGAGTTTACTATATTATTCGGGTATTGTTATCAAAATGAATTGATATTAATTTTTCTACAGACAAGTTCGTTGATGCTTTCTCTTTGGCATTGAAGTTTTTTGAAAGTATACGTATTAACTGTGCGATTAGTCATCTGTAAATCCAGACACATAGACATTTAGATACATTTGTGTGGGAAATTTTATAAATATAAAAATGACGAATAACGATTCTGGTAAGTAAATATGTTATTTACACTATCTAACTAGTCTTGTATTATAACAGTTATTATAAAAATATGTTTTTTAGTTGGAGAAGTACGGGAGAATATTTCGTTAAAAACTGGAACCCAAAAACAATCTTGGTTGAATTTGTCGTGTAAAGGGGATTTTTTAGGAGGCTCAAGATTGATTATTCTATCATTTGCCGGTCTTACGATAGCAATAACAATTTCGTTGATAATACAAATTTATTATGGTGATTATCAGGTATTATTAATGAAATTTAAAAAAAATGGTTCTAAACATGTTTAAACTGAAATAATATTTTTAGATTGTTCCGCATGGAAGTGTTGCAACTGATAGCACTGAATGCTCCTTGATTGGAGTAGATATTTTAAAGAAAGGAGGAAACGCAGTTGATGCAGCTATTTCGAGTAGTTTGTGTTTAGCTGTTGTTAATCCACATACAACTGGATTAGATGGGTAAATTACTTTATGTATTATAATCAAAACACATTTGTTTATAAAATTGCATTTGGTTTTTAATTTATAAAAATCTAAAGTTACAAATAGTGTCTTTCTTATTTAGATGTGGAGTTATGATGGTATATAGTCACAGAACTCGAATGAACCCAGAAATAATTGAATTTTCTAATGAAACTCACTTAGAAATCGATAATATATCAGTTAGTCGATTAATAATCGGCTTAGCGTATACACATTTAAAATTTGGTAAATTACCATGGCGAGATTTAGTGAAACCGGCTGCTAATTTGGCTAGGTAAGCATTTTTTTAAATTAATTATTTTAGAGATTTTAAACTAATAATTTGCAGCCAAGGATTTATTGTTAGTCTACCGCTTGCCCAAGCTGTAGCAAAGGCTAAAGTTGGGCATTTATTCCCAAATTTAGACGCAGGCAAAAATATTAGCTTAGAAATATTGGGATCAACACTCCACCAAATTGCTGATATACCAGAGGATAGTAAGTTACAGTTACTCATAAATAAATAAACAACATGTAGACTTATGCAAGTTTAATATTTATTTTATAGAGTTACAAGCATTTATAGAAACAAAAACTACTTTAACTCAAACGCAAGCAATCAAATCAACATTTTATGATTACAACATTTACGTTCCGGATTATCCATCGATTGGGCCTTTACTTTTAACAAATTTACAACTCATAAATAATATTACATTCACTCAAGACGACATAACAAAGCCGGAATATGTATACAGATTAGCTGATTTATTGCAAAATCTTTACTACGATTTAAACATTGATGAAAATTACCACGAGGGCACTTCGTCCAATGTGGCAGCCGTAGACCTGAACGATCTTTATGTATCACTTGTAACGTAAGTACTTATAAAATTAAACTTCTTTTTGTATAAACTTTCACAGTTTATACGAAAATTAATTAAAACAAAATGAAGATTTCACCTGATATCGAAATACTTAATAGTTTGTTAATTTTCTTGTAAAAGTTAACTAATTATATAATAATTTTTTAGAGGTTTGGAAACGCCTTTTGGCACTCAAGAATTAACACCGGGAGGCTATATTTTAGATACCAATTCTACCCTAAAGACAAACACGAAAACACCAATAATAATTACCGATAAAAATTATATTTGTGGTCGACGAATTGTTATGGGTACTGGTGATTTGTCTATAGCAACTCAAGTGATTGCTTCTTTACTTGTTGGAGGAGAAAACGCGTCTAGTTCCGTAGAAGGTCCTAGATTTAGGATCCTTACCTCTAACAGTATTGGAGTTGAAGGTTTGTTCAGTCAGAAAACATATTTTATTTGTTTTTTACATAATTATTTAACTAGATTCCCGCAAAGTGAGATTTAATGAAGCTGTTTCTATTTATTTGCGATCTTTGGGTAAAATTGAGATGCTTTCCGAACCTTACAGTAGTTGTAATGTTGTAGAAAAAATAAAAGATGATTTGAGTTCGCATTCGGACAGCCGAGGTGGGGGTTTGGCTTATCGTTTTAAATAAATAAATGCTTCTACCAAAGTTATATATAAATATATTCTAAATGTGATATTATTTAATAATTAATAAATATTAATTGTAAATGAAAAGAAAATTAATTAAATATTAATAATTGTTATAAGATTTATTCATAAAAATAACACAAAAATGTACTGTGGTCTATTTATTTATTGTTTTAAATAATAATTATTGAGATACGTAGTAGGAATTATATTTATATACCTAATATATTGTTTATATTCATTTTTTCAATGTGTATTACAACAAAATATATAATAATAATGTACTTATACATATATTGTTGTGTATTTATTAATAAAAGTAGAAATTAGTGAATAATTTTGTATTAAATTGCTTTATTTGAACAAAACACCCTTGATATTGTTTACTACATACACTTATGGCATATTTTAATTAAAATAAAATCTATATGATCAATAAATAATATGAGAATTAAACGGTAGATAAATAAAATTATATAGGCAACATGTAGTACATGATATCAATTTTGAATCCCAGACACCGTTAGTAGCGACGACATGCAGCGTGTGGACAAAATATTATAGATATAGAGTATGTGCTGTGAGGTCTGGACCTTTTCCAATCTCTGTGATCCGGATACAAACTGGGATTTTAGTGTTTTCAAAGACAAAATGTGAAATGTGTGACCAATATATAAAATGTATTATTTATTTAATTTCTAGATGTTGTTACTGCATAAAATTCAAAAAGGGTGTTTTTGATGAATAAAATATCTTAAATAAACAGTTTATTTAATCTTTATTTATACATCTTGGCATAAAAAACATTTTCGCTGCGATTCGCAAATTTTTGATCGCAAATTGTTGGCAGGGTTCATACCAAGTGCGCGAAACGCGAGGGAGCATTCTGGAGCTTGTGGTTCTCGCGGAATTAATTAAAAACCATATTAACAGAAATCGTCAAAAACAGAAGGCTATAGCCTTCTGTTTTTTTGGCATAAAAAACATTTTCGCTGCGATTCGCAAATTTTTGATCGCAAATTGGTGGCAGGGTTCATACCAAGTGCGAAACCGCGAGGGAGCATTCTGGAGCTTGTGGTTCTCGCGGAATTAATTAAAAACCATATTAACAGAAATCGTCAAAAACAGAAGGCTATAGCCTTCTGTTTTTTTTGGCATAAAAAACATTTTCGCTGCGATTCGCACATTTTTGATCGCAAATTGTTGGCAGGGTTCATATCAAGTGCGAAACCGCGAAGGGAGCATTCTGGAGCTTATGGTTCTCGCGGAATTAATTAAAAACCATATTAACAGAAATCGTCAAAAACAGAAGGCTATAGCCTTCTGTTTTTTTTGGCATAAAAAACATTTTCGCTGCGATTCGCACATTTTTGATCGCAAATTGTTGGCAGGGTTCATACCAAGTGCGAAACCGCGAGGGAGCATTCTGGAGCTTGTGGTTCTCGCGGAATTAATTAAAAACCATATTAACAGAAATCGTCAAAAACATAAGGCTATAGCCTTCTGTTTTTTTTGGCATAAAAAACATTTTCGCTACGATTCGCAAATTTTTGATCGCAAATTGTTGGCAGGGTTCATACCAAGTGCGAAACCGCGAGGGAGCATTCTGGAGCTTGTGGTTCTCGCGGAATTAATTAAAAACCATATTAACAGAAATCGTCAAAAACAGAAGGGCTATAGCCTTCTGTTTTTTTGGCATAAAAAACATTTTCGCTGCGATTCGCACATTTTTGATCGCAAATTGTTGGCAGGGTTCATACCAAGTGCGAAACCGCGAGGGAGCATTCTGGAGCTTGTGGTTCTCGCGGAATTAATTAAAAACCATATTAACAGAAATCGTCAAAAACAGAAGGCTATAGCCTTCTGTTTTTTTTGGCATAAAAAACATTTTCGCTGCGATTCGCACATTTTTGATCGCAAATTGTTGGCAGGGTTCTTATCAAGTGCGAAACCGCGAAGGAGCATTCTGGAGCTTATGGTTCTCGCGGAATTAATTAAAAACCATATTAACAGAAATCGTCAAAAACAGAAGGCTATAGCCTTCTGTTTTTTTTGGCATAAAAAACATTTTCGCTGCGATTCGCAAATTTTTGATCGCAAATTGTTGGCAGGGTTCATACCAAGTGCGAAACCGC
Organism: Nebria ingens riversi; assembly: GCA_018344505.1. NCBI lineage: Eukaryota > Metazoa > Arthropoda > Insecta > Coleoptera > Carabidae > Nebria > Nebria ingens. The sequence goes on from JADQWA010000238.1 coordinate 216,352, forward strand.
GAGGGAGCATTCTGGAGCTTTGGTTCTCGCGGAATTAATTAAAAACCATATTAACAGAAATCGTCAAAAACAGAAGGCTATAGCCTTCTGTTTTTTTTGGCATAAAAAACATTTTCGCTACGATTCGCAAATTTTTGATCGCAAATTGTTGGCAGGGTTCATACCAAGTGCGAAACCGCGAGGGAGCATTCTGGAGCTTGTGGTTCTCGCGGAATTAATTAAAAACCATTTTAACAGAAATCGTCAAAAACAGAAGGCTATAGCCTTCTGTTTTTTTTTGGCATAAAAAACATTTTCGCTGCGATTCGCAAATTTTTGATCGCAAATTGGTGGCAGGGTTCATACCAAGTGCGAAACCGCGAGGGAGCATTCTGGAGCTTGTGGTTCTCGCGGAATTAATTAAAAACCATATTAACAGAAATCGTCAAAAACAGAAGGCTATAGCCTTCTGTTTTTTTTGGCATAAAAAACATTTTCGCTGCGATTCGCACATTTTTGATCGCAAATTGTTGGCAGGGTTCATATCAAGTGCGAAACCGCGAAGGAGCATTCTGGAGCTTATGGTTCTCGCGGAATTAATTAAAAACCATATTAACAGAAATCGTCAAAAACAGAAGGCTATAGCCTTCTGTTTTTTTTGGCATAAAAAACATTTTCGCTGCGATTCGCAAATTTTTGATCGCAAATTGTTGGCAGGGTTCATACCAAGTGCGAAACCGCGAGGGAGCATTCTGGAGCTTGTGGTTCTCGCGGAATTAATTAAAAACCATATTAACAGAAATCGTCAAAAACAGAAGGCTATAGCCTTCTGTTTTTTTTGGCATAAAAAACATTTTCGCTGCGATTCGCACATTTTTGATCGCAAATTGTTGGCAGGGTTCATACCAAGTGCGAAACCGCGAGGGAGCATTCTGGAGCTTGTGGTTCTCGCGGAATTAATTAAAAACCATATTAACAGAAATCGTCAAAAACAGAAGGCTATAGCCTTCTGTTTTTTTTGGCATAAAAAACATTTTCGCTGCGATTCGCAAATTTTTGATCGCAAATTGTTGGCAGGGTTCATACCAAGTGCGAAACCGCGAGGGAGCATTCTGGAGCTTGTGGTTCTCGCGGAATTAATTAAAAACCATATTAACAGAAATCGTCAAAAACAGAAGGCTATAGCCTTCTGTTTTTTTTGGCATAAAAAACATTTTCGCTGCGATTCGCAAATTTTTGATCGCAAATTGTTGGCAGGGTTCATACCAAGTGCGAAACCGCGAGGGAGCATTCTGGAGCTTGTGGTTCTCGCGGAATTAATTAAAAACCATATTAACAGAAATCGTCAAAAACAGAAGGCTATAGCCTTCTGTTTTTTTTGGCATAAAAACACATTTTCGCTGCGATTCGCACATTTTTGATCGCAAATTGTTGGCAGGGTTCATATCAAGTGCGAAACCGCGAAGGAGCATTCTGGAGCTTATGGTTCTCGCGGAATTAATTAAAAACCATATTAACAGAAATCGTCAAAAACAGAAGGCTATAGCCTTCTGTTTTTTTTGGCATAAAAAACATTTTCGCTGCGATTCGCAAATTTTTGATCGCAAATTGTTGGCAGGGTTCATACCAAGTGCGAAACCGCGAGGGAGCATTCTGGAGCTTGTGGTTCTCGCGGAATTAATTAAAAACCATATTAACAGAAATCGTCAAAAACAGAAGGCTATAGCCTTCTGTTTTTTTTGGCATAAAAAACATTTTCGCTGCGATTCGCAAATTTTTGATCGCAAATTGTTGGCAGGGTTCATACCAAGTGCGAAACCGCGAGGGAGCATTCTGGAGCTTGTGGTTCTCGCGGAATTAATTAAAAACCATTTTAACAGAAATCGTCAAAAACAGAAGGCTATAGCCTTCTGTTTTTTTTGGCATAAAAAACATTTTCGCTGCGATTCGCACATTTTTGATCGCAAATTGTTGGCAGGGTTCATACCAAGTGCGAAACCGCGAGGGAGCATTCTGGAGCTTGTGGTTCTCGCGGAATTAATTAAAAACCATATTAACAGAAATCGTCAAAAACAGAAGGCTATAGCCTTCTGTTTTTTTTGGCATAAAAAACATTTTCGCTGCGATTCGCACATTTTTGATCGCAAATTGTTGGCAGGGTTCATATCAAGTGCGAAACCGCGAAGGAGCATTCTGGAGCTTATGGTTCTCGCGGAATTAATTAAAAACCATATTAACAGAAATCGTCAAAAACAGAAGGCTATAGCCTTCTGTTTTTTTTGGCATAAAAAACATTTTCGCTGCGATTCGCAAATTTTTGATCGCAAATTGTTGGCAGGGTTCATACCAAGTGCGAAACCGCGAGGGAGCATTCTGGAGCTTGTGGTTCTCGCGGAATTAATTAAAAACCATATTAACAGAAATCGTCAAAAACAGAAGGCTATAGCCTTCTGTTTTTTTTGGCATAAAAAACATTTTCGCTGCGATTCGCAAATTTTTGATCGCAAATTGTTGGCAGGGTTCATACCAAGTGCGAAACCGCGAGGGAGCATTCTGGAGCTTGTGGTTCTCGCGGAATTAATTAAAAACCATTTAACAGAAATCGTCAAAAACAGAAGGCTATAGCCTTCTGTTTTTTTTGGCATAAAAAACATTTTCGCTGCGATTCGCAAATTTTTGATCGCAAATTGTTGGCAGGGTTCATACCAAGTGCGAAACCGCGAGGGAGCATTCTGGAGCTTGTGGTTCTCGCGGAATTAATTAAAAACCATATTAACAGAAATCGTCAAAAACAGAAGGCTATAGCCTTCTGTTTTTTTTGGCATAAAAAACATTTTCGCTGCGATTCGCACATTTTTGATCGCAAATTGTTGGCAGGGTTCATATCAAGTGCGAAACCGCGAAGGAGCATTCTGGAGCTTATGGTTCTCGCGGAATTAATTAAAAACCATATTAACAGAAATCGTCAAAAACAGAAGGCTATAGCCTTCTGTTTTTTTTGGCATAAAAAACATTTTCGCTGCGATTCGCAAATTTTTGATCGCAAATTGTTGGCAGGGTTCATACCAAGTGCGAAACCGCGAGGGAGCATTCTGGAGCTTGTGGTTCTCGCGGAATTAATTAAAAACCATATTAACAGAAATCGTCAAAAACAGAAGGCTATAGCCTTCTGTTTTTTTTGGCATAAAAAACATTTTCGCTGCGATTCGCACATTTTTGATCGCAAATTGTTGGCAGGGTTCATACCAAGTGCGAAACCGCGAGGGAGCATTCTGGAGCTTGTGGTTCTCGCGGAATTAATTAAAAACCATATTAACAGAAATCGTCAAAAACAGAAGGCTATAGCCTTCTGTTTTTTTTGGCATAAAAAACATTTTCGCTGCGATTCGCAAATTTTTGATCGCAAATTGGTGGCAGGGTTCATACCAAGTGCGAAACCGCGAGGGAGCATTCTGGAGCTTGTGGTTCTCGCGGAATTAATTAAAAACCATATTAACAGAAATCGTCAAAAACAGAAGGCTATAGCCTTCTGTTTTTTTTGGCATAAAAAACATTTTCGCTGCGATTCGCAAATTTTTGATCGCAAATTGGTGGCAGGGTTCATACCAAGTGCGAAACCGCGAGGGAGCATTCTGGAGCTTGTGGTTCTCGCGGAATTAATTAAAAACCATATTAACAGAAATCGTCAAAAACAGAAGGCTATAGCCTTCTGTTTTTTTTGGCATATAAAAAACATTTTCGCTGCGATTCGCACATTTTTGATCGCAAATTGTTGGCAGGGTTCATACCAAGTGCGAAACCGCGAAGGAGCATTCTGGAGCTTATGGTTCTCGCGGAATTAATTAAAAACCATATTAACAGAAATCGTCAAAAACAGAAGGCTATAGCCTTCTGTTTTTTTTGGCATAAAAAACATTTTCGCTGCGATTCGCAAATTTTTGATCGCAAATTGTTGGCAGGGTTCATACCAAGTGCGAAACCGCGAGGGAGCATTCTGGAGCTTGTGGTTCTCGCGGAATTAATTAAAAACCATATTAACAGAAATCGTCAAAAACAGAAGGCTATAGCCTTCTGTTTTTTTTGGCATAAAAAAACATTTTCGCTGCGATTCGCACATTTTTGATCGCAAATTGTTGGCAGGGTTCATACCAAGTGCGAAACCGCGAGGGAGCATTCTGGAGCTTGTGGTTCTCGCGGAATTAATTAAAAACCATATTAACAGAAATCGTCAAAAACATAAGGCTATAGCCTTCTGTTTTTTTTGGCATAAAAAACATTTTCGCTGCGATTCGCAAATTTTTGATCGCAAATTGTTGGCAGGGTTCATACCAAGTGCGAAACCGCGAGGGAGCATTCTGGAGCTTGTGGTTCTCGCGGAATTAATTAAAAACCATATTAACAGAAATCGTCAAAAACAGAAGGCTATAGCCTTCTGTTTTTTTTGGCATAAAAAACATTTTCGCTGCGATTCGCAAATTTTTGATCGCAAATTGTTGGCAGGGTTCATACCAAGTGCGAAACCGCGAGGGAGCATTCTGGAGCTTGTGGTTCTCGCGGAATTAATTAAAAACCATATTAACAGAAATCGTCAAAAACAGAAGGCTATAGCCTTCTGTTTTTTTTTGGCATAAAAAACATTTTCGCTGCGATTCGCACATTTTTGATCGCAAATTGTTGGCAGGGTTCATACCAAGTGCGAAACCGCGAGGGAGCATTCTGGAGCTTGTGGTTCTCGCGGAATTAATTAAAAACCATATTAACAGAAATCGTCAAAAACAGAAGGCTATAGCCTTCTGTTTTTTTTGGCATAAAAAACATTTTCGCTGCGATTCGCAAATTTTTGATCGCAAATTGTTGGCAGGGTTCATACCAAGTGCGAAACCGCGAGGGAGCATTCTGGAGCTTGTGGTTCTCGCGGAATTAATTAAAAACCATATTAACAGAAATCGTCAAAAACAGAAGGCTATAGCCTTCTGTTTTTTTGGGCATAAAAAACATTTTCGCTGCGATTCGCAAATTTTTGATCGCAAATTGGTGGCAGGGTTCATACCAAGTGCGAAACCGCGAGGGAGCATTCTGGAGCTTGTGGTTCTCGCGGAATTAATTAAAAACCATATTAACAGAAATCGTCAAAAACAGAAGGCTATAGCCTTCTGTTTTTTTTGGCATAAAAAACATTTTCGCTGCGATTCGCACATTTTTGATCGCAAATTGTTGGCAGGGTTCATATCAAGTGCGAAACCGCGAAGGAGCATTCTGGAGCTTATGGTTCTCGCGGAATTAATTAAAAACCATATTAACAGAAATCGTCAAAAACAGAAGGCTATAGCCTTCTGTTTTTTTGGCATAAAAAACATTTTCGCTGCGATTCGCAAATTTTTGATCGCAAATTGGTGGCAGGGTTCATACCAAGTGCGAAACCGCGAGGGAGCATTCTGGAGCTTGTGGTTCTCGCGGAATTAATTAAAAACCATATTAACAGAAATCGTCAAAAACAGAAGGCTATAGCCTTCTGTTTTTTTTGGCATAAAAAACATTTTCGCTGCGATTCGCAAATTTTTGATCGCAAATTGTTGGCAGGGTTCATACCAAGTGCGAAACCGCGAGGGAGCATTCTGGAGCTTGTGGTTCTCGCGGAATTAATTAAAAACCATATTAACAGAAATCGTCAAAAACAGAAGGCTATAGCCTTCTGTTTTTTTTGGCATAAAAAACATTTTCGCTGCGATTCGCACATTTTTGATCGCAAATTGTTGGCAGGGTTCTTATCAAGTGCGAAACCGCGAAGGAGCATTCTGGAGCTTATGGTTCTCGCGGAATTAATTAAAAACCATATTAACAGAAATCGTCAAAAACAGAAGGCTATAGCCTTCTGTTTTTTTTGGCATAAAAAACATTTTCGCTGCGATTCGCAAATTTTTGATCGCAAATTGTTGGCAGGGTTCATACCAAGTGCGAAACCGCGAGGGAGCATTCTGGAGCTTGTGGTTCTCGCGGAATTAATTAAAAACCATATTAACAGAAATCGTCAAAAACAGAAGGCTATAGCCTTCTGTTTTTTTTGGCATAAAAAACATTTTCGCTGCGATTCGCAAATTTTTGATCGCAAATTGTTGGCAGGGTTCATACCAAGTGCGAAACCGCGAGGGAGCATTCTGGAGCTTGTGGTTCTCGCGGAATTAATTAAAAACCATATTAACAGAAATCGTCAAAAACAGAAGGCTATAGCCTTCTGTTTTTTTTGGCATAAAAAACATTTTCGCTGCGATTCGCACATTTTTGATCGCAAATTGTTGGCAGGGTTCATACCAAGTGCGAAACCGCGAGGGAGCATTCTGGAGCTTGTGGTTCTCGCGGAATTAATTAAAAACCATATTAACAGAAATCGTCAAAAACATAAGGCTATAGCCTTCTGTTTTTTTTGGCATAAAAAACATTTTCGCTGCGATTCGCAAATTTTTGATCGCAAATTGGTGGCAGGGTTCATACCAAGTGCGAAACCGCGAGGGAGCATTCTGGAGCTTGTGGTTCTCGCGGAATTAATTAAAAACCATATTAACAGAAATCGTCAAAAACAGAAGGCTATAACCTTCTGTTTTTTTTTGGCATAAAAAACATTTTCGCTGCGATTCGCAAATTTTTGATCGCAAATTGTTGGCAGGGTTCATACCAAGTGCGAAACCGCGAGGGAGCATTCTGGAGCTTGTGGTTCTCGCGGAATTAATTAAAAACCATATTAACAGAAATCGTCAAAAACAGAAGGCTATAGCCTTCTGTTTTTTTTGGCATAAAAAACATTTTCGCTGCGATTCGCACATTTTTGATCGCAAATTGTTGGCAGGGTTCATACCAAGTGCGAAACCGCGAGGGAGCATTCTGGAGCTTGTGGTTCTCGCGGAATTAATTAAAAACCATATTAACAGAAATCGTCAAAAACAGAAGGCTATAGCCTTCTGTTTTTTTTGGCATAAAAAACATTTTCGCTGCGATTCGCAAATTTTGATCGCAAATTGGTGGCAGGGTTCATATACCAAGTGCGAAACCGCGAGGGAGCATTCTGGAGCTTGTGGTTCTCGCGGAATTAATTAAAAACCATATTAACAGAAATCGTCAAAAACAGAAGGCTATAACCTTCTGTTTTTTTTGGCATAAAAAACATTTTCGCTGCGATTCGCAAATTTTTGATCGCAAATTGTTGGCAGGGTTCATACCAAGTGCGAAACCGCGAGGGAGCATTCTGGAGCTTGTGGTTCTCGCGGAATTAATTAAAAACCATATTAACAGAAATCGTCAAAAACAGAAGGCTATAGCCTTCTGTTTTTTTTGGCATAAAAAACATTTTCGCTGCGATTCGCAAATTTTTGATCGCAAATTGGTGGCAGGGTTCATACCAAGTGCGAAACCGCGAGGGAGCATTCTGGAGCTTGTGGTTCTCGCGGAATTAATTAAAAACCATATTAACAGAAATCGTCAAAAACAGAAGGCTATAGCCTTCTGTTTTTTTTGGCATAAAAAACATTTTCGCTACGATTCGCAAATTTTTGATCGCAAATTGTTGGCAGGGTTCATACCAAGTGCGAAACCGCGAGGGAGCATTCTGGAGCTTGTGGTTCTCGCGGAATTAATTAAAAACCATATTAACAGAAATCGTCAAAAACAGAAGGCTATAGCCTTCTGTTTTTTTTGGCATAAAAAAACATTTTCGCTGCGATTCGCAAATTTTTGATCGCAAATTGGTGGCAGGGTTCATACCAAGTGCGAAACCGCGAGGGAGCATTCTGGAGCTTGTGGTTCTCGCGGAATTAATTAAAAACCATATTAACAGAAATCGTCAAAAACAGAAGGCTATAGCCTTCTGTTTTTTTTGGCATAAAAAACATTTTCGCTGCGATTCGCAAATTTTTGATCGCAAATTGGTGGCAGGGTTCATACCAAGTGCGAAACCGCGAGGGAGCATTCTGGAGCTTGTGGTTCTCGCGGAATTAATTAAAAACCATATTAACAGAAATCGTCAAAAACAGAAGGCTATAGCCTTCTGTTTTTTTTGGCATAAAAAACATTTTCGCTGCGATTCGCACATTTTTGATCGCAAATTGTTGGCAGGGTTCTTATCAAGTGCGAAACCGCGAAGGAGCATTCTGGAGCTTATGGTTCTCGCGGAATTAATTAAAAACCATATTAACAGAAATCGTCAAAAACAGAAGGCTATAGCCTTCTGTTTTTTTTGGCATAAAAAACATTTTCGCTGCGATTCGCAAATTTTTGATCGCAAATTGGTGGCAGGGTTCATACCAAGTGCGAAACCGCGAGGGAGCATTCTGGAGCTTGTGGTTCTCGCGGAATTAATTAAAAACCATATAACAGAAATCGTCAAAAACAGAAGGCTATAGCCTTCTGTTTTTTTTGGCATAAAAAACATTTTCGCTGCGATTCGCACATTTTTGATCGCAAATTGTTGGCAGGGTTCTTATCAAGAGCGAAACCGCGAAGGAGCATTCTGGAGCTTATGGTTCTCGCGGAATTAATTAAAAACCATATTAACAGAAATCGTCAAAAACAGAAGGCTATAGCCTTCTGTTTTTTTTGGCATAAAAAACATTTTCGCTGCGATTCGCACATTTTTGATCGCAAATTGTTGGCAGGGTTCTTATCAAGTGCGAAACCGCGAAGGAGCATTCTGGAGCTTATGGTTCTCGCGGAATTAATTAAAAACCATATTAACAGAAATCGTCAAAAACAGAAGGCTATAGCCTTCTGTTTTTTTTGGCATAAAAAACATTTTCGCTGCGATTCGCACATTTTTGATCGCAAATTGTTGGCAGGGTTCATACCAAGTGCGAAACCGCGAGGGAGCATTCTGGAGCTTGTGGTTCTCGCGGAATTAATTAAAAACCATATTAACAGAAATCGTCAAAAACAGAAGGCTATAGCCTTCTGTTTTTTTTGGCATAAAAAAACATTTTCGCTGCGATTCGCAAATTTTTGATCGCAAATTGGTGGCAGGGTTCATACCAAGTGCGAAACCGCGAGGGAGCATTCTGGAGCTTGTGGTTCTCGCGGAATTAATTAAAAACCATATTAACAGAAATCGTCAAAAACAGAAGGCTATAGCCTTCTGTTTTTTTTTGGCATAAAAAACATTTTCGCTGCGATTCGCACATTTTTGATCGCAAATTGTTGGCAGGGTTCTTATCAAGAGCGAAACCGCGAAGGAGCATTCTGGAGCTTATGGTTCTCGCGGAATTAATTAAAAACCATATTAACAGAAATCGTCAAAAACAGAAGGCTATAGCCTTCTGTTTTTTTTGGCATAAAAAACATTTTCGCTGCGATTCGCACATTTTTGATCGCAAATTGTTGGCAGGGTTCATACCAAGTGCGAAACCGCGAGGGAGCATTCTGGAGCTTGTGGTTCTCGCGGAATTAATTAATAACCATCTCGACAGAACTCTGAAAAAAAAAACACCAAGGAAAAAATAAAATAAAAGAAATTATTACCATGAAATGATTTTTATTTATATATTTTGTTTACAAAGTGCATTGATGGTTTTACGCAAAGATAAAAGATTGTTATTATATTATTTTCAGTTTGACAAATATTGTTACAATACATTTATCTATCACTTTGCTATCACTATATGAGTTATGGCGTGGTAGGTATTTTTTACAATAATTTATAAAGATTTATTTTGCAGCTTCGTCTACTATCTATACCTACCCTGAGTACATAAACGAATGTGATCTAATAGCAACATTATTCAATCACAATCTAAACCAGATCAAATTACTAAAAACAACTTTAGTTTAAACAATGATTGAACGAAATTAAACTTTGTTATAGTGCTGGGTCAATTTGTTTACAACATTTTGACGACTTACAAACAAATAAAATGTAAAAATATATGAAAATACACTTGATAATATGGAATAAGCAATGAAGCATGTTACTACTTTTTTATGGGAGATTTTTTTTATAATTTTTACAATAATTATTATTCTTTTTGGAATGGCATAGTATGTGAACTTCACAAGGCAGTTTTTTAGTAAAATATTTTGTTTGTTTTTTAATATTTCATTATCATAATAATAAATTTTAAAACATACTAAGTCCATATTAACAAAAATATCAATAAATACAATAGACAATATTCATTTATACTGTCAGTTAAAAAAGTTTGGAAATTATCCGTTTTAAAAAATCAATTTAAATTAATTAGTAATTCTAACAAGTAGTACTTCTACGATACATTGGACTATTATAAATTGAATATTGTCTATTTATTCGAGCATTCACAAAGGTATAAAATATTAATAACAATTTAAAATTAACAAAAAATAATAATAAACAAATTGTACGACTGGGATGACACATAGAATAATTTAACCCTTTCAAGTGTTGTTAACTTTTTGGGATTAAATCCCAGACGTCATACCCAGATATCTATTAGGACATGTGACCCAAACAAAGGGTTATTAATTATTCGAATTGAACCCTATTAATATAAAATGTATTAGTTTTAAAACAAAAACTTATTAAAGACGTTGGACATTTTAAAATACATTTGAAAAAATTATTTAATTTCCCTAAAAATGGTTTAAGAATTTGAATCCTCTAAAACATAGGATTAAATTGTCCTAGAGATAACGAAATTGTCTGCCACAAATAAGAATAACTATACTGAAAGGGTTAATTAATAGAATTTAATTGTGCGTTTTTAAACTATTATAACTTTGAGAATCTTTTAGAACTGGTGCGGAATCTCTACGTAAATCGTAGTTATTGAAGGCATCGTTTTTATACGGGGCTGAGTCGCGTCTGATCGCGTTTATATGAGAGATAAAAGTCGGACCGGCCGCGGACTGGCTGGGCGGCACCGAAGTGGGCTGACTTACACTGTAAAAACCGGGTAGATCTTTCTTGTTGGCCACCTCTTTGATTGAACTCAACGTTTTGCTGAACCATGGCGGCCAGCTGTTCTTAGTTGTGTTGAGTTCTGACACAGTCGCACTGAGTTGATGAGTTAAATCCTAAACATAAACCAGAAAATAATTTTATCTGAAAAACCTTTTAGAACAAATTCATATAAAGAAGCAAACAAGTATTTGGGGAAAATTAGCTAGAAATTGTTAAATAACTACCTGATTCCTGCATTCTGCTTCAACATGGGCTAGTTTCGTCTGCGCTAACTCCAACTCTAACTCCCGAATTCGTTCTGCAGCGCGAGCAAGTTCATCCAACTCCAAACTGGTAGAATCCAAATTAGCTGAACCGATTGTTGGTGATTGGACAGTCGAGGGTGATCGACAAGTATCGCAATTTGAGACTTTCGCCTAAGCAAAACAAAATAACAAATTAAACTCTTAAGTTTTTAAATTTAAAAAAAACTTACTCTAAGTTCATTGAGTGTTGATTTAGTGGTGGTGAGTTGGTCATCGAGTCGTTGACAAATCCGTTTATAATCTGCGATGATTGCAGTGTTTCGTTTGTTGTCTGTATCCGCCTGGACCACTTCTCGTTTCAACATCTCTTTTAACTGGGAGATTTCATCTCGTAACAACTTCCGGTCTTCGTCGTTCCGCGCGACAGTTGAGCGTAAAGTTTCCACCTCGTCAGAGAAGTTCTCTGCGTTGTCCTGGGCCTCTGTATTGAGAACAACAATATCCCAGCTATCTATAAACAATATAACAAAGCCAACACACTACTTCGTGCAACGTTAGACCAACAGCGGTTCGCAACAGTTCCTAACAAGGTTTTAAATAAATACATTTTGATATATTAAAGCGTGCATACTGGTTTTAGTGTTTGAGGTAATTAAAACATGCAATAATACCTTTTAGTGCCATAAATTCTTGTTCGTATTTTTTTAATTTTTTCACCTTGATGCTACAAGCGATTTTTATGAGCTGCTTCGCAGCTTCTTCAGTTCGACACTTTTTTGGTAAAGTTACACGAAAATATTTTAAGATTCCTTCAAAATCTAATAATAATAAATCTTTTTTACACATCTGTAATTATAAAACATTTATTATAATCCATAATAAATAATGATGTTTAGATAAAAGTTACACCGCTGTAGCTTGAGGTTTTTATTATCCCACTTTTTAGATTAAAAAACAACTTACAGTTAAGAGAGCCATGGCAACTTGGAATAGAGTATCAATGCCTTGTAGTAGAAACACATCGATAATTTGAAAAACAAAATAGAGAGGAAACCGTGCGGTAAAGAGTGTCAGAAACCATTGTGATGCAAACATATGCGTTTCAACGAGATGGGAAGTAAAGTGTTGCCACAGAGGAGCCAATTGTTCCTATAATTTAATCAATTATTCATAATTAATTATATACAAGTACGCAAATGTAAAACGAACCTCCATAAGGCGATTTAGTTGATATAACCGCATATACAAATTATCAAACCCATCTTTGTATAAATCACGTAATTTATAATCATACATTAATTTGACTAGAATACAAAATGCTTGCTCTTCAGGCATCTAAAATTATTTTTATAACATAAAAACTATTTTACAAATAATTCCTAAAAAGTAATTATAACTTACATGTAGCAGAAGAGTAGCAGCTAGAAAACTTAATCCTTGACAATATCCAACTTCCGAATCATAAACAGCGTAAGCCTTACTAACCCGATACAAAGAATCCTGTCCTAAGCCTCCAGCTTCTTTAAAAAAATCATGAGCCGGAAACGTTCGCGCTATATCCCTTTGGATTACATTTTCACAACTGCTTTCCTGAACAAACAAAATATATTAACATGACTCTAACAATTCTAGAACACTACAAGTTACTTTTGTTATTAAAACTCGGTAGAAGTCCATCATGCTCGTATTGTCTTCTGTGTTTGCTAATCTTTGCCAAACTTCACCGCGAAGCGCTTCAGGAATTCCATGTCGAACTAAACTAGCTAATTGTCTAGGACGTGTTCTAGTCGTTTTCCAACGCCCTAGAACCTCAGCCCACGACTCTAGCACATCTTCAGAACAGTCTTTCGACACACAACCAGTTCCACTAAGTAACGGTTCATCACCATCTTTTAAAAAACAATCAACACAAATTTAAAAAAAACTCAATAAAAACGGATATTAACATACCTGAAAGATACTCCTCTTTGGGAGTAAGAGTATCAATTGAAGTCACGCTTGGAGTCCGAATTAAACTCGATAAATTCAAAGTTAAATTCAAACGATTTCGATCCAGTTCTCCAGAAGTCTCCATGCCTAATACCTCATAATGAACATCGCCTAACTCACCACTAACAACCTAAAAATACCTTATAAGCCTTGAGTCACTTTTAACAATTGGTAAATTACCTCTTTTAAATTCAAGAAAAATTGTTGAACTAAACTCTTACGACCAAACGTCCAAAACCGTTCATTTTGACTAAACACTTTCACTGGTGTTTCTAATAAAAACCGAACCGGTTCCTGGATACCACGAATAACCAAATCGACCGCCACGGTGATGTACAACCGGGTTTCGCGAGGGGTTTCGGTGTTTAGCGTTTCGAAAGCGGGTTCAGTTGGGTCCCACTGAGCGCAGATTTGACACGTTTGTCGGTCTGTACTAGATGAATTTTGTGGGCCCATTGATACCTTTAAAATTTAGGGGAGATTTTATATATGGTGTCATTTTATTTTTGAGAGTATGTTTATTTACCATCTCAAGTAATTGCATATCGGAATGTTTAACATGACGCCCAGGGGCGACAAGGACCCCGAAACAACGTTCTATATATAATTGGGGCCCGTTGTCTGAGACTTGGCGTACACTTAAGCATAATTGTTTTTCGGTGTTGACACGAAGTTTAAAACCGCTTTTATCTTTTGTTACTGCACTAAAAGTGCCCTAAAAGATATTAAATATGAGTATTCATATGTTTAAATCTATAGATTTAATTGCGTGTGTGTGGTATAATTAATTAAAGCGCTTATATTTCAAAACAGCTTTGATTTCTACAGGAAAAATTGGCGTTCTTATATACATAACTTTATGCCTATTGCCATCATATGGGGTGGTAGAAAACCCTTTACATTAATTCACATTTTGACAATCTAAAGCCATATGGTGTATTATTTTAAAATCGCGTAGACAATTTGATTGCTAAAAAAATTGGTAATTTTACAATTAAAAATCACTTACCCTGCCATCATCTTCTTTGACTTCGAGATTGACTTCAAACACGTACATCAAAGTCCTTTGTGTTTCGGGAATAGTCGTTATAGAACTCGACATTTCGCCTACAGAAGCTACAGAACTACTCATGGAACGCGGCACTCTTTGGAATGCTTTTGCAAAGCATCCTGGAAGAAAAATCAAACATTGGAATAAAAACATTCAAGTATTGTAATAAAAAAAATATAAACAATAAATTACATTACACGACAGTTGATAATATTAAAACTATTTAAGCGTGACCTTGGCAATGTTGATAAGCAAAACATAAAAATGAGTAAGTATCGCACCTGAAACATGGGCGACCGCTTCCGGAATATCACATCGGAATACATGGCACTGAAATATGGCGGACTCTTGGGTATCACCGTGCGACCAGGTGAATGCAAAACAACTTGCTTCCGGACTATCGGCTGATCCGCGAGCATAGAATAAAATGCGGTGGATTTCATAACGAGTCATTACCGAGTGCGAATTCGCATCATACAATCTAAAAAAATCGCTCATTTTTTATAAACGGTTTCGCGTTGAATTGTCGACAATAACATACACTACTACGCCTTGTGACGAGCTGGGTATTGAAACGGCTACTTTGATGCCTTGGTCAGAAACTTGTTCGTTAAGAATGACCATATTTCGTTGGATTTCCGTTTCGGATTTTGGGGCATTTATTGCGGCAGCCCCCAGATATGTAACACCACTGAATTTAGTGCATTCTTGATCGATATCTGATACTTAATTCAATAATAAATATAAGACGCTTTTCTCAAATCGAAAATTGCAACGTTCGATAGTTTGATTTATATATTTAGAGTATTTCATACCTTCTTCTTCGCTATCCGTCAATTCGGGTTTCATCAAATCTTGTTTTTCGATATTCGGTGACACCCCCGTATTAAGGGCGTCTATAGCCTGTTCGACGCACTGACTGTCGTAAAATTTCGACTGTCCAACCGTATGTGTAATCTCGCGTCGCTCATTTCTTATAGTGAAATCCATTTCGACGGTTGGCGTACTATCGTGTTCTTGTAACACTTCTGTTAACTTTTGTTTCAGTTCATCAAAACCGCCACCATTAACGATATTTAACGTAGGGGTTTTACTTGAGCCGGGTTTATCGCAAACAAAATCAAATTCGTCACTTGTCGCTACAGATTCGTTTGATTTTAAACTTAAACTATCCTCCATAACGAAATACACTGATCTCTACAAATATTATTAGTATTTTTTATGTGAATCATATTCGTAATTATGTTGAAATAAATTATGAATAATATACATATATATTTGTTATCTAATTTCTTATCAATTATTTTGTTACGTACTAATAAGTAATTATATTTTAAAAACTACAAATGATGATTGTTTTAACTATTTATATGTGGCAATATTTTTTAATCCAAGTTAGAATTGCATTGAAACATCGCGGTATATAATCACGGAATCTTAAAGGCGCTTTTAAAACAAACCACTTTTACCCATTGTAACTTTAAATTAAAACCAATTTAAAAAATGTTCTATGTATGCAGCTGATTACATGTATACTAAATAATAATTTTTAAAAAATAGTACGCAGTATATATTGTCATATAACATTTGTGTGGCTGCGATGTTGTATCAGAGATGTAACATGTTAATTTGGGGGTTGGAATTCAATACGGATATACAGGTCAACCACTGTATTTGTACAACTTCTGTAGGGGGTGTAAAATAAATGAAATACAAATCAATCGTGTGGTATTTTGTAAAATTAAGGACAAAGAACTGTGATTGCTAAGCAAAGCGTATGGATTTTTACACAAAAAGCAATTAATTTTAGAAAATAAAGCAACAAATAATAATCACGTAAACAACATATTTAAAAATGACATAAGATCAAAGGCCGGAACGATATAAACATAAGCTGAAGAACCATTTTTGATTCTCTACATTTTTAATGGGCCAAACTCATAACTCTACGATAATATAATTTATTGCTTATTGAACCAATTCAAAAACGTACTTACAAGCTGATTTAAACAAATTCAATACGTATGGGGTTCATCGTTGTTCATAATTTCTACATTTTTCACTGATTCTATACATGAATTATGACAAATGTCAAACAAACAAGCAGTAGACAGCCATTTAAAAAAGACAAATACACCTCTGCCCCCTTTCTAAACATAACAGAACTTCCAAAAAACAGGACCTGATTCAAAGAAAATCAATGCACCACCACAAATTTTATACTAAATTGTGCTGAAAAAATTGCAATTTTTAAATGCTGACTCAATTAAAGCTCAATGACCCTCTATAAAATTTGCTAACGCGTAACCTTTAATCATCAGAGCCTGACTCAGTGAAATTTCAATATATTACATGTAAAATTGGTATATTTTTATTAAATACTTAATAACGGCACATTAAATAACATCTATTTTCGCTATAAATTCATTTCGGAACGGTGAGACTTCATATGAGCGTACAGGGATCCCGATTGGGTGTATCGGTGCCCACATGTCGAACATACGTATGGTTTTTGTCCTGTATGTATGTTTGTATGGCTTTTTAGTTGAGATTTATCTGCGAATGCTTTTCCACATACGGTACAGCCATGTCTTTTCTCGCCTGCAATAAATAACAATAATCACAAGTCTAAAAGGGGATTTAAGTGTTTAAAAGGGAAGTGCCATAATTTGTAATCAATCATTTATGTAAATTATTAAATATATTTTTATATAAAAGCTACATGTTTTTTAATCAACAATTATTAAATTAAAAAATCCTTGTAATTCTCGCTGCAATAACTAAGTAGTAATAATAATTCATAAAATTACTAACTGATGTGATGTAATTTTCAATCCACAAAAACTTAATCTGTGTTATTAAATAAAGTTTAAAAAAATGTTTTGATATAAACGAAATAAAAAAATTATATATCATCGAACATATTTGGTTGTTCAATCAAATATACGTTAGTGACATCTTGTTGGCCAAATAAAACCGCTGGTTCCTGAGCTAAAAAGAATATATTTTGTAGTTGGTCAATTTGATTCTCTTGAGTAGTTGTTTCAATTGCTTTATTTGGTTTTTCAATCTCTTCCTCCATTTCTTCAACTTGTTTCTCTAGTTCTACAACTTCTTTCGGTACTTCAAGTGTCTCTAGTACTTCAAATTCCGAAGAGACTTCAACTTCTTGTAGTTCTTCAATATGCAACATTACTTCAACCTCTTCTAGTACTGCAGCGTCATCTAATACAACTTTTTCTACTTCTTCAACTTCTATTTCTTTAACATGCTCTAGTTCTTTATCTGGTTCATCAACTTGTTCCTCAGGGTCATCAACGTCTTCTAACATTTCAATTTCTGGTGATTCATAAAAGTCTGCTCCTACTTCTTCATCTGATTCATCAACATCTTGTTGCAAGATTAAATTATGTAAGATACAAGCAGATATAATAAGAGATTTTAAATTTTCTACTTTTTGTATTTTAGCAAATAATAACCGTGGGAAATTATTTTTTAACATCGCTAATGATTTGTGTACCACCGAACTTTTTTGAGCTAAAATCAGATTGAACGACTTTTCAGTTTCTTTGATTGTTTCTACATCTTTAAACGGTACTAACAAACATTGGTCAGGTTCATAATTTTGATTCGCTACCACATAAGTATTAGGTGGTATAAACTCGGGTAATTCTTGATAAATCGCTGCATCAGACCATGGGTTTAAAGACGACCCATGACTAGCTACTGAAATATTTATAAGTTCCTTTTTGGCGTTACAAATACCTTGTAATATAATTGAACAAAACCCGTATTTGTTATAATAAGAACTGTCGCCTGAAGGGCCAGGAAAAGGTATATGAATAAAATCAACCGCGCCTATTACATTTGGAAACGGAGACCAATTCGCAATACCACGAAATTCATTAATAGTTTCGTCTACTTTAGCATTTTTAGGCCAAACAATGAATTTATCTTGTTTTTTCGCTAAAGCAATGGACATAGTGACAACAACGCGATGTATATGACCTATACCCATCTCAAAACGTTTGCCTACTTTTCTAAAGTTCTCATCATGCACTAACATCCACAAAAAAATCAAAATCGCCGTCTTGGGTTGAACAGCCGGTCGACGTTGATTGGTCGGCAATACAGATTTTCCAATTTCTTCAAGTAGGATCTTAAAACAACTTAAATTAAACTCTACACGTTTACGAAGATCGAATAAAAATACCTGAACTGATGCTTTACTTAGGCGGAAATACGTTTTAAAGTCGGAGTCGGTTAAGGTTGCTAAAGCGAATGTCATTATCTAGAAATCGTATAATAATTAAAGTGGCTTTAGGCGTGTTGGATGTAAGTTACCGTTAAGTTATTTTCAGTTTCGTTTTCTAAGTCACTGCCAATGTCACTATCGGGATAGTCTGTTGAAAAACACTAGATATTGAGGCCCGATATTTATATATAAACCATAATATTTAATTTTTTTATATTTATAATATTTACATTTCGTAGAAAACTAAAATGGTGGCTATTTGATGACGGCGTGATGTCTATATTATTTCTTCAATAATTAATAAATTGATTTTATAATAATTTAAAGTTATTAATAAATAAATGAACTATCTAGATAAATTGTATATTAAAAAGTAATGTAGACATGTCACCTTCATGTTCTAAAGAAGATATATGTACTTAATTGTTGCATAAATAAAAGATGATTATATTGCTTGTACAACCATATCAGAAGTGGGATTATAAAAATGGCGAACTCTTCAGAATACACCACAAACTTCAGAAGGGTCATGCATATATACATATAAATAAAATCCTTACCAGTATGGGTCCTAATATGGGCACTGAGTTGACTATGGGTCTTATACGCTTTGGTGCACTGTGGTATCTTGCATAAATATGGCTTCTCACCGGTGTGGGTCCTAATATGAGACGCTAAATCCGAAGAAGTCCGAGCACCTTTACCGCAAATCGAACAAATAAATTTCCGTTCTCCCGTATGTGTCATTTGGTGAGTCGATAAGCCACTTCTACTAGCAAAGCTCTACTCAAATAAAACAAATAGTTACATAAAAAAAAGTACATGTGGCAACCACAACATTGTATATAGTTTACAACCAATTGAGATTCTATGTACCTTAGGACACGATGAGCATATATAAGGTTTTTCTTGGGTATGCGTCCGAGTATGAAGAGTAAGTTGTGTTGATGTTGCGCATGCGTGACCACAAGTCGAACAAACAAACGGCTTTTCACCGGTATGGACACGGCGATGGGCTGTTAACGTGTATGAGTGTATGAATCGTTTATTGCAAACGTCGCATTTGTAATTTTTCTCTCCTAATCGCAAAATAAAACACTACATATATATATACAATAATTTATAAATAAAAAACATATATTTTTGATTATTTGAAATATACCTGTATGGATTTTGATGTGTTTTGTTAAGCTTCGAGGGTCTGCAAACGTTTTGCCGCAAGTTTCACAAACAACTGGTCGTTCACCAGTATGTCGTCTCATGTGAATCTATAAATATATCTTTAGCACAAGAACACAATAATTTATTCAATGTTACCATTAATTCGTTCGGTTCATAAAATCGCTTCCCACAATGTGAACACACATGTTTCCGCTCCCCAATGCCATGCGTTCGCATGTGTGTTTTAAGCCCGACTTTGTACAGAAATGATTTACCACAATCGTTACAAGTATGTCGTGTGGCTGTCGAGTGATGTTGTTTCTTATGTTTCCTTAACGCTTGCGAATCTTCAAATGATTTCGTACACACTTCACAATACAATGTGTCTTCATTTTCTGATGTTGTATCATTTTGATTAGATATTTCCCCTAAATTTTCTTCAAATACAGCTTTAATATCGTTTATCTTTTCGTCGGAATTTTTCGTTTCTACTAACTAAAATATAACATATAACGGCATTTCCCAACAAACTGAACACGTTTTATGCATAAAAAGGCGACAATATTGTTCAATAAAATATTCTAACAATTTTCCTTACATTATAAAACATTTTGTAATGCGTACATGTCACCTTTAAGCCCTAAGGTATTAAGTATAGTAAATAAAATGTACCTTGTTATCCTTTTTATCATCAAAAAATGGTTGGACTTGTGTTGAATTATTTGAAATAAAAAACTCTGATTTATTTGGTATAGTTTCCGATGTTTGTTGTGCAGTGATCGGATTTGTAAAATTAATTTCTAATATATCGGAAGGTATAGGATCTAAAAATTAAATGTTATTATAATAGACGGATTTATTGAAAATAGTCCAATATGCGCATTGCAATAGACAAGTTAAGGGCTATTATTAATAAAAATCACCTTTAGTATTATTAAAATTCACTATGTACTGCCTTAGAGTAGCATCGGACGCTTCTGCTTGCTGTTTAAAATCAAACGCTCTGCTAATTTGTAAAACACATTGCGTACAAATATTAACCGGTAATCCATCGTTAATGGTAACCTAATTTCAAATCAAATAACATTTACATACATAATAAACAAAGCATCCAACTTACTTGGATGGCCGCACAAGAGATCAACATATCTTTTATATGATTTTCGTAAAGAGACCTTAGTTCACCACGCTCAGTTAAACATGTTCGACAGATTCTGTCGAATGTGTTTATGTTTCGTGATTCACCATCGTAATCGACACAATTTTGTTGGTTTATGTTTATTAGTAGTGAGGTACTCATTCTTATTATTTCCTATATTTAGAAATATAACATTGGAAGATATCACATAACTTTTAATTATAAATCAGAATAAACTAATGATTATAAATATTTTGTTTAAAAATTGACACTGACAGCTCAGAAAATTTCACCAACTATGCAAAAAAATTGAAGTGTTGCCAACAAACTAATTTAGAGTTACCAATTTTAAAGTATTACTATTATATAAGTTAAAAATATATAAAAATAGATCAAGGATTAAAAAAAGAGAATAATTATATATGTTACCATTTTATTACTGTAAACAAAATATATGATTATAATTAAAAGTTACGCACTTATAAGGTAAAATGTGCGTAATATCTAAATTAAAATTATAATCTGCCTGGTGTGAGAACCTCATTGTAACTTATAAAATATAATTAACATAAAACCTTCAAAAATACAAATATGTATTGTTTAAAAAGTAATACTGAAAAAAAACCGACAACTGGAGGTTACTTGGAACATATTTTGAATTACTTAAAGTGTTCCAAGTTACCCCAATTGACGGTAATGGAAACTACTAAAAACAATATAGATACGTAAATAATATTTTGTGATATTAATGTTTCTTATTATATGAAATTCATATTTATTTTTTCGTATTTTATACATACACTTACTATTAAGTGAGACGGAAAAATGTTTTCCGTGTTTTAATTTTATTTTTAACCATCATATATATAAATTGGGGTAGATAGTTAAAAATCAAAATTACTTGATTATTAAAACAAAATATTGATTATTAGAGTATAAAATTTAAAAATAATTGTGCTAAAAATTGAAATAGATATACCGTTTTGGAAATATCACAATAAATGTTTAAAATATTTTGTTCTGATTTTACAATAATATCGGCGTAGAGTAAAATGCTATATAGCATAGTGGCGCCAAGAGGGCCTAATATGGGCTATATTTCATATTTGGAACCCATCTACGATCGTATCCGCCACTGAAGTAAAATACAAGCAACTGTTAATCTATTTTAGCTGCATTATAATTGAAATTTTTGCATAAAACACCTTTTCCCATACCAGAGCCGTCTTAAAGCGGGGTGGGGGAGCAGTAGGCCAGGGTTAAATGTATCGCGGAGGACACAAGAAACAAATTAAGCCTCTAAGAATGTCAAGTATTTCTTTAAAACGGCTCTGATAGCGACATTTTATACATTCACAACATTTAGTTGCTTGTAATTTATATATTTTAAACACAATAAATATATGAAAACAATAACATAAATAAATAAAAATCTAGAAACTCTTTCTAAATAAAATTTCTGGTTTATCACTATTCAGCCCAACCGCTCAAAGCTTAATTTTATCAAAAATCGTTATTAGTAAAATTCATCATCATTCAGTTTGAAACACACTAAATTACACAAGGCAACTGTTGTTGTTGTTAGGAATGTTTTTTTTTTCTCGTAAAAATGTTCACTAAAACTGCCACTAAATTCAAACAAATTAATTGTGTAAACTGTCGTTGAATTGGAGTAAACAACCAATTGCTCCAAAATAGCCTTCGTGCTCCAAGAATAGTGCTTTTAGCGTACCATCAGACCAATAGTCCATTGCATACGCTAACAGCTTCATTGCTATCGGATTGACTCGAAGGAAATTTCCGATAAACACAACCTTAACAAAAATCCCATTAAAATGCTCGAAACATATTTTTGTTTTTGGATGAAACACACACACACACATATTTCAAATTAAAACAAATCCAGATTAAAATAAAAACATTTACACACATTTTTGTATAAAATAAAGGAAATATTAAGAAAGAAACTTACTTTTTCTATCTTTTCATTAAGTGCACACATGCGGGCGATGGAACCGATGTTATTGGTGATTGTCACCAGTGTAGCACGCGCCAAATCTTCTCGCCGGATATTGCTGCGGCGTTCTTTCGAATTCATTTGTCCGAAACTACAGACACCCAAGAAACTTCAGTCGATATCGCCAATAGAGATAAATATAAAACCGAATAAAAGAAACAAGCAACAAGTCAACAGAAAAGAAACAGATTGAAATAAAGAAAGGTGAACGGAAATGCATACGAAACATTCACTAAACTAAATAAAGCTCAAAATGGTCAAGAATAAGACGCTTTCAACTAGTAAAATAACTACACAAAACAGAATAATAAAATAGAGTATGTATGTACAAGATCTCCAGATGTGGCGGCACTGGAAAAACAGTTGGTATTTAGTAAATTTTATTTTTTTAAAACTCAGCAATTGTTTAAATTTTAAAAGATACACTTAAAGGTATAAACGAATATATATTTAAATTCAACTGCCGCCAAATCTGATGACTTAAATAAATAAGTTATACCATATTTACACTAAAAATACGATTAAGCATATTTAATTCACAACGAGTAGCACACTAGGATTAGTTAGATTAGTACAACTAATCATATCTAACCTATTCAGTAACCGTCGTGAATTAAATGTACTACTACGATTAACCAATCAAAAGACAATCACCTAAAATGGAAGTGATAAAAAATAGCGAAATGTTCACCTGCTCGCAACTAAATCGCCTGGCAACCCAAATCGTTCATAATCACCGCCGTAGATGTCTCTTACGAGCTTGTCGACGTAAGTGTGATCTCCACCAGTTGCCAAATCGATGGCTTCTTCAAATGTATTGCATCCTGTCAGTAAACAACACAGTCCTAAGAAAGTACCGCCCCCTATACTGAAAATTTACAAAAAAAAAAAACACATTACACCTACGAATCAAAATTTTGCTATGACGAACAATATTATGCATATAACAAATTTATTTTAAAACGTAATCGTAAACTCGACATCACTTCCGTACAAATGTTATTCAATAAACAACAACGCTAACATGTTTGTTAAATGAGTATTATTTGTTTTTCAAATGCCACTAACTAAATAAAATAGCAATAAAACTGTGACGTCATCAACTTTTATCTTAAACACGTCGACAATGACAAAACTTAATATTTACTTAAAAAAGAAACTGATAAAATCGTATGAATAATTATGTTATTTACCTCATAGAAAAACAATTATTATCAAATAGATAATAAAACACAACTTTCCTATATTTATATGTTTACCTCGTTCCTGATATTCTTCGGAAATTATTCGGCCCATACACCGCGAGTACACTAACACCGGATCCGATGTTAACGATGAGGAATGGATACGGATCAGAGAAATCGTAATTGATTTTTGCGCATTTTTGCTCATCTGTAGCGTTCGCCCAATAATAGCATTCGGTTGGATTCATGCAATCGACGAATTGTATGCCACGAATTAACGAATCGAATTCATCGCATTTGATTAATTTCATATTCACTTCCTACGAGCATACACAATACATGTTTCACTTAAATTCGCATCATTAGTCCAATTAATAATTTCCGCGCCAACTTTAATTTCGTAGGGGGGCCCACACAAGTGTCTCGCAAAATGTGTTTTACATGTATGGTAATTAGTTACTTACTTTCCTAAAATTATCTTCGAATTTGTACGCGCCGCCTCCGGTTGCGCAAACTGTAGTCACTAAAGTTGCCATACCTTTCGATTTGGCAAGGGCAAGAAAGTTGCCCATTTCACTAGTGGGAAATCGTATAAAATGTAAAGTACCTTTACGGCCGCGAATTAGAACATTATCCATCTATATATTAATAAACACAAAAGTTTCAAATTAAATGACCTTCAAAACTCAAATTTTATTTTGATTTAACTAGGCAAGTTTCATTGATAAATATAACCTTGAACTATAGTCAATAATATTTTGATTTTAAGTAAATATTAGATAAAATCTATTTGTATTTAAAGATAACGATTACTTGGTACCTGTAAATGGGTATCGCGATGTCCAGTTTTTCCATACGCGGAATTTTTGGTCAAATATCGCCTAATATTCCGCAACGCTTCAACCTCCGCGTCCAATTCATCCCGAGTGATGTCTTTTGGTTCAAAATACACCAACTTACATAATGTTCCACCTATATCCATGCCGAACCATGGCATTGCTAGAATATTCAATCATTTCAATAAACGATGAATAAAATGTATTTCTACACAAAATAAAATTTCCACAAATTATAAAGTGGAGTGGAAAATATGTAGAATACGTTGCTTAAACGCGAATATACACATATATTTAGGACAATGTTATTGTATACTTAAACAAATACAATTGAAACTTACATGGTATGTCGGTCATTTTCGAAAATCCGTTCTCTTGCACTCCGTTAACGGGAACGTGCGTAGATAGTTTATTCTTTTCAGACATTCTTGCGATACGATCTTTTAGACAACCTTTACAGCTGTGCGGACTCATTTTGTACACAGACTGAAGAAGTAACTGCAAATTTACCAAAAATCCGCAAAAAAATTACTCAAATACACAAGACATCCGACAACTTTATTCTACATTATACTTTTGCAATAAATTATTCTATCATAGTAATAACATTAGGTCAATTCATGGTAAAATTACCTTTGCCCCTGACCCATAGGTCAAAACATGACATTTCACATAACCAAAATGGAAAAAAAAACTATAATACTTTTCAGTGCTTACCTATAGACATTTTTAGGTCGTCTAATACAATTCTTATGAAGTTTGAACTACACAATCTTTTTTATAGGAAATAAAATGATGTCAACGAACGAAAAAATGTGGTACATTCGCACATTATCGTTGGAAATTCATCCGAAGAGGTCATACAAAATAGGTATGTGATTCTCTAACGTTTAAGAAGTATAAAACATCATACACACATCACAAGTAATAATTAGAAGGCAAAAACTTGAAAAGTGATACAACTTGCCCGTATATATATCGCCATGACGCATACGATCTGTCAGCCTGTCACTACGTTTACACTCGTCTTTAAATCCAACTAAATAATATTTCGCCAAAAAATTATAACATATAGCACATAAACTAAATATTAGATAGTAATCTGACGCATAATACACATAAATAAGCGATTAGAGAATATTTAAAATATTACATAGTGATTTGAAGCAAATGTTTTGAAAATATTTCTGTAAATTTGTAGAGACATCGCTCTATGTATACGTTATTGTTTTGACCTTGGAGCGCAAAATCACGTGTTTTTCGTGATGTCCATGAACATGTACTGAAATTTTATCTTGTACATCATTTATTTATTGTAAAAAACAAAAGGATATGGATTGATTATATTTTTAACAACTTAAATATAAGCGTCCAAAATAGATTATAAATAATAAATTAATATTAATCATTTTTTATACATAAATAATTTATATATGTAAAATATTAAAAAATCGAAATTGCATAAGTACAATATGGAATCATTTGATTGGTCACATTTTAGTAAGAGTTAAAGTCCACCAATCAAAGTTGGAGTATTAAAAAATGGTGGATGAAGGATAACTGTCAGTGTCAGTGACATAAAAACCTACTGTTAACAAAATTATATTTATAAAAATAATAAAGAGCTTTCTTCGATTTAATAACAAAATTTAAATTTTAATATGTAGTGTTATTTTCGCAGTTGTTAAAATTTTGGGGTTAAAATGTCAAATATATTAAATATAAACGATTTGCCAGCGGAATTTTTACCGGAATTCTGGAAAGACAATGCCAGAATTAACGCATTATATGCCCCTTTCCGAGATAGGGCTGTAAACTCAAGAGATTTCGATTCTAAATTAGTATTTTGGAAAAATTTAATTAACTCATGGTGCGGTTGTAATAAAGTTTGTACCTTTTCCGAACCGGAAATAAAGAAATATTTCATACATAATGACCGAGTGCCAGCATGTTTAAGCATAGTTTTGACCGAAATGCACAAAGACAAAGAACTGCAAACGTTGAGTCAATTTTTGGAATTTCCTCAAAAAACTTGGAGTGGCTGGGCCTTCGACATAGCATTTAAGAAACCACTTTTATGGTCGTTAAATAAAGTTAAAAACACAATCATGACACCAATAACAGTCCAGACTAAATTTGTACATTTACCAACAATTCGAAATTTAAGCGAAACTTTAATTAACTCAATTCCGGATGAACACCGCAATAAATTGATTACAATCGAAAATCTAATCGAATCAAGCGCAATTAATATCGATCTAGAAACTGTTAAATTGTTATTACATTATTTACAATGCCAAGAGAAGATTGAGACGTTAGAATTTGAAAATGAACAAGATGAACAACATAAACCGTTCTTAATTAAAGTAGGGCTTAAAAATAATAAAGTTACTGCAATTAATGAGATTGACATAGGTAAATATAAGTTGGAACAAAATGAAGCGGTTTTATTGCGTACTTTGGAGGAATTGGAGGAGAAGAGGAGCGAATTTGTGAGAAATACGAAGAGTTATTTGGCGAAAGGAATGCGACAAATGGTAACTATTAACTAGAGTGTATTATATAAGTATTTGCTTACCTTTGATTTGATTTTCATAATTTAGGCAAAAAACAATTTACGTAAACAACACGCTGCTGAACGAAGTATAAAAAAACAAGTAACTGTTCTTGAGAATGTACAAGTGTTAATGGGGCGAATTGGAACGGCGGAATCTGATAGTAAAGTCGTGGAGTCCTATCGCACTGGACTGGCTGCTCTGAAGTCTGTTTTTAAAGAGAACGGACTATCAGAGGACTCGGTATCCGATACTATGTTCGAAATTGGTGAAGTACGTATATTTAAATTATAATTCATACATACAAGAGGGTCACAATAGGTTAGCTACGTATTGACATTCTTAAAATTTATTTTATTTTGAATTTATTAAGAGTTTTAAATAGAAAAGAATATTGACCTTGTAATTAGAATAAACATACTTTTTTATGGTAAAAATTGCATTTCTGCATGCAAATAGATTTTCTACAAATCTAATTCGAATGAATTATAAAATCTATATATATACGATATATATATATAGACACATAGACTCCCAAAATTAATAGGCATGAAGTTATGTACATATGTATGTATCAATTGTAATTGCAATAACAATAGATAATTATCATTATGTTGATGCAAATATATTTCCGTTTAAATAAAACTCACTTTAACCTTCAGACGCTGGAAGTTCATGATGATATCCAGACGACATTATCGCAATCGGTGATGTCACTGGGAGATGCCGAATTGGAGGATGAATTAGCGGACTTGATGGCGGAATCCTCGCCGCCAGCAACTCCTGGCGGTGGTAAATCTGATCACACGAAAATTGAAGAACAAGATTTGGAAAGGAGATTGAGGAATCTGAAATTTCCACCAGTGCCTGATAAATCGCCTGAAAAGATGGCTGCGTTTTCGTAGTTATTTAAATAATATGGAATATATTTTTGGGTAGCTAATATTATGAACTGTGATGTGTCTTTAAAATGTTATTTATATTGGAATGTATTTTTTTTAACAATAAATATAAATAACAAATCGATTTTTCATTTCAAAACATATAATCGCATTTCATATCGTGGAAACCAGACATTTACTTCATAAGATTGTTTTAGTACTGCTTAGAACTTTTAAAAAGTGGGATTTTTAACTTCCACAATTTGTAAACAAATTAATTAAAAACTATGTTTTATTTTAAAAAAAAATCAAATATATAAACTGAAATATTTAAATTATTTTCCCAAAATATACATGACCTATAATATTAGTTTAATAATATGAATAAAATTTGTATGCTATAATTGTCCTAATACGGTTTTTTCGTAAAATCAATTTTAAACATTTTGTATTCAAAGTGGTTAATCTAATCTATTAACCACAGCGAATAAAAAATACATTATATCAAAGATGGGTACTGTTCCATTTCACCCCCACATTTTTAATAGGACTTATGCGCCCTTTAAACTGAATACTTAAGAAATATATTGAATTAAAAACTGACCAAGAACTTAATAAAAATGAACCCGAAACCCATAACATAGGAATATAATAGAATAGTACCCAAAAATAAAATCTAATAGCTAATTCCAAAACGTAACCAAATGTACCGATTATAGAACTACAGGAACACAACTGCGTTAGGTGCACACCTAGATATCAAAAGTAGGGGCTCATTGTCACATTGGTTACATTTTGGAAAATTTTAATAGTGTACTCCATAATTATACCAATTTATTTAAGTATTTAAGAATGTCCATCTACTAATAATTTTATTTAGCTAATAAACACTTTTAATTGTTATAAAAAATCATAATAATTTATTTGAATATATTTTGGTTATTTCCAATCAAAACTAATAAAATATAGTAAATTCAAATATGTATCAAAAAAAGTATTGACTACATTAATTTATTAGGGATAGATAATTTGGGACCTAAATTTAATTGCGATGGTTGTTGCCTTAAATATATAACAAATAAGAGAATTTTAATATTTTGTTCCGGTATAATTACGAAATACAACTTGAAAGACGTATTTTATTTACAGCGGTTAAGAAGTGGTTTGTTTCGCACATAGAAACATCTAGTGATGCAAATCAAACTATTTTTAATCTATTATAGTAACCGTTGCGAATAAAATACGAGTGGCACAACAAATTCTAATAACAAAAACCTGCAATAATAAATTGACATACAGTGCGGCAATTGCATTCTTAACCTATATGAACAATTTCAATTTAACATGTATCCACTTTCACAAACACTGATCATCAATAAATAAATAAATTGCTAAATCTACGACATATTGTTTATTCCAAATACAATTTTCTGTATAAGAATAAAAATTCGTACCTTAAAAATATCATCCCACGAAGTTAATACAATTTCACACACATCACAACACGTCAGACTGGCCACAAAATTATAAATACTATTATGCTATTACAACTGCAATTATATACAAATTAGAATTTTAGTTAATAACAAATAATAAGAGTTACATCATCGATATTGTTCATCAATTACGATAAACATTGTTATATTCATAACTCTATGAAAGATTTATATAAACACTTTCATTTAATAACTAAAACCTGTAATTTTGTAAAGAGAATCTGTAAATGTTTATGCAGTAATATATTGCGATTATATTTAGTATTTTTTTGATGTTTTAAAATGTTTGAATCTCCTTACAGAATTACAGACTTGCACCATGATTGACTATAAATATCATAATTTGATTGATGCAAAAATAAGAATATAATATTTAGAGCCATTTTTTATTATAATAGAAATAGTTAAATAATTAGCAATGGAACCCAGATTTTCTTTGGAAATAGTACCTTGGGACATAGAACATAATAGACCAAGATATCCGTGTTTTATAATTTATTTTCAGACCAAAGGCTCCGTTATTACAATATATACAATAATAAAATAAACAAATCGAACCATCTATTCAATCCAGTCCTATAGTTTTTCTTTTGCAAAATCATTTCAATTAGTTAAATCGGAAAGCCCTGGTTTTTTTCTTTTTATATATTATTAATGCACTTGTATAAGGACTGAACATAAAAAAACGTGTTACCATTCAAAATTTAATCACCTCACTGTACCAATTTTTACAAAATACGTATAAACAATTAATAATAATAATTGTTCACTGAAAAATGTGATATATAATATATTAGAGTTAAAATTTATTTTGGTTGTAAAATCGCAAGAGTTTGTTGTTAAAAAATCGAATTTAACCTCATTTAACAATCTACTTAAATTAGCGATCCAAGCTGGCCACTTCCATTCTATTAAGGCTGTACGTTTATTACGAAAAACTGCAGCAGATATAAAATTACATTTAAGAATGAAAGAAAAGAAAAACGTAATAAAAACTCAGTACAAAATGTTTATAATAAATACTTTAATTATAATTATTTCACGATCACTATATTAATTGAGTAATAAAATTTGCGTGTGAGACCACCGATGATTAAAAAATTGTTTTTTTTTCTCTCATAAATACAAATTCTACGCTGACTCTGATAAAAATGTAAGCCGTGACCTTGGCAAAGTCGCGGTTTTGTTAAGGCCAGCATTAGGAACAGAAGCTACACAATACGATGGTTTTTCTCTTGCATATATTTTTTTTTTGCTAAATTAAGTTTCAATTTTTAAAAACCATTCCTCGTTGCACGCACTGTTGTCCAAATGTTTTGTAATATCTTATTAAATTTTATTGTTTATTTAGACTTAGTTGTGTGAATCCGATAAACAATTATTATTTATATATATTTTTTTTAGTAGAAAATTATTTTGATTTTCTAATAGTCGTCGAGGTCAAAATCATTATTAAGGTCCATATCGTCCAATTGCATACTTTGGAAATCTACTTTGTAGCGCAAAATACCTAAGGAGAAACAATTAGAATATATAAAATTCATCTAAAATCAACAACAAAAATGAAAACATAATTAAGAGTTAAAAAAACCCAACCAATTTTACTACATAACAAGTTAAAATAAACACATGATGCAAAGCGTGTACCTAAATACAAAAAAAAAATACAAAACAAATTACAAATAAAGCATTTTTAATTATAGTCTGTTCATATTACTATTGCCGACATATTTGTGTATATGAGAGCGCGTAGTTAACCCCGGTCTTTGTCGAACTTGGCGGTTACCGACGGTTCACGTACCAATTACCGACGAGACGCTTGCGAGCTACTAACGTGCACTTAACGACACACTTGGAAACCATATATCAAATCAAAAGGTTACTAAATAGTGACAATATTTCTTGCGATTAATAAAACGTATAATAATTAATGTTTTTTTGACTAAAAAATTGATTTAAAAATAGGCGTATTTTCTACGATTATTATTTCTGTTAAAGTGGTTAATTGCAGTTAATTTTTAAGGCGAAAATAAGAACAGACTATGAAAACATAATATAACTGTATAATATTCTGTAATGGAACTATGAATGAAAAAGTAGTAAAAATCAAATCAAATAAGCGAACAATTGCAATAAAATGACAACAACGTGGACATGTCCGTTATATTCGGGTCGTGAATACCTGTGAGTGTTAGAATAAGATTTTTTTAATAGTCATCGAGGTCCACGTCGTCGAGTGGTTCATCAGCTTGTAATGATTGAAAGTCGACCTTGTAGCGTAGTATGCCTGGCCATCCAGTAAGCATTAATAACGAGAATAGCAAATCAGCACCCAAATTTTAATTTAATAAATAACAATTCGCTATTGTATTAGTACACGTTAAACCAAACGTTTTAAATATTGGGGGTTTGTTAGTGGCGGATTAGTAAGAAATAAAAGCAGATATAGCGCAGTGAGTGCTCCTTTGTTTTTTGTTTATTTAAAAAATAATTAAAGAGTAGAATAAACGTACCTCCGATTCCTCCAAATCCTCTTACGAATTGGGAACCTTCTTGTGATTTGTCCGTAATGATTTCTAAGGTGGCACCGAAGTTTTTATAATTGTTAGCTAACCATTCGAGCAATGGTTGACATTCAACCAATTCTAATTCGACTCCATTCTACAAATAAGTACAAATATTCTTGAAAAACGAATTAACGACTCTCAAATAAGTATAACAATTGTAGCTTTCTACATTAAATTCTATTTATATATTTTAATTAGAATTACGAAACAAATAACTTACTTCTTTATCGGTAAAGTGCGTTTTGTCTTTTTCTTGTTCAGGCGTTAAATGTAGAATGGTCTCAGTGCCTGTTATGTGATTTTTGAGCACGTACCGTTGAATATCTAAATTCTCCCAGCAGATGAGCGTTTCTACTGAGCCTAATTCTAAACCTTTAAGCGTATCCTCGACCCCAAAACAATACTTCCCCGTGTCTTGCGAGATTTCATCGAAATATCTTCCAATAAGCTTTTTCTCCTGTATAAACTTAACGTTCTGCAAAGATTCCGCCGCTAATTCAATCGCCTGATTGAAACCATTCTCACCACCATACGATACGTCAACCAATTTGATTACGCGTGCTTGTAATCTCGGATCGAACATATCGGATTGACTAAGTTCAGTCTTGAAATCCGCACTACCAGCCAAGATCAGTCCGGCAATATTCGGTTTATCGTTCGTGATAAATAACTGCGTAGCAACTTCAGCGACTTTCCTAACGTAATTATGCCGCTTCTCCATTCTTAAACGGGCGAAACGCAACGCTGATTGACCACCGCGACCGTGTTTCTTCGGTAAGTCCACCGTGAACTTGTGCAGCACTTCTCTTGTGTTACCCTGCAGCGTACCGAATAGCGCGCCATTACCGTCCATTACGATGAAACCGAATTTGTTGTCGTCCGCGAGCAGCGCTGTTAACGCTTCCGTGTGAAATTTGTTGTCGCATAAATATAAAGAGGTATTTATTGGTTTGAACGGCTCGAAATCTATGTTTACTTTCTTTTCTTTGCCCTCGTCAGTTACGATTGTTCCACAATATATTACTAATCCGTTTGGTGGAACTAATTCAAATAAACAAATACATATATTATTTTTATTTCATTAGCTTAGACAATGTATCATTAAGTCTATTTTATTCACAGTTATTTAATCGTCTATTGTTGAATAACCCGATTTTGCTTATAGTTATTTGTGGTTTATTTTATCTAATATATTTTAATTAATAGTTATTATAGTCATACGTATATTTAAACAAATAAATTCGTGCCTATTATAATTTATTAAACTTCCTATAAATGTATAAATAAGTCGCAAATAAAATTAGACTTTAGAGAATAAATGTTTTATCATAAATATAAAAGAATTCAATGTGTACTTTGCCCATTATTTATTTTATATATATATATATATATATATATATATATATATATATATATATATATATATGTATATATATATAGATAAAATGGAAATAGAAGTTGCCTTATTTGTTAAGGCCAATCGGACATTCGTATGGACAGGGTTGCCAATATGATTATTCAAACATTATAGAACGGAGTCAACAAGTATAATATACTGGTAATAATTATTTTTAAAGCTATAGCTACACAAATAATAGTTTAGAGGTGATTTAAAGGGTTGTATATATAATATAGATGTAAGCAAGTCTTATAGAAAGTATTGAATGTAATATTGAGATTGAGGAAGCGTGACTTGTAGGGGGAAAACCTTTTTTTAACTGATTAATTAAAAAAAAAAAATGTACCTTTAGTATAAAGTTTAAGTCGATGCTGTACAGATGTAATAGCACCAAGTACAGATAGTCGATTGACGCGGGACTTAATATTTGAAGCAGTACCGAATTCATCTGCCAACATCTTACTGACACGGGATATTTGATCTTTCGGTGGAATGATCAAAGAAATCATACTCGTCCCATTTCTGAAAGAACAATGAAACATCAAGGTCACAGGGTCGATGACATTATTAGCAATATGACACTAAGCAAAAATGATAAATCATTTAAAACAGAGGATGTAAAAATTACGCTCAAACCGAAACAGATTGCACATACCCTCGAGCCAATTCGAGACTTTTGATGAGTTTCTTGATTTTCCATATTTCTACGTTACGATCG
Source organism: Nebria ingens riversi (assembly GCA_018344505.1). Classification (NCBI taxonomy): domain Eukaryota; kingdom Metazoa; phylum Arthropoda; class Insecta; order Coleoptera; family Carabidae; genus Nebria; species Nebria ingens. Next base: position 250,738 of record JADQWA010000238.1, read on the forward strand.
GCGCTAGTCTCTTCGTTGGACATGATTTATGGGTGTGATAAATTAACTAAAAACTCTTTCGTATGCTGTTCTACAACTAATAAACTAGGAAAACGTGTGGCCCGTGGCAAAATGGCGCGGTGGTTTACGGCACTAACGTACTGACTCACTTTTGTTACACAAGCTGCGCTTACTTAACGGTACACCGACACACAAATCACCCGAAATCGTGCAAAGTTTAACGATTGATTTACATTGACGCCTTTTTCCCAAGCCAAAATGTATTGCAGCATTTATTTTTTGCACATTTTCAGGTGGAAACAGTACCCCCGTGCCATGTGCTTACGACAGATAAAACGTGAAGGGAAGTTGCATGTATTTGCAAGGCCGAACGCATCTAGTTACTTGTTCATACGTCAGCTTGTTTAGTTATTTTCAAACTCATTACCTTTTAGTTGGTATCTTCTTTTCCAATACCTAGCTATCTTCACTACAACAATTGTTGCCAACGAAAGCAAATACAAATCATCTTCATCACTCACTACCTCAAAGTTGGTACTCTCTTTTCTCATGTCTGCGTGCTAACTTTAATACTTCGCACGAATGCGTACCCTTATATGTATATAGACCCTTTACATAACTAAAACAAAATGCTAAATATATAGAAAAATAAATCCACTTTGTTATTCAATATATCTATTTGATTATTGAATTTTCCACATTTTACTTACAGTTTTGTTGATACAATATATTCTTCTTGATGCAAGAAGATTTTTAAACACATCGTTGCAAATTAGAACAATCTGTACAAATATATTTTTTTCTAAATATGTGGATTAATATTATTTAAAATAACAATTTAATGTTATGTAATAATTGAGTTTTGCAAAGAATTTAACATTAGCAATAAATTTTGTGTTAAAAAATACACAGTAAGAAATGTAAAAGTACATATTAAATTGCATTGTTTCAATCTTAAGATATATATACTCTGTATAGCCAGAGATAAGCATATCTCTGGTATAGCCAAGAGTGACTTCATATTATATCCTGATTTTTAGTTGTTTTATATAGTTAAAATAATAGAATTTGTCCAATATTAAATAAATAACTATAATTTTTTATATAAATTACGTTCATATGCATAATTTAGGATATGCTTCATAAAATTAAAGTATTGAAGTTTGTTGTGTTATGTTTAATTAAATATATGTAACAAATAACAGTATTTTTCTAGATATATGTTACAGTTATGTTTATAGGGAGTGACGTCATACTAGATTTTTGTAATTTTTAATATATTATGCATATTGCGGTTTATTGTTCATAAGTAATAAAACTGGGCACCAGAAAATTTCTTACCGTGTATTATGTAGTAATAAATATTATAATTTGATTTTTTTTATGTGAATATATGTATATAAATATCTAAAAAGACGTATAATAATATATGCTGAATTCAGTATTAAAATGTATTTATTTTATTAAAAAAAAAGAAAACAGATGACGTCAACAAATTGTATTTGATTTTCTGTTGAAATAGATTTGAATACTGAATAGAAGCATTAAATGAATGAATGACAAACAGAAAAAAATTAAGGAATCGGTAAAGTGAATAGATTGTTAATGAAATGGTCGGATTTTTGTGAATGTTGTATTGTGACGTTGCAAATATGGAGTGCTGTACATCACACAGACTCCTTTCACATCAGGTTACAATCGAAATGGAAATTAAACCAAACAACCTGGACGAGGAAAGACAAACACACACAACTACTGACAAAAGAGTTGTAAAAATACATTTACATACACAGCTGGAAAATGAGACCTTGTGAAAAATACTGTTAAAAGTCCCAAAAAGATTGTTCATCAATCAATTCATCATTCTCATTTTTAATTAATTAAAACGTAATAATATTGGATAGTTTTTCTTGTTTACTTTCACTCCAACACCAACACAACTGTCTGCATCAAAAACAAAGTGCTCGCAACATTCTGTCAGCAGTCAGACTTTTTTTGTTTTCATTGTTTTTATACTATTATAATATAAAATACATCACAATTTGGATGCAAATCACCATTTTACAATATATTTTTTTGTTTTATTTAAGTGTTATACAGTTCAATAATTCACTATACAAAATTGTTGCTAGATGTGGGATCCACATTCGATTTTTTTTATTTTAAATTTTATCTTTTCACCTCGTGCTCCGCCAATCAATTCATTTGGAGACTATGTATACACATTCATACCCAAAGCACGTTTGCAATATTCTTTCATTTGTTTACGTCCATTAAAAATTCGAATAAATCGTTGTTATGTTGGCAGCGCATATACCCAACAGAAAATAGGAACTTTGGACTAGGATGATGGTCGGTCGGCAGACTGCTGGGCTGACAATACATAATAAATAATAAGGGTGTTTGACAAGCGGGAAAATATACGCTCCTTTGTTAAAACACCGATTACCAACGAATTTTTATAATTTACAATCAATTTTTATCAATTTACGGCTATTTGAGAAAAGCATATTGTCTTTTTTGTCTCACGCTACCTCTGAATCATCATCATCAAAATCACCTCAGTTGAAAATCCAAATTCATTTCTTGGGTAGCTATTTACAATTTAATTACACAACAAATTTATTTGTGAAAACAAATTAGCTGCCGTCTAAGTGTTGAACACGGAACCAATCAGACTCTCAAGTAGCAGCTATTTGGGAAAGCTGCTTTCTGATTGGTTGATTCAGAGTCTTTCCTCGGGTTCTTTTTATTCAGCACAGCTAATCCAGAAAATACAATAACTGTAATCATATTTCTTGAAACTGTGTCTGAGTCGTGACTGTTTGGCCAATCAGAGTCTTTCCTCATGTAGCCGCTATTATATTTATCAATTGCTAACGCGCTACTTTCACTCATCTAGATTCAGAAAGATGCTTTTTAGACATGAGTGGATGCCATTAAATAACAAAAAAAAAAATTATTATAAAAATGTACAAGATATAATAATAAAAAAAATTAAAATAATAAATCATTAATTAATCATGTAATTTGTTTGTTCTCTTGACACGGAAGAGGAATACTATACAGAGTCACCACGCACGTAGCATTCACATCCTCAGAGGTACCTAGGTAGTAGTTCAAATTAGGGCAAGGGCAAGGGGGGGTAGGAGGAGTACAGTTTTCGTTTTGTTAATTAATCTATCTAGTTTGCAGAGGGACGATGTGCTGTCAGTCCAACGACGGCACTACTTTTTCCTCTGCCAAAGTGCTAGCGTGTGTGACGTCACACAAGGATGGTCGCCACAATTTTATTACTAGACTCGTCCTTTTCACATCATCATATAGTAAATTTTGTATATATATATATATTATATATATATATATATATATATATATATATATATATATAAACTGTTATATATATATATATATATATATATATATATATATATATAACTAATTGATTTGAAAATAAAAACTGTAACAATGGGCCACTTTTAAATCGAAATTCCGTCGCGCTGACACTGCACAGCAGAATACTGACTTTCAGGAGAGATTAAAGAGAGATAAGAGAGAGATTCAATCAGTTTTGTTGTTGCACAAGAGTATATTACAAAATGTCCTTTAATTATTATTTTTTTTGTTTAAAAATGCACCGCACACTTATTTGCACTTGCGAGATTTCATTTAACATCACTGGCTCACTGCTGGTGATTTCTTCTCGCTGTCCTGACTGGAGGGTGTGTTGCCTTGCGGGGGGCCTACGCCGCCGGGGCCCCGGTCACCACCGACGGGACCGCCCCACGAGTTAGCACCCGTCATCGGCGAGTCAGCGTGGAAGCCGTGGTTGTCGTGTTCAAGCGAATTCGCTGCATCGTACTGGGTGTTCTCCAGCCTCGTGATCAGGCGCTCATCTTCGTCGCCAAATTCACCACCCATTAGTGATGGTTCACCCACTACCATCACGTCCTGAACACACACACACAAACAAAAACAATTTACATCATTCTTTAATACCACAAAATTTCTTTGCAAATTCAACAACATATTTCTTTACTCCATAGTAAAAATCTGATCTTGTCTTTAATATATATAGTATAATGACGTCCCTGCTGTATAGATCCGCCATGATTTTAATAGATCAGTAAAGTAAAATATAAGATTGTTTACCTGTGAGGCCAGTGAAAAATTTGGTCCGGGTGATCGTTTTTTGTTTGGAACCGGTGGGGCATTATTTGCAGCACCGCCTGAATTCGAACCTTTTCGTTTTCGTCTCTTATTGGCGGGCCTTTGAGATTCTGGAAGAACAAATATAAACAATACAAAGATTAGCATATTAGTAATAATAAAATCACCGTTGTTGTTTTAGAGTTTATGAAATTGTGTTGGTACCTCTCTTACCCGGCGGGGCAACCATTCTCTGCCACTTTTGGAACAGCGTGGTTTTGAGACAATCGCGCGGACTTAGCGCGTACGCTTTGTGCCTGGACATCAGCTCCTGCATTGGCTCAAGAATCACGCATAACTAAACCAATACCAAATCATTAGTTACACTGACTCCAAATTTCATTCACATATCTAACTTACCCTGAGGTAGTTGAGAGTAGAATTCGTAATGCCTTGCCGTGTTATGTTTTTCGACAGTTGATCTAACATACTGGGATCTTGTTGTGAATGCATACCGACAACGGATCTAGGTATTAATTCTCTATGCGTTCGTACCGAAAAATGCCACGATTTAATTCGCATTAAATCGTCGAATGTAAATTCCAATATTAATCTACCTTCCGTGCACACCTATAAACAACAGTATTTGATTAAATAAATTATACGCAATTCTTCGCACCTTAGTTGAGTTGTTTATACCTTAGTAAATAATGGTTTCCCATGATGCGTAACCATCGTACACTGATCACAGTCCAGGGTAATACTTGTATTATGAAACGATTCTTTCGGATGTTTCATATTGTAGTACAGTTCTGTTACGCCACCCTCAAATATACTACGGAAGTACCTTGGTATTAACGTCCTTCCTATTGCTAGAAAAATATAACAAATATTCTATAAATGTCAATTTATCTCATTCAAATTCAATTTAGATAATAATTAAAACATTATAACTAAAAATTTAATACGTTTCAACTACAATAAAAGCGATTTATAAGTTCACACTTACTATATCTTTTCGGTCCATCTTCTAAACAAAATGTAAGGGTCAAAGACGCATCGTCTTCAAAAAACTCAGTTGCAAACGCATCCCACCATAAATTATCGCTTTCCTATAAACAAACAAAAACAATCATCAATGAACTACAGATTTAAAAAAAATCATTTATACTCTATAGGAAGGTTTACATTAGTGTACAAAACTAATTTCGTGCAGTGGTGGTTGCGTTTTTTCTTCCTACAATTATACAAATTTTAAAATTGCAGACGGTTGTTGTTTGAACTTTAGAGATCCATGTTTCTTACAATAGAACGTGGAATTTGAGGAATTATTTTTAAATATTAGTGTAGATAAATAGTTTCATTGTTACGAGATAAAAATCGATTCTATATTTGGTTCGTTAAAAATAATAGGTATATATAAGCTTGGGTTTAATGTTGTATAAAAGAGATTATAAAATAATCTAAGTTCAAAGGTATTTTGCCCTTTTTAATTGTATTAAAATATAGTTGGATCTTTTCTAGCTATAGTACCCAAAATAGCTTATTATTTATAACAATTTTTAGTAATATTTATGTTATATAAAAAAAAATTAGGTAATATAAAATGGTGGGGGTTGTTTTACAGGGAGGAGGGGGAGAGAGATTATTTATTGCATAATGTATGTGTATATGGAACACAATTTGTCGATTATTCGAATTTCTAACCATATGGGGAAAACTATGTCAGGCCAAACCTGTCACATTGTGTGCTTTATCTGTCTAATCAATATGGGACAAACCCCTGCCCAACCGAACTGCAGTAGGAGAGGGTTAAAAGGGAGGGGTGTTTTACGCAGCTGACACACACATAAGGTCGCACAAAGGAACTGCCACGTGTCACCAATAATAGTTTCTATGTTTAGTTTTACCTCTAGTCTAACAACAATCTCAACAGATCAATTTTACGAAAACAAAAAAAACTGTATTGTACTACAACAATAATAATAATAATAATAATATATATATATATATATATATATATATATATATATATATATATATATATATATATATATATATATATATATATATATATATATATATATATATATATATATATATATATATATATATATATATATATATATATATATATATATATATATATATATATATATATGTATATATATATATATATATATATATATATATATATATATATATATAATATATATATATATATATATAATATTTTGTGTAATTATAATCTAAAATGATTGTAACATACATTTTTAGTTATATACTCGTCAACGCAACAGGTTAATAACAAAACAATCTTTAAGCATCGTCCATCAAGTGACGTCACTTAACACAGCTTAACTGACCCGATTAAACTCCATTCACCCTTAAACAAAGACCATTCATCACACAAAACAACATAAATCTCTAAAATTTAGAACCGAAATTCTCAACTGCCACCAATTTGTTTAATTCAATAAAAATTACAACAATCGTCTCAATAAAACATATTTTTTATAAGATTTTATTATTTTTTTAAACGCTAAATATAAAATAGATTTAATCCAAACGACTATTTATTAATACTGGATTAAAACTATGTTTAACTAATAAATATATAAAAATGATCTCATTACCATGCTCACCTCAGTCCGCTGTTGTAACCGTTTGTTGAGTTCGTATATTCGGTAATCCGGCTGACCGAAATATGGGGTGTGTCTTCTCGGAACAGGTAGTGATCTACAAATTAAAATATTGATTATATATTTTAATTAATATTATTATTTTGATAATATTATGTCACATAATTGCAATTTTATAAAATAAATTTTGTTTCGCTAATATAAATAAATAAAACGTAAATATTTGAGTTGTTAATTATTAAACAGCCTTAGAATTAGAGCAGTTTACTCTGAAAGATGTTTAGTTGGACAAAAACGATTGGAATTATCTATAAATGTAAATAAAATTGTGTGCCGCAATTTGTATGTGTATATAAAAAATTTGAATGAATTTACAAAAGAATGCAAAGCAACCAGCACTTCATTCGTGTGTTGCATACAACGCATATAGTTCAAGTCGAACCATTTATTTCAGATACATCATAAATGTCACAACAAACTGTATAAATGTAAAACAACCCATTCGCCAACTTAAGATCATTTATCTTTTTAATAAGTCGAAAAAATGTTTAAATATGTCAACACTGACATAGATTTTATTATGGCTATATAAATGTGCTCTAGGAAATATCTACTCAATTGAGTAATTGCGGTATTAAGAGTTGATATTACAAAACATGCTTTACAGTAAATAAAACTATTAAATTCTGGTTAGCATATTTGGTTTAAAAGGCACATCAATATATTTAAAAACATATGATTCAATTGACAATATAGACTTAATTGCTATCTTCCTAATTTTCTTCTAACGATATTAACCAATTTTGATTAATTATGGGCAATTAGGGACCCGGATCCGTTATATAAAATATATTTAATCATTGAAAATAACAAATATATACGTTAAATTATATTAAAAAATTATTTTTATTTTAAATTAAATTAATAAAGTCACCATTAAGCATAAGTGGATTAATTTTGCGCAATTTTGTCTATGACTTATCATATATGTTACTACATTCGCGCGCGCGCGCACGTGTGTGTGTGTGTCTGTCAGTCCCTAACATATTTTTACGTTGTATAATAGCAACTTTTCTTTCATGTTGTTTAAATGAAAATAAATGTATTAAAATGATGATGAATATTTCACACAATTGTGTTATATTATTGCAAATTGTAATACAAGGATTAAAGTGAGTAAGTGTACGACGATGATTTATTGCATTAGATGATAGTAAATTATGGTTGAAGGACATTTCTATGTTTGATGTAATTAGGACAAAGTCTAGGTGACAAAAATGAAATGTTTTTACGAAATACATGTATACTGATAATATCAAACAGGTTCTAGTGAATTTGTTTCTATTTGGGTTGAGTTATTATTGATAAGTTGTCGATATATATATATATGTCCGCGTCATCACAGAAACTCGTACGTCAAAACGACGTATTATTTGAGGGCTGCGGGGTCGTGCAGTAGTAGTACTCTTCTACGTTCAACAGGTATCTTTTCTGGGGCGTGGATCACGCGCACAAACTACCTTAGAGGCACGGGAGGAAATGTTGTTTATAAATCTATACCAATGAATTTTGGTCAGTGGGATTGCGTTGACGTGGAGGATTGCCAGCAAATAAGGGTGTATACACGGATTCAAATCAATTGATCCCTACGTCATCAATTGCCATCAACACAATTCTTTTTTTATACATACATACATATATACATACATAAAATGTCATGTTTTGTTCATATATATTCTAGAATAAATTATTTATACTTTCTTAGACGTAGTACAAAAGTTTTTATAGAATACACCTATTATAAAAACATTCCCATTTACAACTTTGAATCATAGATTTAAAATCAATTTTCTATCGTTTCTTGACACCAGTGTTTCGAGTTCAACTGGCACAGAGTGATCCCTAACGAATTAAATAAAAAATCCCGCCGCGTGGCTGGTACTGGATTACTTTTTACAAAACCCTACTACAGTGGTACCAACTGTTATGCTATTTAAATTAGTAGTCAACAATTTGTTTCAACTTTATATACAATTTGAAAGCAACGCATTGATTTCACACATTGAAGCGACAAAATAGTTGATTCATAGAATAAATATAATAAATGTTTTTGTGATAACAATAAATGTAGAAAGAAATATAATAATTAATATCGGTAACTTTCGAATGGAATTGGGACATAAAGAGTATAATAAAAAGTCCTAGTGTGAATTTAAAAAATGCAGTTTGAATTCCGAAGTGTGTTCAGTAGTAAAAAAAAAGGTTCGCGAGCGTTTGATTTGTAATTTATTACGATTAAATAAGTAATCAATTGTCGGTAAGTGTTACAACATTGAAATAAATGTGAGATTACCGGTAATAAAACAGCGGTATTGGTCACACGCTGCGAGCCGTCACTTGGTATTCACCCGGGGTATTGGATACTTAGCCTACACTAGCCGACTAGCCCGCATAACACCATTCCTGATTCCTAATATAGAACAAGTTGTTCATTATCACGTTGGGCCAGCACATTTTCTTTCACAGTTTTAACGTTTATTTTACTTAAGGAAATATTTCATTTCAAAAAAACTATAATATTCTCTATGGATGTGCATTAAAACATATTGAAACTCATGTTCTGTCTCTGTTTATATTCTATAGTATAGACAAAGAAAGAACATGAGTTTCAACTGAGCTAAGCTGAGTTTTTATGTATAGAACTCTATACGTTGTGTAGACAGACCGAAAACAACTGAGTTTTAATGTATAGAGGATATAGCTAATATTAGTTTCTCAATGTATTTACTTATTTGTGGGACAATATTCAGCAAACACACACACATACACATATTAATCAATATATAGTGCATGTTGCGGCTATTCTCGGCTATAGTCCGTGGGATTGCGGTCTCAATATATATATATATATATATATATATATATATATATATATATATATATATATATATATATATGTGTGTGTGTGTGTGTGTGTGTGTCTGTGTGTGTTGAAGGTGCGGTGTAACCATGACGGTTATAGACTACATAGGGCAGTGATGATGGTATAGCAAGGGTGTGATGAGAAGCGTACGTAACCATAGGTCCATCACTCATGTACGGTAACCTGTCCATCATCAATTTATATAGTATATACAATAATTTGAATATTATAATAAAACATATAGACATCGTTAATATATCAATAAAATAAAATAAAAAGAGCGCTTGATGATAGGAGAAGTTGTGGTTCCATTAGTTTCGAATATAAATACAAATGCGACACGCAAAACGTGGATTAAGAGTGTTGAATGTTAATGAGGCGATTTTTCTTCTGCGAGACACCTTGTCAAATAATTGGGTGTTATTTGATAAATTAGTATACCTATATGGTCCACTATCACTTAAAAAAGACATTTCAAAATCGATATATTGACATATAGAAAACACTCTATAATGAGATACAAATATTGTTTATTTTTTAATGCTATAGCATCATTAACGTTTTTATTCGCGCCTTTTCGTTATCGATTTATAGTAGCTTATTCCAAAATAAAACAGTTTTCCACAAGTATGCTCTAATTACATTATTAAAATAACAAAAATTTAAACATTAATTATCGAAATATACATTGCATTATGGGTGTTCGTGATGAGATACTAGGGCTACATATAATCAATATACTAGACGGATAGGCATTAGTTAAATTGGAATACTATAGAGAAATTGCTTTTAAAATTAGTTTATAGCTCTAAATATTATGCAAAAAATCACTTTTTATAAGATACATAAAAGCAAATATGCTACACATGGGAACATTTAATGAATAAATTTAATAACAAATAATAAATGTTTTTTTTAACAACAAAGCAACGGTTTAGAAGAAATATGCCTCTCTTTAGTAACGAACACATATTAATAGTAATTTCCTAATAATAAAATACAGTTTATGAAAAGATGTACTAGAATAATAACTTTGGCAAGTAAAAACCTTTTTGAAATATGATCATATGACAAGAAAATATCAACGAAAACATAAATCTTCATTTTATACTTTCGAAATGTCCGCGTGTTACAAATGATGGAACGAAAAAAGAATATAAGAAACTTCTACGAAAAGTATTTTTATTAAGTGGACACCAGATATTTGATCAAACACACCACTGGCACTGTTATTGTATAGGACAACATATTTTTATTAACAAAAGAAAAATACTACCGAATTTTGTTTTGACCAAAGCAAACAAATCACATAACGAAATAGCAAATAATACTCAATGCTAAATCGTTTATTTCCGTATTTAAATTTGTTAAAATGACCCATCTAATTGTATATAAACATTAGAGAAATCCTTGGGTGTAGAATTATTCCTAACAATTGTAAAAAAAAAAAAACTGTCGCAATTATAATACCAAAACTGTATTGCTGATCCTAAATAAACAATTATAATTGAATTATTACTTAAATATATTAAGCAATAATTATGTTTCAAGTAAACACAAATATATTAATCTTAATACACTTTCAAGTAAACCAATTACTATATAGATGATAATCTAATATTTATTTCAATAAATTGTAAATGAATCAGACAATTGTTGTAGTAATTAACACTTATAAAATAATCAATCAAGTATAATTTTTTTTCGTGTCGGTCTCGAGACAATATTGCAGCAAGTAATTAACACATTTGTCTACTAGTGAATTGTATTTATTATACGTTGTCAGAACTGACATTTCATAAATAGCTGCTTATGATTTATCTGATTTAAATAAACAATTTAATCAAAAAAAACTCGTAATAAAAGCGGTTAGGCAATTTTCTCTTTAACAATGAATAATGTTTATAGTGATTGGAAATGGGGTGATTGCTACCCTATGTTTATGGGATGTTATATATAGAGTCAAGGTAGTTTTATTCGTCATCATATTTAATTCGAATCCGGTATTTTATTTTTATATATATATATATATATATATATATATATATATATATATATATATATATATATATATATATATATATATATGGGTATATAAAAAAAATTGACAAACAATTTATGTGTCATGGTTATTTTATTAGTTTTTAGAACATTCGAATACTGTAATTTTATATTGTTTTAATGTAAAAATATATTAAAAATCACGTATTATTGAACTATATTTTATTAATAATGAAGTAAAATTCAGTCAAATTAATTATAAGCGTAATTTTAAACTGTCCTCCTGACTATATAAACATATATATATATATATATATATATATATATATATATATATATATATATATATATATATATATATTATATATATATATATATATATATATATATATATATATATATATATATATAATATATATATATATATATATATATATATATATATATATATATATATATTCATCAACACACATAACTTCATGCTTATTCCCATCAAATGGGGTGGTAGAAACCCCTTTAACCAAAGTTATGTAGAATTAGCAACAGATTCGCTAAGAATCGAAGTTTTTATGGCAATAACAGCAATAATAAAACAAATATTTAACAATACATTCAAAATAGAATAAAATTACTCTCACAGTCATGTAGTATAATACATAGAAAGTTACTTTATTTTTATTTTGTAAACATCCATACTATCGTAGCGGATAAAATCAACCGTCCGTCGGTTCATAACCGTATTTTAAAAGTAGTTCAAATTGAGTTAAAACCCTGGTCTGAATATAAAACAGACAGAGACACATACATACACCCGCTACATCAAACATCTAAGAATAAATAGCACGTGTTCTCTGGGCTCCATGCAGACGTTTCCAGTAGAAGGAAGTAGAGATGTGAAGCCATCTCACCCACAGCGAACCATCCATCTAATATCTATTATTGACTGCGTACACCCGCCCCTGAAGTCACGCATTGCGTGGGTCCCAAACACCGAACAAATTTATACAAAATTAACACATATGTCGAGCATCTCGTACATATTTTAAACAAACACTCTTGCAACTGTATCATTCATTTATAAAACACACAAGTAAAACGCTTGCAGCATTCATATAAATATGAGAAAATATGTTAGTTGCTTGGTACACTTCGTGTACTTCCTGTGGCATTACTTGTACATGTTTTCCGGGCCCTTACTCTATTATTAAAACTCCATTTTATCTTAGCTAATTATACCTTACTTACTTCTGTTTTTTATCTAATATATATGTGCCACTAATATTTTTATTTCCGTCAAATAAATTCGCATTAATAATCCACTTACTAAGTGTTGCGTCGATTTGGCTTGCTCGTGGTTTAGTTGCACTTTTTTCTAGTCGTTACAACGTATTTCAAAATGAAATTAATATATATTCTTTTTCAAATGGATTCTCTTTGTCTTTCTTAAGCAACAACAATGCCAATATGTTGGAATTGTTAACAGAAATACAATTTTTCTTTTTTTACATCTGTATGTTGTTTTGAGATTGTACATTTTCGGAGTTGTTTTCTATATTGTTTTGACTACTTCCGGTGTTGTTTTGTATTTTAGTGTACCTTATTGTGTGTGTGTGTGTGTGTTGCGTTGTGTTAGGCGTATGTAAATAAAGTAATAAGATTGAAAATGATCGAAGAATAAAATCATACTACTAGAATCAAATAACTTTGGTAAGGCCTCTGCCATAATGCTTCTACGTTGGTATTTGTACGATGTTGTTAGAGATTATCATGTTTCGCTTCCTTGTTTACAAACTTTCTTATCTTTAAGCGAGGTGGCGCGTTTTCTCTCTCTCTCTCTCTCGTACGTTTTCAATCATTTGTAATTTTATTTCGCACTCCCCGTAAACACTAGAATTTTTATATTTTATTGCGTTTAATTTGCGAACATGTGTCTTGTGAGCTCCACCGCAATTTATCGCGGAAAAATAAAAGATCTGTAATGTCTTCAGCTATTTTATGGTGCAAAAATAAAAGATCGGTGATGCCTTCAGCATTAAAAAACAAAACAACATTTAAACTGATTTATGATTGTGTACAGTGAGAAATGTTTATCGTTGAGTAAATTCAGAAACCGTGCAACTATTAAAGCTATTATAAGTTTCAGTAATAATTTATGTAGTTTATATTTTAATTACGAAACCATTATGACCAATCAATGAATGAAAGAAAGAAAGATAGAAAGAAGATATAGGTACTAATAAATAAAATGATGTGTTTCTGCAAACGCTCGCACAATGTTCGCGTCCTTGCAAAATACAGGTGCCCAGCCATACACTGTGCAGAAATCAGTCTCTTTCTTCTGCTAAGCAGGGGGTATATGGGTATATCACCTACAACGGCAGCAGCTGGGAGTGGCATGCCAGAATCTCACGGTGCAGAGAGACAACAGAAGAAGAGGAGGGAATCTAACATGTCTTCGTACCCGTCCCTTGCCTCTCCCCACAAAGTTCATCATTATTACCTTGTGTAGAGGATAGGTAGTCATCGCACTCAACGAATGCGTATGTATACATAGTTGTCGAATCATTCTCCCGCGTTTATTTTAACGAAGCCAGATTGCCAAATACTATATAGGTATACTACAATATTGTCCTAGCCTTATTAGTATTATTATTTAGTACATATGATACGGGGGAGGGAGTCTAACCGAGCTTAATAATTCAACTTTTAACTTATGACGTCAACGACGCGTCTTTTGGTAATCTCTTGTATTCATTACGCAATAATTGAAGAAGTCCTTCGTAATCGTTAACAACGAACGCGTATTTTGATACTTGGATTTCTTGGTGGAAATTATTTCAAATGTACATTAATCAAAATGAAACTGAAATAAATGGTAAAGATTGTCAAGGAACCAGAGTTGGAAAGAGAAATTGTCGATATTTCTGAAGTCGTCTGTGACGAAATCTTTGGGCAATCACCGCGACCACGTGGTGCTTGCATAACAAACCGTGTAGCGCGCGTCAACAACTCTCTGATGCCCAAGTGTCAACGGCCACACACAACAAACATCCTTGTTTTGTTGTTGAGTATGTGTGTGATGATCATTCGTCTTTTGCCTAAGTGAAAATTATGTTTCCTATTTGTACCTACGTCAGTTTGATTTAGCAGTACATCGACAAACAGGCAGTTTATCTTATCAATGAACAAATGTGGTTCTGATAAGCGAAACAGATTTACCTGTGTGTGCTTTTGAAGGTGAAACTGATAGTTGTATTTTTATTACATGATTCGAGAAATGAGTCAGGTGATTTATCGACTTTACGTCTTTGAATGTTTCAACATATTATGATATGTGGTGGTAAATAAATAAATTTTAAAAAAAAACGAATAATGGTTGTTACCTATAGTAAGGATTGCCGAAGGGTGAACAGTAGAACGGATCCGGATGTGGATGGGGCACCATGGGACACATGGGATGCATGCCCGCCGGGCCCATGTGGTGCAGAGGAGGCGGCTGCTGGTGGTGGGAGTCCGACACTCCCACCAGGGGACCTGGACCACTGCAATTCGTACTGGTGACGCTGCGACTTCTCACGGGCATGTAGTGAGGCGAGGGGCACCCAACTAGGAGGCCCCCGCACCCCTCACTTCACCCAATTGGGCGCACTAACTTCATGACAACAAAAAATATCCAGCGCAACACTTGCAGATATTCAAAATGACACACACACACACGCACGCACACAACAAACAACACACGCACCCACACTATCAGATCAACAATAGAAATGCCGCGTAGCGTAGTTGAGACAATATTTCGTTTGTAAACAACGTGGTGTTCTGAGTGTCTCCTGCAGGCCGGTGTACATCGTGTTCCTCCACGTGAGACTGAGCTCTGTGCAGAGGAGGCTTCGCCAGAGGACAGGCGCAGGCGGTTCTGAAAGCCAGAAAGAGCACGAGGACTTCACCAACGAGTTGAACAAAGACGCGGATGAATGGTGCGCGCGGTCGTGACGCACGCGCCAACACTGGCCGGGATTCCGATCCACCGACACCGTCGCTTTAGCTTCTGCCAGCTCTGATGCCCAAAGCTGCTTCAAGCGTGCTCTCTGTTGTGCTCTCTTTCGAGCTGCTTCTTTCGCACAGATACGGATGATATCTGTTGTGATTCCGAACACATGCTTCGTGTCACCATGAGGATTGCGCGATTGACTCCACTTTATTATTATTGTAGTAGTAGTATTGGGGGGTTTATATATATATATATATATATATATATATATATATATATATATATATATATATATATATATCTGTGTGTGTGTGTGTGGATATGTAGCGCCAGAATCGGCATTTCCGGGACTCATATAATCCAGCTTACCATACATATAACATCAAAATATGTCCGTCATTTCACCACATCCATTATACATAACAAATAGACAAACACTCATTTGTAATTCTTAAATAAAATAATGTAACAAACATGAATTTTATTATTCAAATACCGATGTTATAGCCCTGATTGAGTATATATGTGTGGAATATTTATAAAAGTGTGTACGAGGTCGTGGGTTGGTATTAGTGGTCGTCGTTGAAGAGCTAGCCGCGCTGTTCTAGGAACCAGCGTTCACCGACCACAAGAAGATGTTCAACAGAGGAATGCAACAACGACTCAGGGACAGAGGGTCGTTGTGACCTCACTTTCAAGGACATACTAACTCTACTTTATAGTATACATAATATTTAATTATTCTACAAGTTCACTGACAATCTTCGTAAAGGGATCACCAACATATGAAAAGACAAAGGAAACGTTTCAATCTAATTTACGTACTTGAAAATATTTCACCTATAACCGGACAATCAAGTTTCTAGCACTATGACTTGAACCATCATCTATGATCAACTCCATATACCGAAACACAATCAAAACAACTTTTTTGTCGCTAACGGATTCAGAAGAGTAATAATACAAAAAAACAAACTCGAATAACGTGTCGTATGAAATAGTTGAAAATATACTTTCGACATTTTATGTTTTATACTCTTGTGTTCATTGGTTTGTACTTTAAAGAATATTATCTTGGATTTGGTTATTCATTTTATTAACTGAAATATATCGCCATATTTAATTATGTCATTAAAATCACGTATAAAGGTGTTTTAAAGTTAAAATATTTAAATCAATTTTGATTTAAAACTCCACTTTATTGCTTAAATAAACATTAAATAGAATAGAGATTTAATGTGGCCAACACAGGAAGTGCTTATACGTTTTTGTTCGAATTTAAATTTATTATTTATAAGGTACTTATCATGCAATATCGAACATTTTAAAATACCTACGCCTCAAATATGTTTCATGCATTTTATATTTACATGACCTACGTAATTATGTTCAATAACAAAGTAATTTTAATAACTTAAAAATAGATTATTACTTGTTTCGAATTTAAATAAATAGGAAAACATGACATTTTAAACAATCTCTAACACATAAACCGGAAGTTATCTCAAACAAAAATTATTGTAAACGCAATATTTTGCTTATCATTTACTAAATAAGAATATTTCTAAAATACTGTTATCACCGTTGTGCACCAAAGGATTTAAACATCAATAACGTGTATATATATATATATATATATATATATATATATATATATATATATATATATATATATATATATATATAAATATATATATATATATATATATATATATATATATATATATATATATATATATATATATATGTATGCATGGATATGTGTATGTATGAGTATAGGCAATGCCCAATCCGGTTTGGGATACGCTGACTTGAATATATACACGTACACACACATATACACACGCACGCACCGACGCACACTGATACACAGATAGTGTGCCGATAGCATAACATCCACAAGCAATCAATAATGCAGCCAGAACCTCCATGACCACGAACCCTCTGACTGACTCTTCATCTACCGATAGGTAGATACTAGACCACATTCGACAACCCATCCTAATTATAATACATACAGAAACCAATCCGGCATCTAATATAAATAATGCACAATCATATGAAACCATCAAATAGCAAACGCAATAAAACACACGTTAGTACATATAGAAAAGAATATGACACTCGCGAAAATAATCTATAAATTTGTTTACGTAGTCCGTGCAGACGATCAGTTTCATTAAAAAAAAAAACTAGACCGATAAAAATAACACTAAAAAAAAAAAAAACCATAGTAGAAAAAATCTAACACGAGAAATCCATCTACCGAAAGCGACTTCTTCTTCTGAAAACCTATCGTATTGCAGAAAGCTGTACTGGATTTAGATTTTAATACTGGATAGATTTAATATCATTAAATATATCTTAAGCAACATCTTTAAAAAATATGTTGTTGATTTAAAATCAATCTCACTCACAATTGTCTCCAAAACTTGGGATTTTAATATATTTTATATTATTTGGATATATATATATATATATATATATATTATATATATATATATATATATATATATATATATATATATATATACTATATATAATATATCATATATATATATATATTATATATATTATATATATATATATATATATATATATATATATATATATATATATATATATATATATATATATATATATATATATATATATATATATATATATATATATATATATATATATATATATATATATATATATATATATATATATATATATATATATATATATATATATATATATATATATATATACATACGTAGATAATTCTTGCATTAGTGAACGTTGAGGTTGTCTATTTCGTATAGCCAATCAATCAAGAGCCTTACCAGTTTCCTGAGTTATCAATCATAATACAACAGGCTCCAGATACAGTTTGGAAGCTCCAGAACGAGTCCAAACCAAAAGCAAATAATGTCTAGCCGTTACACCAAAAGATATTTAGTTAAATTACATAATAATCAAGTTCTCACTATCGTCACTTAAACTTCAATTAATTAACTAAACGTTGTGTAATTGGTGTGATTGATCGCCCTTTGAGTGGATTCGAATGAATGACCGCAGCATGAAGAGACCAGAATAGCGGTGGTGGTGAATGGTGCTAGAATAGATGATATGCCCCCATCGGATCATCGACCAATATTAATTAATTATTAGAGATATAAATTATAGTGCTGATTTGATCAATCGTTCGAACCACCCGTGGCTTCTAGGTGCAAACCACGCGCCGAGATGATCTTAAGGCGATATGTCCATCAGACATCGATAAGGTCGTTTTATTCTGATAAATAGTCGCGTTATTAATAAATCGATTTGGAAATAGAGCTTTTAGATTTTTTTTATTTTTCGGTTATAAATTCATTCTTTGCAGAATTAGATTGTTGGATAAATGGGGTCAAAGCGACTCCTTGGGTCAACCGAGAAAGTGCAATTCTTCATACGTCAACCGTACGTCTATAAGTTATCTGCGTATACCTACGTTTGACAAACTATAACGTCATTCTTGTTATATATATATATATATATATATATATATATATATATATATATATATATATATATATATATATATATATATATGTATATATGTTATGTTACGTCAACGAACATAATAATATCCGAGTTATCACCCATGTTAAATTGATAGTGTCACACGTGGGCACTCTTTACGTAACAATTTCAAGGTGAATTGCAGGAAAAAAATTGCAAGTTATTTTGTTGAAAACGATTAAATATAGCCTAACAATACTTATATAGTAATAGTAATGCTTATTATTTATAAGATAAATATTGTGTGTTTCCATTTGTGGAAAGTTAGAAAATTAAGTAAATACACATGTGCAATTATACATATTTTCTAAGAAATTATATATATATAAATATATAAATAAATATAAACACCATAAACCATTTATTATTCACACGCATACGTTTTATTTACCGTAAAACTTCATAATAGAAGCATGGCAGAAATTGACGTGCGTATACCCCTAAATAGAAACTAAATAAATAAAACTGACTGCAGTTTACATAAGATTAACACGGTGCAACGAATTGTTCCGAACAAGCGCTCATGTATGTAGTACTAACTCAAAAAATAATTTTGATTTAACTCACCCTAGAGTCACCTTCCCTTACCTGTCATGTATGCAATTTTTACTTTTGTATATCACATTAAAATTAAACTATAAGTTAAAAAGTACTTTTGAGGTGCGCAAAAGAGTGAAATATGTAAAAAATAATAGTGGTTTTGAGTATTAAGCCTCAAAATATGTTCAAATTCATTCGAGCTGTTACAGAATTCTAGTGTATTAGATTATAAATAGGCAAAAATAGATTTAAAAGACTTTATACAAAAAAAAATGCTTAAAGAGCTTTAAAATTAAATGTGGTACAAAACAAAATTAACATGGTACTTTGTTCTTTAACTGGCGGGCGATGCAGTGGCGTTGACGGGGTAAATAATTTTGCGTTCGTGCATATCGATATAGTTCATTAGAATGTGCTATTTTGCACTGTTTTAGTGCGCTAATAAATAACGAGACTTGCGTACCGAATCTGCATAATACTAAGAGAAGTGCATTTTAAAATACTAAGTATTGCACGCTAAATACTAATATCGCTCAATTCGAATATATCACAATGGAATTTTTAAAAAAAAGTTATTTTAGAATCGTTTTTCGGATTGATTTAAACTCTATGAAATACATTGTTTTAAGTCGTTCGAGATGTATGGTGTAAACGTTATATAGGTGAGAGACATAACAACCATAGCAAAGAAACCTGTTCTTCGCGGGCATCGCTCGTTTGACTCGGCACGGCTGGGTGTAGAACCGCGCCTGGCCGTGCCGAGCCTCGTTGGCAAGTTGTAGGTTAGGTAGGCCTACATTTCGAGCGGCGACCCGGCTTGCGTGTATATTTTTTTCGTTTTTTTTCTGTTTTTTTTTATTCCCAGACTCTTCCCAAGGTACAGTCACGGTCAAAATAGATCGTTTTGTAACGCTTTGAACTTAGGTTTCACTGTAAAGAATGCGCTCATTTATAAAGGGAGATTTGGCCTACTTAAATTTTAATTTCTAATACGTAAAAATTATTTTTATATTATAAACTATGCTGTTATACATCACATACACATTTAATATTACAGTCCGATTATGGAAATCATTTCTTTTTAGTATCTCACTTAGAAATCTCATTTGAATTTATATTTCACTTGCACGGTCTTTTATCGTATCTAATCTACCTTTGTTAGAAACACCACAAATATAGTTCAATATTCAATTTGAAAGAAAACTGTTTTAATGCGTTATAAAAATTACTATTTGACTAACATATTTTAATTTGTTTTTTAAGTTGACCTGTTTATTTTTTGGGAAAGCTAATGATAAAATTAATTGCTGGATGTAAAAAAGGTTTTCTGCTACCCTATTAGTTGGGAATGTATATGTTTGTAAAATTGCCTATTGTCTATTTATTAAATAATGGTATTGAAGTAAAGATAGTTTAGTAATGGTACGACTATGGGGGGCTTCGCCAAGCATAGAATTCTTGAATGAAACAACTTCGATTTGCGCATGCGCACATTCGATTTTTATACCATGTATTCCTCCCCAGCGATCTACAACCCGAAAATGTTTTATTCAGCAAGTGTAACAGTGATTATCAGTCACTATATACTTATAAATAATTCATTACGGTTACCACGGGCCTATTACCAGTACTTTTTACCGTCATTGAAAATATAACACACCAATATTAAATTAGCCCGTAACAGTCGCGACTATGGTCACTCATAATAAATCTTAAATTAGTACCATGTTGGAGTTTTTATTGCTATTTAAAAGCTGGTGTTATTGATATTTAAAATCAGTTTTTTTTTCTTATTAACCGGGGATACAACTTAATTTTATTTATTTTATCGCAATCATAAAAATCATATTACAAATCGTTGGTGATGCGTCAGAAATAGCGTATCGTGTATATACGAGAACTTCGCATTGGGATTCTCCGGCTAGATTTGGATTATTGGAGTGTTTTTGGAGTTAGTGCGGTAGGCAATGTGACAAGACGTGTGGCACGCGCGCTAATTGGTCTCGGCCGGACGATTAAACCGTCAAATCTTAATTGTATCAACTCAGCTCAGCTGATCAGATGTTAGTCGCGAGATGCTGCAGCTAGAACGTTGCTGTAGCAATCTGAACGTCAAATCGCGTACGAGAGATGTAATTAAACGCCTTCTTGATCCGGTTAATTGTTTAATTATGCGTACGATCTCGTGTCCGATTCAATTAATTTTTGGGTAATACACATGCGGACATACATTAGAGGTGCAACTGAAGTGTATGAGTACATATCGTCCTGGTATCCATGGCTAACGTTGGTTACCAACGAATAATCGCAACTGTTTAAAGTTGAATAAAAAGTCGGTAATTGTGCACAAAACAAATCTGCCTTCTTTCGCCATAAATTTTTTTAAAATTGCGCAATTAAGTAAATAACTTAAAATAAATCCAAAATTATAAATAATGCTTAGTCAGTTTACGGGAGTCAATCAAGAATAAAATTTCTATTTGTAAAAAAAAATTAAATATGCTATTCATGGTAGCAAGTTGCGGGGGGGGGGGAGTAATATTTAGGCCTGTTTGATTTTTTTACGAAATAGTATTAGTTCTAAATAAAATGTAAATAGCAAATGGTTGAAATGGCGCCTTTGAGTGATGTGTATTCTAAACAAACGTCCATAAATATATATCCGGCGTATGACGCCGAAATTATTCGATATGTGTAATAAATAATAGTAATGGCAGTGGGAGAGAAACTAGAGGAGGGATGAGGGGGCGTAGAGGAGAAATTGGGCTCTATTTTTGCTTTGTGGACTTTTTAAAACAAATAAATATATAAAACTAAAATCTAGCGAGGAAGTTACGCTATTTCTTGGAACTGTACCAGGAAGATGCTAATTTTAGAATGTGGAATGTATTCAAAAATCTCTACACCTAGCCACTGACATACAGTTGAAAGATATTCACACACACACACACATATATATACACGCAACGCGTATGGGGCCATTGATACTAATTTTCATAAATACACTGATGGCGAATTAACTCCTTCAGAACCTTATCAAAAGAAAAAGACTACTATTACGTCAGCATTACATTTAGATTAGATAAAATTCTGAAAAGTACAAATCAGTAAAGATTCACATTAAAATTTCGTAATGTTATACGTATTTAGTGAAAAACAATGCGATTTTTGGTCTGTTCTCAGACACCTTAGATAAGCCTCTTGAGCAAATATCAAAATAACCAGTACATGTGAAACTGTTTGAATGTAACAAGTTTGCCGGGGCATGCGGGACAAAGAGACTCAGTGTCCGTTGTTTGGAACGGTCGATCACTCTGTTTTTTTTATATTTTTTTATTCCGTTCGCCACGCATTGGTGGTCACCTTAATGTGCCCCGGACTAAATTAAAAACGTGGCACCACTGGCCAACCATAACTAAACGTATAGGCAAACAACAGTCGGATTCGTCGATGAAGGTGAGATGTGCGCGCGTGGTCTACCCAGAAGTTTTTATGTTTTGAAGAAAGAGATGCTGGATTGGTTAACAGCGGCAAATTGGCCGTCTGTGCGGAACTAACTTAGTTGTCACACTTAAAGCTTTTTACCCCTGATGGAGAACATACGTACATTGTTATATTTCAAAAACAAAATAAAACACTAAGCGCGCAAACATTAAATTGTATTACTCAAATTTTAAAGTCAATAAACATATGCCGTAAAGTATTTTAATTGCAATTTTCGCAATCAAACAAAAGAATAATAAAAATAAGATTGCCACATGCATTATTGCTGTATTTTGTGTGTTCAAATCAGGAATTGAGATGTTTGGAACATTACTTTTAAAGAAATTTAATTAAATGATTTGGTGGTATTAATGTGTGACCGATTGCTTAAGGTTCGTGTATGTGTAAATCAAATTCGAGTATTGAATGCAAGTGTGTAATATGCACTGAACACGGACGAAAATGTAAAAAGCCCGAACGGGACAATACTGCGAGCAAACATTAAAACAGAACCGCTCAAAACTTTGATCCATCGACGGTACACACGAACGGACTAGCTTAAAGGGGAACTGTTCACTGGCTAAAATCAATTTCGTATAAGGCACACAGGAAAGAGAGTGGATTCATCCCTCAACTTAAAGCTACCGCATTGAGATAGATTCATGTACGAAACTAACAAAAAACTATAGAAACGCTACTTAATGCCTTAAATTATTAAATTGCGGCAGTTTATAAAACATATCTTTCAGTCAAACTAATTTATAATTATAATAGTTGTGTATTTGAAGATATGTTAACACCTCTGGTGGAGTTTCGCTCTGGAGCTATTGTAGTACTTGGTAAACAAGAGTAGGGGAGTTCACCCTGACACCCCAATTTCACCGCCACCACTGGCTCAGCCTCGATTTACGTCAAGCGGGTAACCATAGCAACCACAATGCTTTTACAAAGTGTACGTGCGAAAACGCTAACGCACAACTCCCACAATGTATTTTTTATAAATTATTATATATATATATATATATATATATATATATATATATATATATATATAATATATATATATATATATATATATATATATATATATATATATATATATATATATATATATATATATATATATATATATATATATATATATATATATATATATATATATATATATATATATATATATATATATATATATATATATATATATATATATATATATATATATATATATATATATATATATATATATATATATATATATATATATATATATATATATATATATATATATATATATATGTATATATATAGAGAAAATAAATAAAATATTAAAGGTTGCACGTGCTAGTTGCTGCAATCACATTGCGCACAGTGCTTGTGCGCATCCCAGCCACTATTGCAGCAACAAAAATTGAGATTTAATTGAAAGTTGTTTATTATTCAAATAAACTTCGATAATCTCTTAATCTATAATCTTCTCATCTGAGATTAACTGGATTTTAATTAAATGAATATTTACTAATTGGAATACAATTACAGTTTTCATAATTATAAATACAGTTAAAACACATTTGACTATTTTGTAAGTCGCCGTTAGAAAATGTGTGAATCAATTGATGCGTAGTTTTCTATGTTATGTCACATGCGTGATATATGGGTATGGGGTATGTGTGGATGGGTTTGTGATTAAATTATAGAACAAGCGGTTTCCCTCTGCGTTTCGCTAATGAGGTACAAGGATGTACGCGTTGGCAGTTTGCGGTTATTCGGTAGGTGAATTATTAAATCAGTATATGTTGTTGATATATAACTTAAATTTCGTTACCTGAACATTTACCGGCGCATACATATAACAAACTTTGTCAATAGCCAACCCCAAGGTCAACAAAGTTTGATATTTTTATTTATTAACATGTACGAATACTTTTATTCAAACATCTAGTGAGTCAGTGCGTGAGATATTGCGTGCGCCTAACACAAAAACACATCTAGGATACCGATTTTTCTATATCTTTTTTTTTCTTCATTCGTTCGTTCGTATTCTTTTTATAAATATGCATGCTGTCTTTGTCCGGCTAGTGCGGGGAGCATTGTTTGTGTTTCACCTGCTGCCAACTCAACTGGTATTCAGGAATGTCGGTTTCCAATGAACTGACCACTAGCTACGCCGAGTGGCTAAGAAGCGGCAGCGTTATGCGTTATATTAGCAGCTCTAGCTATAAGAAAATCGTCTTGGACGGCGAACGCGATGACTGATATCTGTCCGTGTGTGAACAACACATTCATATAGACGCATGCGCAATTGCTGCCTTAAAACCGCCACACAACTGAACTCCAACTCAAGATACTCCTTTGTCTTCGTCTTCATATGTAATACGACGTATTTTTAACGAAAACTGGTTTCCATGGATACTAAATGCAGATCATATCAACTGCCGTCAAGTATTCAGTTCAGAAATAACTATATACATTAAGGACTGTATCAGGTTTAAATTGGGAACTCTACTCGTCATACAAGTATCAAAATAACTTTTTTAGGCGCAACCAAATTTGGATTTAAAAATAATCATCCAACTTGAGCATTCTGAATATATTACACTAAAACATGTAATCTTTAAAAAAAAATTGTTTTTCTATTGTGTGTTCGTAAATTTTTAAACAATTCATAATTTTTGAATGAATGAAATGAAAACTAACAAAAATTAGCATACTCACACCATATTAATATTAATTTATTATTACTAAATTTGCGACTAATATTTTATAGCTCTATTTAGTAAAAAATTAATTATTATTACTATAAATGCTCATATTTCACACATCAATCATATTTGATGAATAAATGAATAATATTATTGTCAATACATTATAAATTGAGTATGGTAATTGTTTACACACTGTTAAATAAGTAATGATTCATTAATTGATATATTTCTAGAAACTTTGCCATATCAAACTAGAAAAAATTGATTTTAAAAAATGTTTACTTGCTATATTTATTATGATTAGAAATTGAAGTAAATACTAATCTAATTATTCATATGTGACATTAATATAATTAAAAATGACAGTTTTACAAATTGGTGTCTATTTGTAACTCGATCCACCGACATAGCACGTGCTTCGTGCCATATCGTTCGTTGTATGAACATTTCGTAAGAAAAAAGTTGGATGACATTTTTTTATTCGAGTGCAAATTTAGTACAGTACTTAGATGATGAGTCACTTAGGTCACAGTGTCTAAAGTTCAATCTCTGTACTATTTTAGTATAGAAATTCATAGTAATGTGGCAAAAGTTATGATTTTATCTGGTGGGTACATCTGCCCGGTTCAAAGTCAGGGTCGAAGCTATTGTGCGTTGCAAATAATATGTTTGTCATTCTCACATATTTTAGATTAAAGTGTCTGTTCATTTCATTTTTACTTCCATTTTGTTTATAATTCACTTATAAAACATGTTTAGAACTACTGGTATTTATTTAATATATATATATATATATATATATATATATATATATATATATATATATATATATATATATATATATATATATAGAATGGTTGTAAATGGTTTTCTGTCACCCCATTTAATGGGAATATGCATGAAGTTATGTACATATATATATATATATATATATATATATATATATATATATATATGCATAAAGTTATGTATATATATATATATATATATATATATATATATATATATATATATATATATATATATGTACTTAACATGTACATAACTTTATGCATATTCCCATTAAATGGGGTGACAGAAAACGATTTACAACCATTCAATCTTAGACATAGACTACTTTTGCTTCATGTTGTAAAAGATAAATTAAAATAACAACTTTTTTGCGTAGTTCAGGAAATCCGTATATATTAATGGCCTAAATAAATGATGTATTAAAACACGAGTTATTATTGTTGGCAATCATAAATAAATAATCCTATTTATTGGAATAATTTGGACGATATGGAAATTGTATGTGTGTCGTTCTTATTGGTCGATTACAATAAAAAATGTTGAAGACGATTTTTTGGGGTAAGCTTTCATAGTTGAGGAAATCCGTATTTGTTGATGGGCTAACCAAATGATGCATGTTGGTGAGTTTTACAACTGTGAAAAGTAGTAAAGCACCTTTACGATTAACAACAGGAAAACGTTGTAGTGTGTGTGTGTGTGAAACCCCTTCAAACATAACAGAAGTAATAAACGAAACCATTACACAAATTTCCATCCACTTGTTGCTGGCATCAGCTACTACTATACCGTAGCGTAGAGTAGAGTAGAGTACACAGCAGTGCGATGCCGATGCTGATGCTGATGCCTGTGTGTGACTGGTGCCGCAGTCACTGCCGCGCTTCGCCTGACTATGCCCGCCCGCTCGCGCGCATAAAGCAATATAAATCGCCCGAATATTTCAACCGTTCAAGAATTGCACCCACTGACACACTCTCCAATACTATCTGTGTATATACACACTGACGAAGAACGTATATATGTATGTTAAAACATATTTAATAGTGCCATTTTGACCTAATCTCCAAAACATTTCACGAAAGTACAATATTACGAAACCTGGCAATTGTAGAAAGCATTTGAAAAAGATACACAATAGGAGAATATTATGTGCAATTCTACAATTCCGTAAGGAGAATCTGTAAAATGTTGAAAAACCTGTAGGTCTATAATGAATACGTATTCATTTGCTAGGCACAGAATTATGTTCGATATATTTTATAGATTCCACAAATGCTTAATTTGCAATTCAATTTTAAACCCTTTCAATCTTTAACAAATTCTCGTTACAAATCTATAAAGTTACATAGAATCGCACCATTAAACATGTCTAACTATAGTTCTAATAGATTTACGAATGCCAAAACATATATATATATATATATATATATATATATATATATATATATATATATATATATCTATATATATATATATATATATATATATATATATATATATATATATATATATATATATATATATATATATATATCTATATATATATATATATATATATATATATATATATATATATATATATATATATATATATATACATGTTTATATATATATATATATATATATATATATATATATATATATATATATATATATACATGTTTATATATATATATATATATATATATATATATATATATATATATATATATATATATCTATATATATATATATATATATATATATATATATATATATATATATATATATATATATATATATATATATATATATATATATATATACATGTTTATATATATATATATATATATATATATATATATATATATATACTATGTATGTATATATATGTGTATATTTAAAATAAAGCATTGTACAAATGTATTGCAAAATTATATTATAAAAAAAATGTTTCTATACCTATATATAGATAATGTACGTAACTCAGAAATATATAGTATGTTTCTTGACATTTAATACGTTTTAATTTTCTGCTTTTGCAATAGGCAATCAACATTTCAAATACTTTAAAATGCATAATATATGGTGAGAATACTAGGTAGGTATATGAACGATGAATGTGCAACCGTGCAAAGTTGAACTTTAAAAGAGGGGCTGTAATTAAATCTGTTACGGGCCTGGTGTGGCTGCCAGATGAAATTTGACATGAATAGCTAGCGGCTACAAATCACTTAACATTTATACACCGATTATAATTCATTCATTAATGAAGCAAATTAAGATTTTATCAAAGTATTATTAATTATTATTACTAAACAATTATTTGTAGGTATAAGCTTTACTTGTGTGTGACAACCACGAAAAGCTGTGTAGCTTATGTCTAATTACACTGTGATTTCAGTAATTATAAACGGTTACATTTCTCTGTGGAGCAGGATGTTTACAGAAGTACTAAAATAGACATTGGTAGATACTGTTCGGATTTCGCGTTATAATTTTATACTTATTAGTAAATTTGGCTCATAAATTTTATATATATATATATATATATATATATATATATATATATATATATACACACACACACACACACACATATATATATATATATATATATATATATATATATATATATATATATACATATATATATATATATATATATATATATATATATATATATATATATATATATATATGTCGGCATTATAATTTTTTTATATATACATATAAAATAATAACTATTACTGATAAATAGATTACTTATTTATCCAAGTACTTTATCATATAAGTTTTAAAAAAAAATGCAAGTATTTTATCAAAAAGCGGAACTTCAAAGTTAAGTTTACGAGATTAAATAAATTATGATCGTTCACTAAGTCATCAAAACATATTTATTCATTTTAAACTTCCACATATTCAATTTAAAAAAAAATCCTCCAAGTTGCTTGATGGTTCAAAAGACCAATCTTGACTTTGAAACCAAAATGCACGCTGCAACTGTTAAAGTCAATAGAGGAAACCTCAAAATCTGATAGATTCAAATGCACTGGGTTCAAAGAGACGAAACTTGGCCGGTAATCAAGGAACTGAAATTAATCTTGGGTTTGTTTACGAAACCGCTCACTAAAGGATATTATAACCAACCACACAACACCCGAATGAATTTCTATGATTGTATTTTAAAGAAAAACAAATCATTATAACATTTCAAAACTCTGATTAATAATTTCACATTGTTGCTAAATGAGTTTTTGTTACTTTTCCTTATATTAATCATAAAACGCCCACACATCAGCAACCAGCAGTGATTGATAGCTCATTTGGTGTACCATAAAATATTTAGACAGTTTACGAATTCAATTTAAATTTAATCTACAACGTAAATTTGATATATCGACATCAAAGCTTGGTTTATAATTGTATAAAGACTGCAGCGGTACATGTGCTTGAAATATTGAATTTTTTAGATGTTATGTGCCGAATAAATATGAATTTAGGCCGAATGAATGTTGTATAGTGTACGAGCGGTCAAACACGGTGAGGTTGGGGGTAAATTTGATGACATTATGACTGTCGTAATGTCATAATTAACTGCAGAATAATAAATGTGGCGTTGCAATTGCGTTGTTGGGAGTTGCGCGCGGTGCAGGCCACGCTGTAATACGGAGGCAGCACTAGGATTTACGGGCGGACGACGTTGTAACGGTTATCTCAACGGTAACACCGCGGAGGTACTAAATCAGGAGAAGAGAGCCCAGCTAGCATACAACGCAGCCTGGCCTCTCTCTGGCCATAATACAATGCCCTGGCCATGCCATGCCATGCCTAGATGTGGTATAACATACGTATTGTTCTTGTTGTCCAACAAACATGAATTATTAGACAATATTTTCGGTTTTCTGTATATATATATATATATATATATATAGTTGACCAAAGAAAATTATTTTTTAACAATCATTTAATGGATGTGTGCTAAAAGCTTAAAGGGTTTCCCAATAAAATAAAATAAGGTTTCTCAATCAATTAGCCACAAACAAAAATAGATTTAATTGACAGTGCCACTAGAAGAGGGTGTTGACGACATATCTGTTATGTACTACATACAAGTGTTACATCTGGACTAATGAAACCACATATCGTATTTACGAAGTTTCGACAGTGACAACCACGACATCCATAAAATTAATTTAATAACCTACACCAACCACTGCATTATGGAGACGCTGTGGCTGTGGCCGTGGCCAAAGCACGATACAGAGTGGCGTCACCAAATATATGTACGTTGCACTACCATTTCTCACCGTGACCATTAACCTAGATGGGGGTGGTTTCTTTTTTGTTATGAAACAAATTATTAATATTCGAAATTACACACGGAAATATTTAGGATAAAATAAATATACAAATGCGTAGGTTGGATATTGGAGATGTTTATAGATAAGATATGTTATCTGTTATATAGGTATATATAAAATATGTATTTTAGTAAATATTTCTAAAATAAATTTAGAAAGTATAATAAATATCGCAATTGACAAATACAAAATTACGATTTAACGTTTTAAAACTGACTTGATTTTCTATAGATTTATTATAAAATCAAAATTAGGATTCTATTAAAGATACGTGTGCAATTACGGCTTTCCCAATAAATGGGGTAGCAGGCAACCGTGACTATATATAATTTGCACAAAAAAGAAAACTAACTGTATAAATAATAAGACTAGTTTTCTACGCAGCAAAAACGAACTGTATAAGTTTTGTGAATGGGTCTATATATATATATATATATATCTGTATATTAATATCTAAAAAATGAATTTAAGATGAAATACTGTTATTATAAGCTTATAGCCTGTAGGATATATATCAATTATGCGCATAATATGTTAATAATATGTATTTAGTAAATACTTTCTGCAAAATAGTCTAGAATTATGTAAATTTGATGGTTTAAAGTGAATTTTATCACATATTATTTGGTAAATAACTGATTTAAAGTTAATAGAAGTAATGTAATCCCGTTTTCACCAGTGACATTTTTCGTAATGATCCCAAATAATCCCTATACAAGCCCACAACTAATTCACTAGTAAGTTAACAATTTAATAACCCGGCAATTAATAATACTAAATAACCCATGTAAATTAGTTAAAAGTTCAAATATACAACACTCATAGACGGACAATAGAAGCGTGTGGTGTGGGGAGGGATAGGGCAGGCGAGAAAGACAGATGACGTGTTGAAAATATGCCTAACCCTTCGTAGGCTATTGAAAATTTGCTGGTGGGATATCGAGTGTGCTACTGTATAGTGTATGTTGGTGAAGCGTCGACGTAGCTACCCCATACCCTAGTGTTCACCAACCCCAAATGGTGGGTGGATGGGTGGGTGAGTGAGTTGGTTGGTTGGATGGAGAGTGGTTTTCAGGAGTGAGGGAATGAGGAGAGAGGAGGAGATAGACGTCGGGTCGATAGATGTGGAACTGGTACAACCAGCATCATGGGGTTGTATGTGTGTGTGTGATTCTGTAAGGAAAATCTGTAAAATTTTGAAAATCTACTAAATATTTGTATGTATTACTAATCCAATATAAACACATATATGTAGTTGAATTTCGCTTCTAACGAACTCATCACTAATAAAAGTTTCTAAATTTAATGATATATATATATATATATATATATATATATATATATATATATATATATATTTATATATATATATATATATATATATATATATATATATATATATATATTATATATATATATATATATATATATATATATATATATATATATATATATATATATATATATATATTTATATATATATATTTATATATATATATATATATATATATATATATATATATATATATATATATATATGATGCACATAAATTTGAATGTAAGCTGTTAAAAACGCATCTTAATTATTGTTTGAATTTTATTTTGATTAAAAGTCGATAGGTAAGTATATGAAAATTGTTCGACTAAACTTAAGATATGTAGGTATATATTGTCGAGCAATGAGTCTTTCATTCATAAGCCTACGGCAGGCGTTAATAATATGAATAACTTGCGTCATTTAAAACGCAAAGTACACACACACACACACACAGACACATATATGTAGCTGATGATACATATAGTATAGTATAGTGTGGCGACTCAATTATCAGGCTCATTTAGCATCCAACACAGGGTCTTCCCTACTATTATTCTTAATACATTCCGTCTTTGTCGACAATATCACCTTTGATCTACGCCAAGACTAACAAAACTGTTAGGTATACTACTAAACAGAGTTAACCATTCGTATTTCGAACTAAGATTCTTTATACCTATATAGATGCTTATAATTAGCAAGGATTGCAGGTATATCTCTACAGCTGTGTGTGGTCTAAGTTAGAAATTAAATATATATATATATATATATATATATATATATATATATATATATATATATATATATTATATACAGTAGTGTACAATATTTGTCAAATTTCAATAAACGAAGTTCTTCGCCAGTTTAAAGCGAACTACAGACTAGCTTTAAATCTGCAGTGACACGTAGGGGATATAAATCTGTACGAGATGATGATGATGTCGTCTACGTCAAGCCTTCCGCGTCCGCATATACACCGTCGATCAATCTCCACCGAGCTATCCCCACCTATCTCGGGGGAGTTGGAACACCCGTTCATTTACCAAGCCCCCCAGCTTTTGCGAACGTACCACTGCCCCTCTGCACGTCCCTAACACAACGATCGCGAACTTCTATTCTACAGTTTTGCATGATATAACCCCAACCCACCCTACCCCTAACCATCTTGCAAAAAAAATCTTATTGTCTGCAGTTAACATCGGACATTTTAAACAAAATTAATATATGCATTGAACATCTTTACATTAATCTACTTAATTTTCGCATATGTCACCTTTGTACACTCTTAGACCACAAAAAGGTGATAAGCATTTATAGACTTACTTAGAATCGCAACATAAGTTTCTAAATGGAAATAGAAGCTTAATAACAAATCAAAGTTGGTGACTAATACGTGGAGATTTTCCAAAATATATATATATATATATATATATATATATATATATATATATATATATATATATATATATATATGTGTGTCTATAACCGACTTTAGAGACCTCATGAGCGTTCGTCACAGGAGGGGTGGTTCGCAAGCGTCAACATTGAACACAACCCCTGAGGGATGTAAACAGAGAGAGAAACAGAGACGCACTTGTCTCTTTCTCGCTCAGCGATTGTGTATAACTTCACCTACTTCCCAGTAAATTCATGCATGTATTGACATTGGGTACAAAACTTCCCCACAGAACCACCAATAGCAATTCTATCATATTTAGACTAATTCACAAATATCTAGTATTACTTTTTATATAATTAATCAAAGTAAAATTGAAAATGATATTCATAGTAAACTGTTTTAAATGAATTGACGAAAGAACATATGTGGGCGAGAATAAGTTGAGCGAAAGAAAAACTGTGAGCAAGCGGAATAGAAGAGCGTGTATCTGAATAAAATCTATCCTGAGGCAATGTGTTGACGGTGTTATCAGAGCGATAATGGGATGAAGTGACCCTGCATATGTTTCCCGGCGGAATATTTCTCCTCAACACCTAAACACTTGGTCAACAGGCCATCAAACTTAAATCACTAAACTTTAGGTACATCATTGCGGTCGAAACCAAAAATGATTTGTCTATAACACATTTATAATTTTTACTATAAAGAACATCAGAAAAAAGAATCATTTAAAACGTAATAAGTGTGTCGCTTTCGCGATTGTTTTTCTAAACGTAGAACTTCTTATCACTTTGACAAACGATTATTTTTATATGTTCTAACACAATTTCTCAGGGTTAATAGGTATATTTACCGACTGGCATATCACATTTAAACTAATATAACACCGCGACAATATATTTATAAATTATTGCATTCCAATACCTATTTTGTTGAATTGTGATAAATAATTTAATAAAAAAATAAAATTGAGTAGTTATTAGCGGATGTGTTTATCATTTCTTATCAAAACAAATATGAATTGAACGAGTTGAAATGTTTTCGCAAATAAAATGTCGTAATCGAAATTCCAAAGAATGCAAGTTATGAGAAAGAAAATTGCCTGATATGGTACATCAGTCACAGTCTACGCGGTAAATGTACGTCACTTTTTATATCTGTGGTTACACCTATAAAATTCGTGTACATAATTATAAATATCTATACCTATACGGATTGTTAGTTTGGCTTGCATTTGCTGTACTGATTTAATTGTTAATAACAGGTGTTGTGTTATTTGATATTTATTGGAATATAGATATGACGGTTGAGACTACAGTAGGTGGCAATGCAATTTAAATTAGGTAGGTAGTACCTACTGTTTTCTTCATAGAATTTGAGAAAATAATTTCAACCGAATGAATATAAAGACAATGGAATGGCTAAGTGATCGAGTTCAGTGGTTCGTTCCACCTGCAGAAGCATATTACCCATCCAGTATACCTTGCCTACACAAGACAAGCCACGTGGCATCTGGGACTGTATATATGTAGAATACACCTCCTTTCTGCTATGCTATGCTATGCTCTGTTCTGCATGAGTGTACACACACACACACACACACATACATCTTACATTGACGCAGGTATACAGGTAATGCTATAGGTAAACATGTACAAATAGATACATACTACATACACAGAAACACATACCACGTAAATATCACTAATACATCCATATACACATATAATACCTATGCTTATATACATTGTACACACACACACACACACACATATATATATATATATATATATATATATATATATATATATATATATATATATATATACACATATATAACCACGTACACATATATATATATATATATATATATATATATATATATATATATATATATATATATATATATATATACACATATATAACCACGTACACATATATAGATACAAATATACAGGTACATATGTACACACACACACACAAATAGATATACATACATACGTACATATAGATATAACTACATACATACATATAGATATACATATTACATACATACATATAGATATACATACAGATATACATACATACATACATATATTCACATACACACAGAACATACACACACACACACACATAAATACTTTCACACAAGCTTACTCATTGACTCACATGTATATACGTACATATATTTATAAATGTAGTACAGTACTGGTGTATGTATGTATGTATGTATGGGTGTGTGTGTGTTTGTATGTGTGTGATGGCAGAGGTAAAATGAAAAGAGAAGAGCAGATCCGGCACCAGTTACCAGAGCAGAGTGCGCGGAGCACTGAGTGAGCACAGGAGGTTGCCATGGCAACTGGATGTAATTATTAGAAAAACCTTGGGTTTGCCGGTGTCGAGCGAACACATACATACATACATACATATATATATATATATATATATATATATATATATATATATATATATATATATATATATATATATATATACACACACACATACACAGATACATACATACATATATCTACAATCTACATCCACACAACCAGAGAGCCAGAGCCAGAGCCAGAGCAGAGCAACAGCAGAACATTCGGAGCTGTAGCTGTAGCGCGGTCGCAACGAAAAGCGGCCGCGCGCTCCAGCTCGTTCACTTCTCTTCCGCGCAAACACCACTATATTCACGTATATGTATATATCCAACCAGCAACCAGAGGCGGCGATCGTGCATTGCGAAAAATATCCAACACACCCAACCAACGAAACAAAAGATATTCAGCAAACAGAAGACGAAGAAACACTCAATTCAGCAGACAACCAAACGTACTACAATATTCGGCGTCGTATACGCCACAGTAGAACTATTATGCTACAGAATCCGACTCATCATTCTACCTCTCCTAAACAAAACAATTTATATGTATACACTACAAATTTCAATAGTTTAGTAAAAATTGCAATAACATTTAAGTTATTATACAACGTTGTAAAAAGCATTCAATTGAAGTATATTTGAACGACTGTTCAACCAAAGTTCAGTAAAGCGAAAATATTATATGTATGTACATATATCGTTGATTAATATTATTCTGATAGTGCTCCGCCACTGTGATATTTTCCCGTTGGCAGAATCGCAGGATGAAGAGTACGAGCGAACGAGCAACCCCCTGGTTCATCACTCCACCGCGACAAGCACCCAATACACCCACACCCATTGAAGCCCTTGGGGCGCGTACAAAAACCGCGAAATATACGTCGTAGGGATGTCAAATAGAACGAGGCGAACAGAAAAATTAGTAAAATTAAATAATCATTTATTGATCATTAAAAATATATTTACGCTAATATTTCTTAAGGCCTATTTAAATCAAACCACCTTTATCAAATTATTTTTTATAAATAACTTAAACTGTGCAGCTTTTAAAAATAATTATAAAATGTTCTGAAACATAATATCCTATTCTTTAAAAATTATATTATATACCTATGACATTTCTATTTGGAACTAATGTTATTGAAATGATGAAATTTATAGATCTCCTTTGTTTCAAATTTCATATAGTAATTTATTCAAAAAAAAAAATTAAAACAGCTGCTCCAGTTCTCAGAAATATGGTAGAAATATAATATGTACAACTTAAATTATATCCTAGCCAAGAACCGTAAAAAAAATTAAAATCGAATAAAAAATTTAAAGAATATAAACAATTACAATTTTATTTCTTATTTTATCAATCTCTCAATAAGATATACAATCTCGACTATTAATCACCCACTCACTTTCAATGTTGCACCCGAAGTCAGAAAATCTTCGTCTACCATACCCAACAGTCACACAATGAATAAAAACGTTCCAGTTATTTACCAAACGCTTCTGTATATACTTGAAATATTTCGACTTCCATACCCAACATTCACATACATACATAAATTGCATTTATAGAAATAAATGTTTTCCTAATATTCTTTTAGAGACGCAGCGTTCTCCACAACCAACATTTACACCAATCAATACATAACTTCTATTTATAAAAATAAAAGTATTATTTTTCCTAACTATTTTGCTATATGCTTCATTATAGAAATATTTCATTTTTCATACCCAACATTCACACATCTACAAATGTTTCTACTAGAGATATATGTTAGAAATGCTTCACCCTCCATACCCTACACTCACACTAACACATAAGAAAACTCCGATTAAATTTCTAAATAACCAAACCACAGATCATCTAAATGAGTTATTTGTGTTATAGGGTCTATTAAACTACATATAGGTATAGAATTAAACTAGTATGTTTGTGGTAAACTAGAGTAAATATATTAAAATATATAATGATTAATCAGGAAAGTTGAAGTAATGTATGAAAGCTCTATTTCTTTAGTTGAATGCATAGTTGTGGTGTCCAGAACTCGTCAGGTATATGTATATGAGTGGTGTTTGGCGTTTTTGGAGTACCGGTCATATATGCGAAGCAACACGTATTATAAGCGCGCGGGGCATATAGAAATGAGAGGCAAAAGTTGGTAGGACTAGTAGGGTAGCTAAACACAGTGCGCCCACACTTTCATCGCATTGGTATGGCTATATATACCGTGGTATGGTGTGGCGCCCTGTCGAGCCATAACCATCCCCTTTGCGCGAGTATACCTCCGTCGGCGCGACTATTAGAATCGAAAACGCCGCGCGCGCGCTACACGGCAACATGACAAATGAAACGATACACGTGTTTCTAGCATTAGAACATCTCGATTTTTGGTCAAAAATCAACAAGAATTTATGTAAAACATACATACAGAACAGCATTGCAAAATGAAATAATTGGCAAAATATATACACGTATATATGAACATTTGGCTCCATATACAATCTATATTTATACTATACATAACGTCATTATGTATTTAAAAAAATCTTTAAATCAAATATTACCAAAATATACAATATTTGCAACGAATATTTTATTTAAATACTATTTGAAAATCCTTTCGCTTGAGTCATGTGCGCTTATTCTTAAATTCGATGCTATCACATGCCTGCTTTAATCTATTTAGTAGCTAGTTTCGTCGTCCATACCCAACATTTGCCGAATACATTATTTTTTTGATATAATAAATTTGATACTCCTTAAAGTTAAGTAAGAAGTCCTAATGCATGATTAATTAGTTGTTTTTGTTCAATATGTCTATTATATTTAATTTATTAATAATATTTAAGGGTTATTTTCGTAAGCCATTTAGTGAAAAATAGTAAGTATTTAACAAAAATTAACATTAAATAAAATTTCCGACTAGTGATCTGAAAGATTCGATGTCGCAGTGTAATACGTTCGTTTTAAAGGGAATAGGGTGGAAGGGATGCCTGTGTGTGTATATATATGAACGTGAACGGCTCGTAGTGATCGCGCCGACGGGAGTATACACGTATTGAGCTTGCAGTGTGCTGTACCTCTACAGCTACAGCGAGCGACGACTAGGCAGCAGCAGAAGCGAAGCCAACCCACACCCTAACCCCTGCCTCGGAGCGGCGGTGGGCCCCGGCCCCGCACCCTCGGAGGGTGAAACGGGAGTTACGTACAGGCCGCGGCAAAAATATTTACATACATACGTATATCTATATGTATTAGTACACGGTGGTATTACTCACCCCAAATATGTCTGTACAGATTAAATATAAAAGGATACAAAATAGACTGCATTAGGAATC
This sequence comes from Nebria ingens riversi, assembly GCA_018344505.1. NCBI lineage: Eukaryota > Metazoa > Arthropoda > Insecta > Coleoptera > Carabidae > Nebria > Nebria ingens. The sequence continues at coordinate 290,286 of JADQWA010000238.1, forward strand.
AATTTAATTTTATAAAATTAATGTTTCTCAGATTTGTTATGCATGTATGTGCTACATCTCACCCCCATTTACTTCTCATTCTTAAGAACTTGCATACATATATACGTAATACATCTTATGAATGTCATGTGAAATAATTCTAGTTATAAACACTAGTTTCAATGTCCCACTGTGACTTTTCTGGATTGTATCTGAGATGTGTTTAATGGGAGATATGGAGCATTAATACAGTCGATGAATTAACGGAAAAATCCCATTTAAACATCTATGTTTCTTAAATTAAATTTGAATGTTTTTTTTTATGGATTTTCTATTCTTTGATTTATACTGAAATGTACCACCATGTTCATATTATAAAACTACGACGATTTCCGAAACTTTTTATATCGACTAACGTATTTGTTGTCTATCTTTGTGTAGCCTAAACTAATTTCAGATTTATTTAGATGTCCTAACACATACGTATGTATACCTATGTTAAATATCTGATACATTACTAGAACAAGACGTAGATGGATGTTTGAGGTATTGTTCATACGATGCTATCGCATCACGCGTGCTGTGGTACATATCGCGTTTTGTTCTAGAAATAAAAATTGTTTAATTTTTATAAAATGTTTAAAAATTTAATGTATATTTATATAAAATATTTATTATATCCTGATGGGATTTTTTTAGTTTAAATATAAAATAATTTCTATATAATCTTCTTTCTAGGATGTTTCTATATATATTTTCGCGTACAATTGAAAGCGTTTTTTTTTGGCAATGTCTACTGATTTTATTTTAAAATTAGTGTAATATTTGAATCGATTAGATTCAGAGGTGAAAATTCCAACTAGAAATAACATTGAAATGAAACGCGTATTAAAGTATGTAGGTAAAATCCAAGTAGAAAAATTGCGATTGTGACAAGGTTGTAACACGTAGACTGCCGATGTGTATTAAATAGAATACATAAAAATTCATCGTCGAATATATTATTGATGATTATGCGACATAATATTATCAATAATTGATGACATATAGGCAAAGAAAATTTAAAGGAAATGTTCTAAAATGACTCACCCTTGATCCATCCGGTCGACGGGGTTAGGTCCGGGTACTTGTCCGGGCATGATGCCGGGGTGTCCGGGTCCCATGGGTCCAGCCATTCCGGGATGCCCGGGTCCGTGTCCAAACGGTGATCCAGGATGCATGGTGAACTGCGGCCCACCGAACGGCTGGCCCGGTGAGGCAAAGTGCGGATTGCCGCCGGGGCCAGGCCCAGGTCCCGGCCCGCCAACAAACGGTGGCCCCGACGAGCCGGGCCTGCCAAACGGTGGCCCGCCAGCGGACGGCGACCCAAAAGGTCCTGGGCCTGGCCCATTGTACGGTGGGCCACCCGAGTTTGGTGGTGGTGGAAAGCCAGCATTTGACTGCTGCGACTGGGGCCCCGGTGTCGAGGAGCCCGAGGGCGCCGGCGACGAGGTGTATTGGGGTGTACTGGAGCCCGGTGGTGGGCCCCCCTGGTACGGAGGTGCGCCCGCGGGAGAGCCTGCCCCCGCCGGCGGGCCTTGGAAAGGCGAGGGCCCCTGGAAGCCCGCCGGCGGCCCGGAGAAGGAATTGCCCGCGTTCGGCGCAAAGTTCTGGGGCTCCGAGCCGGGCGGCGGTCCCTTCCAGTTGGCGGCGGGGTCCTCCAGTGTGGCGGGCAGCGTGATAGGGGGCGCTACGCGGCGGCTAAGGCCTGCAACAGGGCGAGCAGTCAGCATTGTCCACGCGGCGCACCACGTTTTCAGCACACAACATATAGCAGCAATTTATAGAAAATACGTTGGTTTGGTTTGTTGATTGGTTGTGTGTAGGTAGGTATCTGTATATGAGTATAAAGCGTAGCCTCCCAGTTGAACCGTGTACTAGTCAAAACCAAAGATATCTCAATCACTAATCAACTAAACGTATAAATAACATTTGCATTGTTATCCTAGGTATTATTTCAAGAATGATATTTCAGTACATAACAGTAGCTAATCGCGATTGCTATTTTTTTTATAAGTATGTATATAGATATTCATTAAAAACGAACGAGAAAGCGACACAAACACAATTTAATATATGTACATGTACGTATATACATAGTATATACGATAAAGATAGGCAGGTAGAGAAGAAAATACGACAAAGTTAAGTTGAGTTGAGCTGAGCTGAGCTGAGGTTATGTGCCCGTTTCCGAATCGGATACCTAACCTCTACGGCAGACGGCAACTCGTGCCCAGCAAACACAAATTAATTACAGGAATTCAACAATATTATCAATAAACTTCCAATTACATTTCGTTTTTCGTTGGCCTCCGCGTCCTTGTCTCATTCTGACAGCGTCACGAACCGAGAAATTTGTGTGTTTTTGTTTTCCAAAGTACGAGTTGACGCATAACTGCTATTACTACTGTACACTACGATTCGATTTGAAACGGCACACAATTCGACACAGCACAAACTAGACACTAAACACACATTGCACAGTTGCATTATTTCTATTTTATTCCCGCATTTTCCGATCATTCTAAACAAAAATAGAGGCGCTAGTTAGCATTCCTCATTTCATATACACTACTTCTCAAGATACGAAGCAAGTAAACACTGCTCGAGTCAAGTGCGGCGCATGTTGCCGTCTGCCCCGCGCTACTTCCGCTGCGGACTGCTATACCAACCGGGGTTCAAATCGAACCGCGCCAAACTCACGCGCCGCAGACGGCGGACCACGTTGCACGGGTTACGGTTACTCTCTTTAATCATGTGCACATTTCAATGTAAACACGTGCATCATCATACACATATGTACACATACACACACACACACACACCGAATTTATTTCTCCTGTCTTTTTTTTTTTGGGGCCAAACAATTATTTATTATATTTAAATTGTCTATTAGAACAATTAATGATTTTAGAGATCTGGTATATGTATCATATTTTTCTAATACCTAGTACCCCATTGTATTTGTCTATTTGTTGATTTGTGGTAATTATGGACGACATGTTTATAATTGTTGCGTGGTCATGTTTTGGTTTAGTACCTTTGCTGCCTTTGCCGCTGGCCTTTTCTAACTGGGGACTTATCGCCGAAGTGTCAACTAATTTTCTTCTTAGGCCTTCGACAAAAATGATCCTGCGAAAAGCCACCGATTGCTGCCATTTTTAGAGCGCAACGCGGCGATTATGAGCGGCTGAGTCAAACACTGGCGGAGCTAGCGCCGTGTACACTGTCCGAGCACACATTCTGTGACCGGACCGGCACACACACACACAAACACTGCACGCTGAACACACTCCGTACACACGAAACTTTCGGGTTACAACTCTTAGATTATTTTTGAAAACTTAGTGGTGTGGGGTGGCGTTTTTAGCACACGCGGATCAACATTTTTTTCGTTCCCATCGTGGAGTCACAGTCAACGCGGGTTGACAGTGTCACCCTAAAAATCAATAAAGTTATCCGCCGCTTTGCTGCTCTTCCCCAACCCCCCGGTCCATTCAGCAACACTACACACGGCGTAACCGAACTAAAAAGAAGTTTCACAATTGGCGTCGCGTCGGTCGGCGTCACAACACACACACATATACATACGCCACACTTCTACAAGCAGCCAGACCAGAGAGTCGCGCGCGTCCTACAAAAGACAACTGCTTACACATACGACGACAACACGGACGAAACTAAACGTACGAGAAACAAGACGTCACCGCGCGTTTCGTTATACAAGCCAAGGGGGACACGGGACAGCTAACGCCAAACAGTCAAACACCGCTTGGTCGTCGCCTCTGCCACGTTTAAGTAGAGCAATGGCAACAAGGGAGCCGTTAAATCGCGGACTCTCTTGTTCGTGTGTGTGCTAACCGTGACTACTACTGTTCCATAAAAACGCGACGAGCGTAAAGTGCCGAACACACAACTTGCGCTACTCAAACAATACATTCATATATGCACTACAACTAAAAAACTGCTGCTATTACCTCCCAAAACTATCAATCATACACATACTATAATAATAATATTAAACTAACATCAAATAAAGAAAGTGTACGTGATTTTCACGCACTGTATGTATAGGTCTTAAAAACTACATCTCTAAATACAAAAAATGTCATTAACAATTTGGAGATTTTTTTCGAATCAATACACCTAGCAAATACGTAACTTTGTGTTGGACCATCTAAACATTTTTGAACAAAATAAAAAACAAACGTAATGACACTTTAGACAAAAGACTCTGATGTAGCATGTTCCAAGTTGATGAATTTGAGCGACAGTATGCTCGGGGCCCGGTGACCTTAACAATTCTGGTCAACTGTTATCGTAAGCCCGTTGTTTTGACCCCGTTTCGCCTCACCTCACCGCCTTTCCCGCATTTATAATCGCCGAGAGTAAAATCACTCATGGAAGACCACATATCTGTGCGATAGCGCGAATTGTCTCATCTATCGTACAACAAGTATCTCAAACAGAAACAAATCACCATTTCCTTTTGTGCAAACGTTCTACTTGCTCTGGAAACTGTTTTGTCTAGAAGAACAACCATCTCAACACTAGACGAATCAGATCTCCATTGGAGAAAAATAAAAAAGGCTCAGAGCAGACCAGGTAGCCGACCGTGCTAAGCGAGGACAGGATGCAACTCATAAATTACTGGGACCACCTTGTTAAGTGCAAGGTACTGACAGTATCATGCGTGAGAAACAGAAAGTCTTTTCGATATTGCGGCACACGCCAAAACTCTGATCGCTGTGCCTTACTTAGCAATATGACCTTGAAATTTCTTCTTTTTTTTTTTGTCAGTCAAATATATTTATATAAGTTTAGACAATTAAACTATGTCTATGAAGTGTTTGGACTTTTTAAAAATAATTAAATCCAAATTACTTACCATATTTACAAAAACCTTCTACCAAATTCCTAATAGGGCCTATGGTGTCTTCTAACACAAATTGCATGATCTTCTGTAAATTTCTTATTAAGACATGATCTGTTCTCGTATTTTCGAACACATAATTGATTTTTGGGAGTAGCCATAGCGTCTTGTAGTCGAGTTCAACAGTTTGATCCTCGGAGTGTTCTAGGAGGATGTTTTGGATAGGAGATATTCTGTAGGTCAAATCAGAAATAGAATTTGGACGGGACTAATGAGTTCGACTGTACATACATACAGCGTGTCAATCTTGAAATCTTAATAATAATAAAATTTCGCGTTGTTTCGCAGACACTTGAGCGCCCCTCCTGGTCCCCCACCTTTGCAGTAATATATCATTCAAGGTTTACTACACCAGGTATATAACTAGTCGATCGACTTGGAGACCTTGAGACTACTAAATTTATTGCAAGATTTATTTATGCGAAACAAGTGATTTTCTCAGAGTAAAAACAAAAATGATCTAAACAAACAAACAAAATAAAAATGTGTGTTTGTTTCATTCAGTTAAAAAACAAAATTTATAAAATTTATTTCTTAATTGGCTTTGATACAAAATGTTTCTTACTTAAATTAGAGACGATTTAATTTTGATTGTAAATTTCTTAAAACTTTCACTAGCTCTTCTGTGTTAGGTTTACTGTAAAGTGTAGATAATATTCCGGCGATTACGTCTTGGCTTTGCGAAATTATTTTTCGTCTGAAATGTTACATACATATAACTAAAAATCAATTATTATTAAAATCGCGTATAAAAGTTGCTATTATAACAAAATAGCGACTTTATTACGCGAATTTAAACCTAAACATACTTTTCTGTATTATGTAAAATATCTTGGTTACTTATAAACGAATTTATCACTTCTGCTAGTGATTTATAAAGATGAAATTCGTTTCCTTCTTGTAACCAAACTCGATCATGTAACGCTAACATTCTATAAACATTCAAAACATGAAATAAACATATATAAACTAATACGCAACTCAATAATACTACCTATTATAAATGGAAATCATTTGGCCTATCGGTATATCCATAGACACAAAAGCATGTGGAACTAAAATATAATTCGCCCTTAACTTACAACTAAGCTCTTCTAGTTGTCGTAAAATAAATTCTAAAAATGACAAAAACATTTTTAAACCCATCCCCAAATGTGTAACCCCCCCTAAGATGTGATTACCTAACGGAAAACAACTCTCAGACTCCTTGTACTCTTTCGCTAACACTTTAACTTTATTCAAAACATAAGCGATTTTGTCATCACCAGCGCCCGTCACATTATCCATAGCAGTTCTAATAATATTTTTCCATATATTTTGAATTAACGAAGCGTCATTGTGACCAGAACAATGTATAATTGCTAATTTACATTCCCAGAGACCGAATTGTTCTGCGAAGTCTTCATACAACTAAGAAAGTTTTAAACACAAACATTGTTTTGTAAAACGTTCACATCCTTGATTAGTATAATCTAGATTTGGTGGTCAAACTTAACACAAATCATGACGTCATAACGACGTTTTATTCGTACCTGTGTGATATCGTAGAGGTGTGCGTTCAATTTCGTAACAGCTTCTTCGGCACGGTCGTGTTTGCTTCGCAAATTGACAATGCTGTTCAAAATTTGATCTTGCACGCGTGCAATATCAATTTTGTCTTCTAATTCGCGAAGAAACACGCCTAAATGAGGTGCATAGCCTACTGTGTCACGCATACACATAACTGCACGTGCTAAATATTCTAAACGTTGCTTCAACGTTAAACTATTTCTAGAATAAGAAAAATTGAATTATTTTAGTTAATTAAATGTGAATAGACAACAATGGGAGTTTTTTGCTTACCCTGGTTGAGTAGCTAACGTATTTAAAATTTTTGCTGCGGCCGCATGGTTGCTATTTCGTTCATAATATTTCCATAACAAATCATTCACGTGTACTGTATGTGGTGTTTGTTGAGTAGCTCTGATCAAATAACCTTCTAGTGAGCGCTCAGTGACATTCAACAACTCCCCAAACATACGTTTATTCAACATCCAATCATAAATTGCGACATGTAATAACTCATCATTGCTGTCTAAACATTCTCCGATCAACTGACGAGTCTAGAATATACATTTGATTTATTTCTAAATAAAAAAAAAATATACAAAAAAACTAACGATTTGGGTCGTGTCGACTTGAGCAGTAGATACACTTTCTTGTGGTTTCGGAGGTGGACCAGGCGTTGCAGGAATATCAGAAGTAAATGACACATTTGTTTGCTGATATAATTGTTCCAACATACTAAGAACTTCTTTATAGATTTCCATTCTAAACAAAACATCTTTTTTAAGCGGCGTTTCTTCAGTTTAATAATATATAAATACCTTCGACAGTAAATTTGGTAACCGTCTTGGTCTTCTGGTGGTTCATTTGATTTATAGTAGTGATCTGCGATATTTTCAGGATCAACTTTTTTCGCACATGTTACACACAAGTCTATAACTGCATTATAAAATTGGCTAGCAATAAACTTTTGGCACGCAGCTGTTAGATTCATATTAGGCGCAATATCTTTATACAGTTGAAGCGCTGATAGTAACATTGCGTCGCGTTCTTCTCGATTTTGTTGAGATTTAGATGTTAGTAATATTTCGTTAGCCTAAACAACGAAATTATTATTATTAAATATAAATAAATATAATCATTTTATATGAATTACTTTTGAGCAAGCTGCATCTTCGCTTTTATACAAATTTGGACATATTTCCCTCAATTTCGAGCTGATTGAATCAACAGAGGCGTTATCGCCTAAATAACTATTAATTAAACTAACAATCAAACCAGAACAGATATCCTGGCCGAACATAAACAAATCTTTAAACGCGGTGTTACTCAAAATATTTTGAAACTCAATCGACATTGAACCTATCAATAAATGTATTTGGTGTTCGCATAATATTTTCCACAAGCCTAACACCTCACACGAATGAATCACAAATTGTTTCATAGATTCTAACGATTGCCGTTCTTCTATATGTAAATTTTGTTCAAACCGCGGATTAGTAATCGATTGATTTTGAGTGTCTTCCCGATTGACAAATGATTGGTTATTTAAACTACCGACAACTGTGATTTGAGTGTTACGTTGAAAGAAATGACGTAAAGCGAGAAGATGTCGAAGTATCCAAACGCAGTCATCGCTTGTAATGGTGCTGGTCAACTGTAAACATAATTGTAGTCATTTCGTTTGTTGCTGGTTTATGAGATAAACTTACATATTCTTTATTGGCGTCTGTTGTGACTTTTTTCACGCAATAACTGTTCCAAATGGGACGTAATATGCGACATAGGTATAGGTATAAGCCGTTGTGTTTTGAGGAAAACAGGAACTTCGTTCCCATGTCCATTGAGGTGTTTGGCGAACCGAATATTGGTTGTTGTATTGGGGACATTGGTTGTTGAAATTGGGGAACGTTAAATGATGAAGATGGTGTTGATACCAATACAGGGTTGAACATTGCTACAAATTGTATTTGATGGTTATTCAGTTTGTAGTAATGTATTTCAATTGAGTCGCTCTCAAAAGTAGTAATTTATAATCAATTTTTATTTAATATAAAATGACGCAACGCATATTTGTATTAAGTCGTAATATTCATACAAATCAAATCATATTAGTTTTAAACTAATAAAATTTCGTAAGTTTAAATGATTAGTAACGACTCAATTGCGTAAATCACTGCGTATTACCTGGATTTCTCATAGTTTGGCTCAATAAATTTTGTTGAATTTTTGGTTCGCCGCCATAAGCAAAAAACGCCCTAGTTGCCCACTCGGCAACTTCAGCATTTTGAACCGATTCTGAACACGCTAGAATCAAACTAGTCGCGCACGCTTGTTCCTCTTTTTGCACGTGAAAATACGCTTTAACAGCATCACTTTCAGGTCCATGGCTATCAACTAATAATTGATGCAACATATCTACTGGTCGCAGTTTTACGAATATATGAGCACCTTGTGCGGTTAACACTACGTATTTACGCTGAGGTTCTGTATGTTGACGAACTACTAAAGGTGGTAAGGTTGTTTTTGAAAGATCATCACGAACGCGAATCTATTTTATTTAAAAAGAGAATTGTGTTGATTTATTCTTTAAAAACATGCGTCTAAAGTCAATTTAATTGAGCCTATTCTATTTGTATTTGTAATAGTGTAATTCTGAGTATGTTTGTAATTAAATAAGATGAATCTGTAACTTCATAAAAAGCCTACACTTCTATAATTAATACATTTTCGGTAAAGTTTATTGTATAAATCAGTGATTTTTTGTTTGATATAATTAGTAATTATTAATATCTTCATAAAGCTTCTCCACAAAATTAATAAAATTACAATCTTACCTCTGCCATGGCCCAAGCAGGTCCATCCAATTGGATTAAAGTGTAAGCTTCCATCAAACATGGACTGAACGGGAAAGGATCTGAGCTCAGACACCAGAGTTGATCGAAATCGGGACTCGGTGACGCCGCAAGTACTAAACACCCCTCACGGTAATCAGCCATGTGGACCATTTTTGGTTTGATTGTGGGAATATTCGCAGAAAAGCCAGGCGGTAAACGTACATGTACAAGTTGTAACGTAAACGGTCGCTGGCACGTTGTATAATTTTGTAAACCGACAGTTGTCAAGTATAAACGGACCCCAGTTTGAGTAACGGCAACTAAATGAATGTGTTGAGAATCCTTGGATTCGATCGCGGATATACTTACTATTGGACGGAAATTGACGGAATCCAAAGTTCTAGAGGAACATAAAATATTTCATAGAACATGAGTATAGACTCGGGTGGCGTTTCACTTACTTAACAATGTTCATTGAGTGGTTCACCAGAGAAGATTGTGATAGTTTGGAGACTCGTCGTAACGAAGTGCCCTTTTCACCTAAATCATAAACCTCAATACTGCCCTTTTCTGTTAATGTGTATAAAATATGTCGACTATCATCCACGCATATTTTTGCTATAGGATCTTCTTCACTGAATGCAATATTTAAAAATGAAGGCACAAGGAATGATAAAGTTCCTGTAGAGTGGTTGATTTTTTTACAACGTTTTCCAAACCAACTACTTTCTGCCTAAAAACCCGAAATTCAAATAGTAGTAATTTCGGAAGAAACTCATTTTAAAATCACTTTAGGGAGAACAAATATAAGGAATATACAAAATTACGCTATTTAAATGTTTTTATAGAGTTGAATGGTGAAAGATTGTCAGGATGTGAATGGATAAAGGGGTTTCTGCCACCCCATTTTATGGGAACAGACATGAAGTTATATATGTATGTATTCTATAACTATTGCTGCTGGTATATAATATACAAGAGCTGCGTTCGGTAAATGCAGAGTGGTGCACTTCGAGCGAAGAATAGAGTAAACATGTGACGATTCTCAATATATTATCATGTTATTGCGGAGTGTGACGTCATGAGGCGTACTCTCTTTTTCCCATTGCAGTACGTTTTGCCATTACCGAACGCAGCTAAGATAATTCTATAACTAGCACTTCGTTATTTAACTTTTAACCGTATAGATTCAGACATATAAGGATTTAAATGTTTCTCGTTTAGAGATAGTGACGTAACGATCTCCTAGAGTATTTCTGAGTATGTTTAGAACACGTCTAGACGTAGACCTTTTAATATTAGTAATTGGTGTTTTGTATGTATCTTAGACACCATTTTTAATTTTTAGATATGTATTGCGTTGATATATATATATATATTTATTACCATTATTTAACAATTATTTATTAAGAAACCTAATTAAAATCGACAAATTGATGAAAAGCAGTTGAGTTAAACTATATAAACAAAACCATTTATTAAGTTTTATTACATTGGCAACAATGATAAATGGTGGAAAGGAAGGTTGAGATCGGACTATTAAAAAATCTATTTTATAATTAAATTTAGAACTCACCTGATAAGCAATTTCAAATAACGAACCATCCCGTCCACCCAAAAACAACCTCCCATCATACGTTCCGGTGATAGTGGTAACAGCGACGCCATCCGTAGGAACCACGAATACCGGATCCGGAACCAGATGCATTTGTTCATTCTCACCTTGGTCATCGTTTGAGTACGTAACGCCCAACACGACTATATCAACTGTTGTTGTTAACACTAGCAGATATTTGATGAAGTTGTGAAACACGCCCGGTTTTGGTTTCACTAATCCGACACTTACAATCGTTTCGTTTAAACCGTCGAAGTATGCGACATCGGAACCGTGTTCGTATGTCCAAACATAAATGTCACTATCGATGGTTAACCACGCGCGATTTATTTCAGTGAATAAACCCATCATACAATGACATTGCATATCTTAAATGTATGCTAAGGAAATTGTACACGTATACTTCTATAATTGTAGTTTATATAATGTATAAAAGGATACGACCAAAGTGTTCCATAACTTCGGGAGGTAACGGCATTTTGCTCAAAGTTTTTATTTGAGTAAAATTCGCCAACCCCATTGCCAAACCTGACAAATTCGGGTAATCATGATCTGTTAACCCACTGGCCGTAGGTGTATTTTGACTTAAAATCCCTGTGACTTCAATCAAACTTGGAGCCGAAGAATCACTAATTAGTGACTTTTCAACATTTCGTCCGGCGACTTCGTAACTATTCACAGCAACTTTAAAATTGTCTGTAGTACGTTCCATTACACTGGTATTCATGTTTATATCTATGTTTACCGCCTAATCTCTAATCTAACCTACAAATAACATTTTAATTAAACTATAAATCAAAAACAAAATAATTTAATATGTATATTACAACAAAAAACAATTTGGCCTTACCTATATTTATAGTAATCAAATAGAAGCACTTATTAAGTAACTAAATCCAATATTTATTTGCAAATAACAGCATGACCGTTGACGTTAACACACGGCGCATCCAAACTTGTCAGCAGATTTAAGTTCTTCTCCTCTGTTCACACTGGTTTGAGCATTTCAAATTTGAATTTACCCGCAACGATACACGGGCGCAAAACACGTAAGAGAGCACAGCTATTTTAAGTAGTATTACTATTTGCATGTATATACATAAATATACTTTTTGCGGCAAAATGATATTAAAATTTATATCAGCATTTGAACGAATCGAATGATGTAAGATTGCGAATGGAAGTAAAATAAATTCCTTTAAATTTTAGACCATTTGCCTGATTTATCTAATTAAAACTGAACTATTAAACATTTGGGATAAGCCAATCTGTAACTAATGGTGCTATTCTGTATCTATATAGATAATTAACAGAGTAGTATTATTAGACTTATAAATATAAATTGGGACGCATGGAAAATGATTGTAACGTGAACGAATGATTTGAAAATGAATCCAATTGTTGTATTGATTTACTCAATACATTTTTTTTATATAACACAGAACATAATACTAAATTAGTACGATTACATACACACATACTGATAAAGTTATACCATTGACTTGATTTATGTTTTCATCTTTAATAATATACATGGACCAAGAATAATCTCAGTCTTTTAAGAGCAAAAACATTGCTAGTTTTGAATGCATTTTATGTTATGAAATTTTTATCCAGTAAAGCAAAAGTAAAATAAAATAAAACGCATCTAAAATGTTCTCGTCAAAGTGAATCAAACAAACATGTCATATGCTCCATATATATATATTACAATAAAAAATTATAGTTTAAATTACGCTTAGTTCTAATTTCTACTGTATGTACACAATTTTATTTTAAAATAACTTCTTATTTCTTCAGTACTTCTTATTCAGAATAATTGATTGTTTATTACAACATAGTAAGGAAAATTGAAATTATTTTGTAAATTACACTGAAGATTTTGTGAGTTACAGATAGAAATGAAATAGTGTATTTACATTATCTGACCACTGATCACTCGATTGTCACAAATTTTCATTTTAAACAGCATTTAAAACCACTTTAAACACAATTTGAAATAAAAACGGACTCGTCCGTGCTCAAAAAAACACATCAAATTAAGAATGGTAACATCAACGTTTAATATTAAATAATACGGGTTTTCAGAAGAAATTATAGTAAAACATTGCAACAATGTATAAGGGAAATTAATTATCAAAGATGCTATTAGTTTAGATAATTTCCCCTAAAATAGTTGTAAAATTTAATTAAAAAAAAAAGATTGATAAATATTTTACTATTTATTACAATTTAAGTTTGCACATTTTTCGATGATAGATTGTCCGTGTTATACTAGAGTAATTCATCATAAAAAATATTCTCGCGAACAAGATTTTGAGTAATCTGTCCTTTTAATTTGGGCTCAGTGCAAACCCTGAGTTTGAGCATCACAAATAATTGAAATGCATATGTTCCGGATGTCGCTAGGATCTGTAAAAAATGTTTTATTATTATTATAAGAATACAAACAAACATTGTTTGGATCATTTTTTATTTGAGTTCTTTTTAAGTTTATTTAAACACCACAACACTAGGTTTGGCGGTAGCGACGAAACGTTTCTTCGAATCGCAGTTTTTGATGAAGTTATATCCATTGCATCTGTCTTCAAATCACAGTGTTGGACGTTCTACCAATTGAAGTAGCCTTTGTTGCAAGCGCGCGCCGATCCGCACCATTTCGTTTCTAACAATGGTGGACATAATTTTCCTCCTCGTCGGGCGTGTTTTAAAACTTCACGTCTTCGCTGCATCTCGCCGATGCCGCAAGATTTACTGCAATTGCTCCATGGTGACCAGTCACTTACTCTACAATCACGTGGTGGTCCTAAACACACACAAAACAAACCCCGAAATTAGTTACCGAATATAAATTATCTTTTAGAAATTATATATTTTTATACATACGTATTTTTTTGACGTTTTTCCTCGGTTTCCCGGGCCGGAATTTCTTGCGGTGATGCTCTTTGTTTGTGTGTGTGCGGTAGGAGTCAACTATACTGTTGAGGATGGCGTCTTTGTCACCACGAGGAATCACTGGAATTGTCGGTGTTGTTGTAATATCTCTATTGTTGCTGTAACAAAATTGTTATTACGAATTAAATAAAAACAATATTTAATATTTGTTTATAGTTAAAATTTCAATATTTTATACAACGTCTGATCAAAGCTCGACTTACGTTTCTATATCATATGAAATTATTATAGGATACATTTTTCTGGAAATTACTTTCGCTGTTAATACTTTTCAAATTGATTGTTATTCAAGATTAATAAAAAGCGTCGAGATTATAAGATCAAATAAATATGAAACTCAAACTCTGTGACTTGTGACAGGCAAGATTAATTGTTGCATTGATTGATTGATTGATTGATCAATGAAAACAACTACATTTAATAAACAGTTAAATAATTCATAACTCTTTTAGAATCTGATAAACATAATATTAATACTTACATGACACTGAAAAATCTTTGAACAGTTGAAGACATTGGCGTCGGTCGTTGAGTGGTTGTTGTCGTAGTCGTCATGGGAGGATTGAGGAAACTCTGAAGCCTAGGATGTGGTCGTTGCCTCTGGTGGATTTCCTGTTCCTCTCGCTCTTCTTCGATGGCGGTCTCGATGTCGTTGTTTCCGTTTCCGTTCAGTACGTTGATTGTGTTGCGTGGCAGGTGTTCCATTTTTAAAACTTCGTAACGCTGGTCATCTTCAGCGTGGTGGAAAACTTCACTTAATTCGTATTCTTTCACCTGTAAAATAATTTATCTACTTAACAATATGTGAAATTAATTAGTCTATTATAGACAGTCGCATGAATCAAAATTTAGATTAAATAAATGGTGGAATATTTAACAACAATATTAAATAATAAATTGATAAATCATTTTTATTTATCAGAAAATCTTGTTGCTTTTATTTGTATGTATATAAAAAGTGGGATATTCAAGTTATGTATGGAGTTATAACATTTCTCTCTACAAATAGCCTAGTAATGTTGTTTTGCAGCATAAATATTGTTGAAAAAAAAGCATTATAAAATTTTAGTGTGTTGTTTGCGATATGAAATACATAGAACAAAGTTCCATGAGTGTATAACGAATGAACGGGGTACCGAACCTGGTAATACCCTGGGGAGCTCTCCTCTCCGAACAGACATACATATTACATGTTTTTACGTAACGAGCCAGATAAACGAAAACGGCATCATTCTATTTTCATACATAAATATGTCTCTGAATGCAGATGACAGTATATATTTTCCCCGGCATAATATCCGTTGCAAAACAATTTATTTTTATTTATTTCCGCATCCTAATACACCACGATATCTTTTTATTAAAAATGGAAATATTACCTACGCAAATTTTTTTAATATCAAATTTAACATTTATACAGAATAACAAAATATTTTTCGCAAGAACCGAATTTTACTATCAAAAAAGCAAAGCATATATTTAAATAAATTTTCTCGCGTAAATCAATAGTTTTCGATAATCATTATTACCAAATCAATGATTGACAGATAATATACTTACTTTGATAAACTGGAAAGTACCGATGGGTGGCAGTCGTTTTAGATATGGATAAAAGAATGACCCAGCTGGATGGGCAGGATACCGGGATGTGATCCTGTATGCGACACCCTGCGGTTCCGTGGGCCAGTTGGGCGCGGTGAACGTAAAACCGTTGTCGGTGCCAGCATCGATTGGATCCACCTGCAAAAGCGCACATAAAATAGAAATATTACATTTTGTTTACTAGCTACTTCGAGTGCACGTGTGAAATTGCTCTCATATCCACTATAACGATAAATGTTTATTATCTTTAGTATGTGATATGATTATTATACACTAGACTACAGCGTGGATGAAGACAACTTTTATAAAAAATCATTTCAATCTTAACTTTAACACATTTAACAGTAAATTTATTATAGAATTAGTGAATACTCGTCAAAAATCAAGTAACTACTACTAAATAACTATAATTTTGGAAATAATCGGGACACATTACACAAATAATAACAGTTAAATTATGTATAGTTGTAGCAAATATATGTTTAATATGTGTGTCAAAGTATGTTGTATATTTTTGTATTGGATTGGATTCTAAAGTTTGCGTGGGTAAATTGAATAAATATATTATTTCTATGATAAATTATTTCCATTTGATTATAATTCAAAAGGATATACTGCCAATATTCTTTGCAATAAGACGACATGTATATATATATATATATATGTATATGTGTATTTTTTCCCTACTGAAAGTAACGTATACGGAAACATTTTCACAAAAGTGTAACTTTAAATTTATGTAAACTTGATGCTAGACTTAAGAAATGGTAATACTTGGAATTTTATTCAAAATCTGTATTGTCATGAACAACGCATATAGACTAAAAACTTATACAAGGCAAAAAATAATAATATAAATTAAAATATTCAACAAACGGCTAGACTTACACATTTTTGTTATAAGCAAAAAATATTTCTTAATTTATTATCTACAACTTTTATTAACACAATTTTCTCGAATTTTTAACTTTAAGTTTTTATTCAAAATAATTCAATCATTTATTTTGACTTCCGAATTACGCCACTAGGTACCACCATATAGCACGTTTGAGAACAGATACATACTCGGTCAATCAAATATCTCAGATACGGTCACAGTTATCGAAAAATGTATTAAATAAAAGTTATTTATTGATTTATTTCCTTTAACTTTTATTAGATGTTATTTTTCTGTTAACCTACTGGTTGGAGAGATATTAATATTTTTAGTTTAATTTCGGTAATTTCTCAAAAACCATAAAAGTTAGACGAGTTTGTAACAAACAAAAATTCTTAATCAATTGTTTATCTATAACTTTTATTAAGAACATTTTGTTGTATTATCAAGTTTTATTTTTCACCCAAAAATGATTAAATTATAGTTTTGAGTTTTGTCACTAGGTACCACCATATAGCACGTTTGAGAACAAATATATAATGTCTCGATCGAATATTTCAGAAACGGTACTAATTAGCGAAAAATGTGTTTAATAAAAGTTATTTATTGATTTATTTCCTTCAACTTTTATTAGATGTTATTTTTCTGTTAATCTACTAGTTGGGGAGATTTTAATATTTTTAGTTTAGTTTCGGTTATTGCTCAAAAACTATAAAAGTTAGAAGATTTTGTAATAAGCAAAAATTCTTAATCTATTTATTATCTATAGCTTTTATTAAGAATATTTTGTTGTATTATCAAATTGAATTTTTCACCCGTAAATTTTTAAATTTTAGTTTTGTTTTTTGTCACTAGGTACCACCATATAGCTCGTTTGAGAATAAATACATATATATCTCAGAATTGGTAATAGTTATCAAACTTGTTTGGTATATAAATGCATAAATTGGTTTTTATTTCGTTAACTCTAATTTCAAAATGTATTAATTATTAAACAAGAGTTGTTTATTTATTAATTTACTTTAACTTTTATAAACAATCAATATGTTTAAAGCCTACTAGATTAGGAAATATGGAGTGTCAAAAAATATTTATTGAAGTATGTGTTGCAGTGTATTAATAAATAAAATAAAGTAATAAATGTTTTTAACATGATTCCAGCTAAAAAGTGTGTGATAATATAAACGTAGTGTTGCTTTGTGGATGTGATGTGATGTGATATACGTAAGTGAGATGTAAAAAAGAATAGTTACCTCAATGGTGATGCTGTCAAGCCAGTTACCGTCCACGCACAGGTCAAAGCTGTCTATTCCGATGAACCAGTCCGGCGAGGGTACGATACGGGACATGAGGGACACCTGAAAATTCAATTAAATTAGTTTTAATTGCTCCAAATAGATGACCATATATAACATTGGAGACGACATGGAATGGGGTAGGTACATCACTCTTTTCATCTGTCACTAGGGATTTACGTTGAAACGTCGACAAATCAAACTCGTTAACATTACTTAACAGCGCATGGATTTACATTTTTAATAAATTACTTAACTAATTAATCATTCACTATTTTCATTGAATGTTGTTCATTTTTACTCCTATACCTACTAATTGTGTTGTATATATGTACCATCCGATTCGTAAACAAGTGATTTATATTTTTTTCCGCGGTGATCGCGGATGGACTTGCCGCTATTTAAATTTCACGTCCGGGGTCTATATTCATGTGTACCTACATACAAATGCATGGAAATATAAATATATTAGAAAATAATACACAGAAATGGACACCTGCACTCTGAAATGTATCTATCCTTGTTTATCTTATAGACCCGAAATTTATTTTGCTATTACTTGTAGTTACGTATAAATAATCTTGTTGAAATTGGTCGGTACGAACCAGTTTTTCGATAGACGCCGACCAGAAAAGTTCATTTTATTTGTGTTTAATGCATGTAAATCTATATAAATTGTTGTTAAAATAGCGTTAAATTGTTTAAAAATTGTTTAAATTGAGTTAAATCGCGTGAAATAGTGTTTTTCGTACTATAGTTAGCGTACAAATCATTTACGGAGTTTGTCAATGTTTCGCGAACCTTCCATAGGTAATACAGATTTTCTGCTTCTTTATTAATATAAATACAATTATTTTAGATGTTTTCTAATGTAAAATGATTTTTTATATAACGCTACACCATTTCTAATACTTTAAATGACTATATTAAACATAGTTAAACAACGTTACTAACTACAAACATTTATAGAATATTATTTAGAATATTTGCATGTTTTTTGTTGCAGGATCGATCAACGGGCAACTCATAAAGCAGTCCCTCAAATTCGAGGTGGAAGAGACTTAAGGTAATTTTTATTATTATGCCATGTATGTACCTATGTATATTTATATATGTTTCTCTGCGGGGAAGGGGGGGGGGGTATATATTTTGGATATTTGTTATTTTGATTTTTATTAAATCCTTTAGATTTATTAGAAATCAAATATTATTTAAATGATTTTTTTTTAAATAAGTAACTTGATTTAGGTATTCAGTAAAGGGTTCAAAATTTTAAATTATTAAATAGGATGTACCCCTTGTGGCCCCCGTGTGTATGTGGGTGCTTTTGTAAAACGTGCAGTTGTGTAAAATGGGGTTTTTCCCCACAATTAAAAGTGCATTTCTATTATTTATTTATATGTTTAATAATTGCGTTGATTATTTAAATAAGTACCGCGATTTTAGTACCCAGTGTTTATTATGTGTATACCTATTTTAAAATTAAAATAAATATTTATTCTTTCCGTTTAAAACTGTGGAAAAAAGTCTGTCACTGATGTAGTGATTAAATAATATAATATAACCGCGGGTTTAAATAATGTGTAATGTTTGTGAAATGGAAATTGTGTTTTAAATCATATAGAAATTCGGGTTTAATACATCATAGTTCTTCGGCAAAATCAGACACTGAACGGCCAAGCAGGGGTGGGGTGGTTGTTTGCTGGGTTTAAAATCTGTATACATTTTGTGTACTTTTGGCTCTTCTATAGCAGTGGCTTTATTGCGATTTTTAGATGTGTTTTTTACAGTTTAAACCTGCAATTGTATAATATGTTAATAATACTAGAACGAGGTTAGGCCGTGATCAGCCAGCTATATTTCACAGTGTACGTGCACGTGCACCTACTGCGGTTGACAGCAGAAATTTTGTTTAATACTAATCTGATTAAAAAAAGGGTTTAAAACGCGGTTCTTATATGTTTTTTTGGTGCTAATATAGTGATAATTGATATTCAGTAAAGTTTATAGTGCAATCTGATAGAATAAATTAGATTTTTGCGAAAATATTTCATTTCTAACCTAATACGTTGAATGTAAATGGCGTGACGCGGGCATGGCTATCTCAGATCATATACTCCGTTTATAAATTTAGTGTTTTTATTTATTTTCGTTAACTTTGAGTTCAGAATTTAATAAATAAATATTAAAAAGGTCGCGTGGGGGGTTTTAAGCATTGTTAATTACTAGACATGATTACTAATGTATTTGCCAATGTTTTAGGGTCGACCAATCCACAACAACCAAAGGGCTTTTAGAATAGAAAAAGTAAGTGATTTTTTTATTACCCGCATGTGCTATCTTTATATTTCCCAGTTTATTTCTTTCTTTCTTCTTTATTATTGTTTATATGTATAAATATATATGTATGTATGTACCATCCGATTCGTAAACAAGTTATTTATTAATTTGAATATTTCCGCGAGTGTTTATCAATTAGTGAAATGACTACGTAAAATATCAGCCATTCCCTATAAAGTATTATTGAAAGTTTCTTAAAAATAAATTAACATTTCCGTTTAAAACTCTGTGATAGTGAAAGTGAGTGTTTAAATAATTGTCGTAAATTCATGAATATATCTTGTGCTTCTGAGTGATTAAAAATAAATGATATCGCGAAATAAAATCCAGTGCAATCATCAATGAATCAATCGCTAACAGGAACAACTAGAACTTCAGCTGTGGTTAGGAGAGGAACAAGTATTGGATTTGGATTTGGTGAGTACCATTTCTACTTCTAATATACTTCGCGCGTTATCAGGCAGTGATTTTCTACTATAGGATGCAAAATGTAAAGAGAATCCACTGTCTTCGGGTGTATGTACTATTGTAATAATGTTTCTTCTTCTATCTTCTTTTAACTATTTCTGAATACAGCGCGTATTCAGAAATGGTTAAACTACTGGGAAATATAAAGTAATTCACTCATATTGGTCAATAACTTTTTTTAATTAAATGATATTAATTAAAATTAACTAAAATAATATAAAATAGCACATGTCCCAAAAACTTGTTCAAAACCATCCCCTGATAATTAATTGCAGAACCTGATGAAGTGGTGGTTGAAGCAATTCAACCTTACCATGGTTCATTTAACTTCTTTAAATTAAACAAATGTCTGCATATGTCTGAAACACGCGCTTTAGTTTCAAATATATGCGGTAGCACCTGCCCTTACATTACGGTTAGAACAAGTATTTTCTTCAGCTTCTTTTCGTTTCGTTTCGTTCCGTTTGTAAAAATACACAGTCCTCCTTGTCATCGTTGGAGCAACCACCGTTGGACTTCTAGATAACAACAGCAACATGAAGACCTTTTTGTATCGATACCGCGTACTGTCCACACATACACTGGCAGTTCTGCTCCGGGAGCAGATCGTTGTTATATTTCAAAATGGTCGCGTGATATAGATTCTCGGGTGTTTGTATGCATTTATTCTGGTTGGGTTTTAATTCGGTCGTCTCGGGTGTTTTGGGGTGGGCGGGTCGCGATGATTCAAGTCATATACCTAACGCTGATATCATTAGGTGTGACTTCATCAATATGTTAGCCGATTGTAGTGCTTATGACTGTGGCACATCTCGTCGTCCAGCACCGATACGAATGTTGGATGTACTAAGTATATGCTCTCGTCTTGGGGGTCTGTTGTTTGCTGGCATGCCTCCTATCGTAGCTTCCTTCTGTGTCCTGCTTCATATCAGTCAACGCGGTCGTATTGCGTATAACTGGCGGTTGCGGATGTGCCTTTAGGTTGGATATACCGATAGGATGGTCATTGCCAGTGACACGGATGGCCTGGGGTGCGGTGTAGAAAGGTGCATTACCTCGTCCATGTGCTGGGTGAATAAGTACGCTGTCGGTTAAATGAGATAGGTGGCACTTGTTAATATTGGCGCGTTGCAAACAACCGACTGACGAATTGTCCAAGAAAGCCTATCCATACATTGTACGATGTACGGTGGGTGCCTGGTGTCTCTGAACGGTTACGAGTCTCTCTACTGTACGACCAGGGTGCAGTAGTGTTAGCACAAGTGCCGAACTGGGTTCACTGGGAACCGGATTGATTTGTTGGTTGGTTTGACCATTCCGTTTGTCATAATAATAAAATCTCGAAACACTGGGCCTGCCGCAGGAGCGAGGTGGGCCCGC
Source organism: Nebria ingens riversi (assembly GCA_018344505.1). Lineage (NCBI taxonomy): Eukaryota > Metazoa > Arthropoda > Insecta > Coleoptera > Carabidae > Nebria > Nebria ingens. The sequence goes on from JADQWA010000238.1 coordinate 312,151, forward strand.
AATAACTAACTGTACTTTCACACTTTCAGATTGAACGTTTTTCGGACGTCCCAGTCCTGGTTAACTGGGTGTCCACCTTTTAAAGTATTCGCAGTGTGTGAGCAGACTTGCACACTGCACCTATGGCAGTTCGCCTTCTAATCCAAATTTCTTTCAGATATGTACTTATAGGTGTAACATTGTGTCGTACCCAATGTTACAATACATCATGCATGCACTGCACAGTACAAAATTGTGTGTGCCCCGTGCTCAGAAGCACAAATTAGAATAAGTATCTCAAATAATAGGTAGGGGGTCGGGAATATCTTCAGATAGTAGGAGGTGGGCATATCTTCAGATAGGTAGGGGGTGGGAATATTTAAATTAGGTAGGGCCCCCGCCGGGGTACGTTTAAAAATGTTCTCTTCTAGTTTATTCCACTAGGATTTTAATATTAAAAATATAAGTTTGTATTTCAATATAGAATTTTTCATAAATCGTAGATACATATATGTTTTAATCCAATAAGTCTAGCTATGGAGTTGATTTTTGAACGGAACCCTCTTGGAGTTTACCTTGACGAGGTGGCGGGGCTTACGTTTTTCTCGCTAATGTTTAAATATTACTTTATTTCAAAAGTATTTTTGTTTTGTTATAATTAGTGCGAGATGCAACAAAAAACTCCAAACATGGTTAGATTTAAGAAACATCACTACTTTTTTACGGAAATTTAAAAACGTCATTATTTACTTTAATAACAAACCGGTACATTAATTTCATGTCATCATATAGACAACAGCGCAAACTATAAATGTTTTAAAAAATGTTTAAATACTAGCAATGATTATTAATTCAGTTGCTAATGTTATAGGGTCAAAAAAGCGTTTCAAACTTAGTAAAATGTCTGTATAAAATATTATATATATAAACAATTTCTCAAGTTTTAAGTTAATTTGAAAACTAAAACACGTTCGGCCATAATAATGTCTAGAAGTGTTATATTTTCTAGAATGTTTAAAATTCTATTTAAACAAAATATACCTAATACGTTTAAAAAAGTTCAGTGCAATACACTGTAGATGTTTTTTTTTATGGTTATAATACTTACTTATTACTTCGTATAAGAAAGTAAAAATAATCGTAACTTTTGACCTTTCTTGAATCAAGTCAAATTATTTTTTGAATGTGTGTGTGTTTATTCCTCAGAATTGTTTTAGTTTTAAATTAAATAGAAGTATCTTAATTGATAAAATCCATTCTAAAATTACTATCATTACTGTAATTGTAGTAGATTAGTTAACCATGACGATATAATTAATTGAAAAATAAATTGAAGATCGGTCAGCTGTCAGAGCCTTAATTGCTAATCAATTAATCGATCTGTTTTTGACATGATACAAACAACGCTAACATAGTTGAAAATGACGTTTACAATTAAATGGAGTATATGCATGTTGCGGTGCATTGTTTGTTTGTTTGTATGTACATACCACAAAAAAAAAGAGAGCATCATTCCTAGATGAGAAGCAGTTATGATTTTTTAACTTTTAACATTCCTTCACAACGCACAACACAAAAACTAGTTCAATAGAAAGCGATTATTTTAAAAGGCCATCAAGTTTAATGTATATTGCAATTCTATTCATTTGAGCTGCGCTATTTAACTTTTATTAAACATTTATAAAATTACATAAAGAATAAGTAATGGTAGAAAAAGGCGCAAGACACAACAGATATTACTATATATAAACTGTTAGAATATGGCATTCTTTCGTAAGAATTTTCTCAAACACAACTCAACTAAATAAAAATTATTTAACGTGTATACCATAAATGGTACTAGGCATATCTAGTTCGACGTGAATATAAAATTATAAAACAAATTGCGATTTACTTAAAAAATACTGTCCTACATACAAATGCGTTTTTCTTTTTCAAAAGTAGAAATGTTTAATTTTATTAATTTAGTGTTTTTTTTTTAATACTTCCTTTGTTTAAATAACGAAGTGAATTGAAGAAAGACGACTTTTTTCGTAAACGTAAGGCAAAAATCAAACTGAGTTGATTGATATATTAGTTAACAATCGCGGTAAAACACTTCCTTCGACAGCAAAAACAAACAACAAAAACCAAAGTAGATGAAACCGGTAAAAAGAGGGTCAGAGTCCGGGCCTGGCCGCGGCACGGCTGTAGCGTGCGTGATCTGGTTACAAAAGTAATAGCACGAGCCGCCGCGCCACTAACAGAGAAAGAGGTTCACAAACCACCAGAATCCAGAACCAAACCAGACTAGAATAGACGTCAAATGCCAATCACAAGTTTCCTCTAATTAACCATCAGAGTCTCTTCTATGTATTACTGTTGCTGCTAGTGCAATGCAGACAAACACGCCAATTGCAATTGAAAGTATACATGCGTACATACATACACTGCACCTATAATGTTTTATGAGAACACTCGCAACATTCCTGCACTCGGTGTGCTTTTATTGTTCTTTAAGCATTTGCTATATACTGATGTGGCCTTTTTAACAAGGGGATTCAACTATAGGTATAGACTCCATTCATGACATGTGATGCCGACACAACTGATAACACATAACATGGAATGAGGAAGTACTCGAAACTTGGTTTATTAAACACAAAAAAAAACCTACTGATTTTATCAGAATAGACTTAACTAGCACAAATCTACTTCAGAACTTATTTCACAGATGGCCTGTTGTTGTTCATTATAGTTGCAAACTAGAAACATCTGTAATTCTTAATTTACAAACATATTTAGCATTCTAAGTTTGTCTAAATTTTTATTCGTAAAATATTAGAGCACACACACATTTAATTTATTGCTGAATTATACAACGCAACATGGCTTTAGCGTGTGTTGTTTTCGCTGGCTGAAGCTGAAAAACTGAAACCGTGTTTGTGTGTGGTGAAGGTACACATTGGCCAGTTTCCATTTTCATTTCATATTTTGTTTGTTTATGTTTTATTAATGAAGCTATCCTCATAAAAGGTGCTTTGGTATTTGGCTACATATAGATTTGTGCGTTTAAATAATTCCATACGTGTTACAGCTAAAGATTTTATGCTATTTAGGAAATAATAAACAACATATTGTATTAATATAAAAAATTGCATAAATTGAAATTAATGCAACAAAAATAAACGGTGAAACAGCTTCATAAAAATGTATATGTAAGACGACGCAACCATTAATCAAAAAGCAGAAAAATAATTTATAAAAATTATTAAAACTGTGCACTCGTTGATAATTTATCAACTTGATTTAAAACCGTGTGTAATTAGGAATATAATAATTTATAACGATAACTGTATTAATAATTAATAAAATTCATTTTAAAACGCTAGAAAAACAGATTTATAACTGTTTCGTTACGTTATATATATATATATATATAATATATATATATATATATATATATATATATATATATATATATATATATATATATATATATATATATATATATATATATTTATATATATGGACATAAATAGTTGTAGTTGTTTCATTCAACCATATATATATATATATATATATATATATATATATATATATATATATATATATATATATATATACATATACATATATATGTATATATATGTATATATATGTATGTATATATATATGTATATATATATATATATATATATATATATATATATATATATATGTATATATATATATATATATATATATATATATATATATATATACAATATATATATATATATATATATATATATATATATATATATGTATACGTATATATATATATATATATATATATATATATATATATATATATATATATATATATATATATATATAATGAAGGGTGATATTATTGCTTGAGAAATGATATAAATTGAAAGAATAATTTGATTTGAATATCTTGAAGATTAGTTGAGATATTTAATTGTTTTGATAATAAATTTAGTAATAAATCAACTTACTCTCGAATGGTTGCCATCAACGAAAAATTCCGCTTCAGTTCGCCCCGAACCAGTCGCAATCGGAGGTGCATTAAATTCATCGTAGATACCCCCTTCTCCTTGACTTTGAGCCTCTAGAAGGTCAGTCCTTCCGGTCTCTGCGAAGGTTTTCACACCCGCAGTAGATCGTTGGCCAAGCCGGAACAACGAAAACGATTTGTCATGGCTTCGACCTGAAACAATCAAACAAGTCTAAATTATTATATATACATACATACATGCATGTATATTATTAAGGGTAAGATGGTTTTCTTTTAGTTGTTACGATGTACGGTTGGGGTGCTGCGTTGTTCTTAATTAGTAAATAAAATTAGAAGGGCTAGTTTGGATGATGGGGGAAAAAAGGTATATTGGTACCTATCGGTAAACCAAATAAGAACGACACAAACGAAAATGTATTTGAATTGCTTTTACGATTTAATCCGAAGCAATTAAGTTTCAATTCAGTAGAAGTAATTGGATTATATGTTGAGCAAGTGAAGTTATATTCGGATTAGGTACATACATAGATACATATATACTAGTGATATGGACATCTATAGGGAATCACGCATATATGTATGTATTCATGTAGATTTTACATGCGTATCACATAATTATTATACAGAGCAAAGGCGTTGCTCTCAAATAACCATCAGTAGCTATTCAGATTATAATTAAATTTAACCAACCCACACAATAATTAATCGGACTTGACAAAATATGAAATCTATACATGTACATACATACATACACACATACATGATATGATATAAAGAAGAAGCATCATCTAACATTTTAGTTGCAATAAGGTATCTAGGTATATATATATATATATATATATATATATATATATATATATATATATATATATATATATATTTTTTAAAGCTGACAAGTGATATATTTAACTGTCAACGCGAACGTGAAGTACATAAATATCACCGGGGCCCGATGCGCAGTTGTTGGTGATGGGCGAGTAAAGAAGATATTGGCACACAGATCGATCAGTGTGTGATACCATTTGGCAAAATCACGCCCTCTCTGATTACCAGAGGAGTGTGCTTGTCTGGAAACTGGGGTGAATTCAAATAGCCAATTTATCGCCATACATACATACACACACACACACACACACATACATATGCCACATCAGTTACAACGTTTTTCTATTATACATTTGTTGGCTAATGATAATATCAATTATATAAAAATGACTAAATTTTATTATTAAAACATATTTTTCGTTTAGCTTCCAATTATATTATAATATCAAAACCGTTTTCGACATAGATCTAGGATAATGACACATTTATAGCAACTACTTAAAATATACTGTTTTTATTCATATTCATTTTATTTTCTTGCATTAATCCCTCCCACACACAGCGACACACACACACACAGGGGTGTGAGTGTGCGTCCGTGATGAATAAGTTAGAATTGAGTTAGCAACTTAAATGGATAAAAATATAAATCTGTAAGTGGATATATTTAAGTTTAGATGACATCACGGCGTAAGCGATTTATAATTAATGTTTTAAATTCAAATTAATGACAATCGTCAGGTCTTGGTGTAATGTGACGGGAAAGCAATTTGTAAATGGAAGTATTATGTATACCCAGTTCGTGATGGTGATGTACAAATCGTTATTTATTCGAAACTGAAGTGAACGTGGATTGAACGTAGGGCCCAGTCAGTGCAAGCCAATTAATAACGTTCCCTAATAGCCTCATGTTTGAATTCAATCGAACCAAGGACACAACAACAACATATTTATTCACCCATCAGCGATTGCGATGTCTACTATCATTTTATTCAAAAGTTTCCTATAACCTATTTCAACTAGGTACTATACGTACTCGTACATACCTAATTGGAATCATAATTCACATTTGCTCAAACAAAAATGTCCATTCTAAAACGACTTAAATAGCGATCGACTTCATTACATTCTAGCACATCATTTACCATCAGCGATTTACGAAAAGAACATTCCAAATATATTATTTTAAATTCTTATCTGAATTCTCCTAACATCTATTCCAATTATTGAAACAATAGGTATTTACTTCAATTTAAAAAAAAGACTAAATCAAGTTAGAGCTCAGTGATCTTAGGTTCAATTCTATGCACGTGAAGCAAGTTCATTAGCTATGTTCTATATAGCATTCCTCAGCCATCCCAGAGTTACCGGTTACCACATCGGTAACGGTACCTATCTACCGATCTAACCGTCAGCTTCTAATTATTAACGTATCTAACAATCAACCTGGTCACTTATTATTAAGGGTACACATAATAAACAACTAGTTTATCAACAGGATAACGTATCACGTAACGAGGAGAAGTTTAAACTTTCTAGAAATGTACATATGCAATTTTAATGGTTGACTTTATTTGCTGATGTACTAATTAATAATTTTTTAAAAAAAGGTGAAAATATGGTAACAAGAAAACAACGAATATTTAATTAGGATGTTGGCAAGTGGAATCTATATTTGATGTCGTTAGGTTCCATATGAAACGGATCTTTAGCACAAAACGGTGTGGCCGTATTAAAATTCAATTAAGTTGAACATATGCAAATAGAATGCATTAATTTGGCCATCCATATAGCCATAGCGTCGACTATGGCTATACATATAATAAGCTAGGATTGAAACTGTGTGTTTCTCCCTAGTGGCCATAGCATAGCAATGGCGCTGGCAATGGCGCAGCGAGTAAAGTCGAAGCCGCAGAAGAACCCAAATAAAATTCAACTCAATTAGTACCGCTACATCACAAAACTTTTAACGCAACTTTCAAACTAAACCACAATTTAATACGTACATTTTTCTCCGATTTTTTTCCCTCGACGAACATTTTATTCCATTTTCCATTGGCTTTTACACCGCACTTTTTAATTATTTATTACATTTAAACATTAAACAAAATTTATATTATTTCTAATGGTGCGTTTCTTTATTAAAATAATAATAATAAGGTGTATCTTAAGTAAAAAGGTGGATGTAGTGGTCATAGTACTATAATAATGTTGGGGCATGAAATTGTAGTGGCGTAGGATGGGGCGACACGACGGCGTAGCCATAGCACAGAGCACAGTGCAACGTAATGCTTACGACAGCTGTCTCGGTACGTGTAATAAAGTGGCCATGATTTACGGTTACACTGGTCATGTTCTCAAAGCCATAAAACACACCAAGGTTTGTGTGCGTGATCCTGACTGGCCTGTCCAATGTCCCAGCCAGCTACGATGCTACGACGCTAGCTACAAAACCACTACCAAACCAAATGGAGAGAAATTAAGGTGATGAAGTGTGTAACAACATACTTGATGATGGCATCATTCACTAAGTATACCCAACGTAAAAAGAATTGTTTATTTATTCGTTTCGACACTAACAACTATATATATATATCTATTTTTTATCTTACTTTTACAAATTAGCTACATTTGACTTTTGTGGTAGTAGAATATAAATGTAACGTAGCAAGAATATGCTACACGTTAATAGCTAGCAGCGTTGTATGTATGTATGTATGTATGTACTACAATCGGAAACATTCTAATGACAAATGATCGTCCGAGGGAACATTTTCTTCAAATTTACTAACGTCGCGAACAATTCTGTACGCAATCTTTCCATTTCCTTGCCTTTCAGCTTTGCTCGAGCGTTAAAATATAACGGTGGTGGGTGAGACTGTTGAACGCTACCATATTTTATCATTTCTTCTTTTGTTGTCGCGCATTTACGAATGAAAATACAATTATTATACTTTGTTCAATCATTTTTATTGTTATTATTATTATTTTTATTTCTGTAGGTAGATATCGTTTTTGAATAGAATAAAATACCTACTGTTGTACACTTAATTATTTTTAGTTTCAGTAACGAAACTATATATGTATGTACATAGGTACTTTATTCCTTTGTAATGCATTTGATGCTTGTTATTTATCCGTGTTTTTTTATCCTATCTCTTTTATTTATCTTTATAAATCCACCGGTAATGAGCTTGGAAACTAACAAAGCTCTCCCTCTCTCTGTGTGTGTGTGTGTGTGTGTGTGGTGTGTGTGTGTGTGTGTGGAAGAAAAATAAAATACCATCTGATGGCATATTTGTCAAACAATTTTTAAAATGAAATAATTTTATACGAATAAAGTTATTTAAATTTTAAATCACATATATAGGTATTGCAAAGCTCTTTTGTCACCAAGTAAAATAATAAATAATAAAGCTAGCAAATAAAAATGATTTAACATTTTGTAATTAGTAAAAAAAAAAAATAATTACCTATAGGTATATATAACGTTACAGAAAAGTATAAATTAGTTATATCTACGTCAAAAAAGCATAGTTCGAATTCCAAGCATCTTCCGCTGCTGGCAGTAGTCATTAACGGAATACTTTGATAATTTAATCATCTTGATTACGAGATACATACATATACCATTTTTGCTAATTACAAGTATTAACTTCATTAGTACTAGTGAACTTGGGCAATTGTGTCAGCACATAATATTTACAGTAAAATTATTAGGTATTCATTTATTTGTAAAAAAATTAACTAATTAAATTTAACTAAACACAAAGGTGATATGCAATGTTTAACATAAAACATTTCGCTCAGATAGTAAACGCAGAAAAGTACATTCGAAATAAAGAAGAAATAAATTTTAAAAAAAAAGTGTGCGGGGTTGTAAACACGAGTTTACATGCAAGATTTAAACGTTTGAAGGGTGTGGGACGTAATAGGAGTATCGTTCGCCGTACGATTCCCGCCGGATGGTGTGGTTGGGCGCGTCGATCGTTTCAACGGGCTCAAGATGGTAATCGTATTCCTTGCGGGTCATAGGAAATCAACCGAAATCCGAAAGATGTTTTGTATATATACATACATAGGTACTACACTATACAAACCGGAAGTTCAAATACATACATACATACATACATACAGTAGCCTCTCATTTTCAGTCCATTTCTTTTCGAGGACTTTTACTCTCTTATTTTGCTGCTTTCCCCTATGTATGTGTGCGAATGAAGAACAGGCAAACAAAGTATACAGAGAACGGCAGAGAAACAGGAAGAAAAGTAGATTAAGCTTTGAGTTTATTTGGTACGCTGATACACTGTTAATTATTTCTTTTACTAAATATCTATACTAGGAACTAATTCGGAAGTTCAAATTTCATTAATAGCTTAGTAATATATTTATAAATATTTTTGTGTATATATGTATGTGTGTACACGTCTGTTTGTGTGTGTTTGAATATATGTGCCGAGATGTGTGTGTGTGTGTGTGTGTGTTAGGAAAGGGTCATCCTTTGAGTTCGTTTCTGCAAGGCATAGGGTCGGTAACAACACCCTCGAGATCAGAATGGAACCGGCACAGGCGTCAACTAGAATTCACAATTCCATTTCCTCTTTCAGTAATCCGCGCAACTTTCAGAATAATAAACAGAGTATATACCAACCAACCAACCAGCCATGTGTGTGTGTGTCATGTGTCTGTCGCTATGGACGTGTTAAGTATGATGAAAAACTAGCCCTTTCAATATTCACAATCGCACACACACACACACGCACACGTTAGTATCTTCGATATTTGATTATCTACCCGATGAATATGCTACAATTTCCAGACTATTATTAAATTCACATTATAAACTCAACACATGCACATGTTCACACTTGTGGCAATTCCTATCGAGAAAATTGAAGTCGTTTTGACAAAAAGCTATACACAACATTTCAATAGCACATCTTTTCAAAGAAACCACATATTGAACAACATTTATTGGATACATATATTTGCATAGATAGACATTTATAATTCAACACACCAGCTGACACACAGTTTGCATTTATTTCAAATACTATTTCTATATTACCTACATTCAAACAGTAAACAATTGTTTACGCAGCGATAAATTCGTACTTTATTTGAAAACCGTGTTCCAAAACCACGCACATATTCCCCGTTTAGATATGTATGGTCACCACGAATGCAATTGAAAAAAAATCACCTCCAATAATATATAGTTTAAATTCACTGATGTACCCTAGATTGCAAATATCTGATGTGAATTGATACCTATGTATGTATGTACATATATGGTGCGTATATCTTTGATCTAGCACCATGAATCGATTTCGGTGGCTTATCAAGTAGGGCTCTGTCTTACCTGCTTCAGTTCGTATAACTACATAGTATATTGTATTAAGGGTTGTTTCACCCTCTGTTTATATCGAGGTTCTCCACAAAAGTGCGCCCGCAACGACGATTAAGTGCTTACGTAAATACAGGCTTGCTTAGTGCTTTTAAGGACTCGAACAGAGCGTTGTCGGTCGTCAAACACACACACACACACACACACAATTCCAGTGCACTTGAAACTAATGAAATCATTCACCCGCCACACAGATGGTGATCATAATTTTCAAATAGTTTTACCCTTGGGAAATATATACATAACCAAACAGGCTTATACCAATTATAAGAACATGTATGTATGTATGAGAGTGCGTTTATTAGTCTCTCTCTCTCTTAGTGCTATGAAATAAAATATATATATTGTGTAATGGAAATTTATTTTCGAGGACCAATTTTTGCATATAGGTAGTGATGCGTAGTGTGCACTTTTTTGTACGCCCTCCTGTTTGGTATAACACGATTTCTTTGGAAAAGTCGATGTTGGCTTCACCGTAGACGTCTGACGAATCGGTCCGATAGGATTTGATCGGAAGCCGGTCTCGTGCCGTGTCCCCAAGGACATGCTCACTTCTCTGCACACTTGTGTGTGTGTGTGTGTGTGTGTGTGTCTGTCTATCTCTACCTACCTACGTTCGTTCGTTCGTTCATTCGTGTGTCAGCCAATCTCACTCGGCTACCTTGCATAGCAAGTATGTATATACGCGCGTGTATCTAAACTAAACACATTTGCCCTCAATCTGTTTCAACTGTTTCTAGAGCTGTTTGATAACTTAATCTACTATTTTCACCTTTACTACTTAAGTCATCTACCCTAGATAATTCGACGACTTATTTCATTTCAACTTTTTTATATTACGTCCCATTCGAAATGTGTTTAAACTTTGAATGTTGCAATGTACTATTTAATATGTTATTTAGTTTCTAGTATCTAAATAAAAAATACAAATTTACGGCTGCCACCATTTTACACAAATACTAATTGTTTTAATATATATTTTTAAAATTTTCTATATAGGTACATTGTTTAAAAGCGAATTAGTTTAATAATTAGATAGGTACCTAATAAAAATCTTTTTTAAAGTACCTAATAATTTTAAATTAGTTGTTAAAATAGTAACATGTTTCCCTGCTTAACTATGATTATCTTTGGTTACTGGTGTAACCACAGTATTACATAGCCCTAACCGCATCTAGTTTAGGTAGTTAATCAAGAAACTTGTTGGTAACAATGTTACAACTAACGAGATGAACACAGATTTCATTTAACAATTAAATCATGATAAACAATTAATTTTATCCGTTATCTATTAAGTAGAAAACATTAATACAACCTATAGTTAAAAGTAATTTTCGAAAATTTATTCAAAATATTACAAAATTATTATGAATGATTGTGAAATTGTAAGCATTTGTCGCCAAAGTATACAGAATAGAATTTGATTAAAAGTGAGGCCGCATATTTGAAGTGGAGTGCCCTTTTGGACAGTGGACTAATAAGAAGAACCACAACGTCACCAAAAAAAAAATGTCAAACGACACGGAAATGTGGAGTGGTCCCTGAGGGATGCCGAAGACTTGTCCTCTGTCATTCTCAGCGAAAGAAAGGTACTCGTAAAAGTAAAGACGTTTCACAAGTAAACGAAAAGAAAATTTACAAAAATACTTTCACATTCTTTTGGTTTGAATTTTCATCGATTTCTACTCGGGAATACGTAAACCGAATACTTTAAATCCAACCAATCCGAACGATGCAACGGAAAAGTCATAGTTTCAGACAGCAAAGTCTAAATATTATTGGTGTAATTTATCTGTCGATTTTCTATATAAAATTAAAACGTATTAAGAATAAATTTCCCTAATTCGAAAATAGAACTAGGGTATCATTTGTACAACACGTGAAACCAAATGAATGTCTATTTATTTTAATAATTACAATATTAGTCATTATAATTATTAAATTTGTTATTTATTGGAAAATAACAAACGGTGCAAATTCACACGAGTTATTTTATGCATGTTTGCAATTTACATTGAAACACTAGGGTTTAATTATAAATGAATATAAAATATTGCTATGCAACTCGACTGCTGTGTGGTTATTAAATAAGTTATATTAAATAAATTTCAAAATATACTTTTGAATTATTGATATCAGGCGAGCGTGAAAAATGTAGGTAAACCAAAATAAAATGTCGTCCTGTTTTAGGTATAGAATATTCTTTTTTTGGTTGCCTATTTGATTGAGTGCACGTTTTGAATATCTGTATTTTGTCTGAAGTGGTGCGTAATAATAATATCGCGAAAAATGGAAAAGGAAAAATTCTAAATCATTGCGTTTTCCGAATAGTTATATTCCTGGTGGAGAAACGCGCCAATGGCGTCGCCGAATATATAGGTCATATAATGCGGGGTAATTCAATATTCTTTACATTCACTTCCGCAAGACGTAACGTTATTTCAAAGTGAGCGCTTTCTACGTACGTAACGTACGTACGTACGACACCGCGCACACAAAATGTATAAACGGCGAACAAAGTTATTTAGTTGGAAAATAAAATAACAAAATTCTACAAAGCCAAATTACAGATATGACGAATTTTATGTCGTTGCTTATGAAGACACAAACAGATTTCAAGAAAAACATTATTTTTATTTCTTTCACTCAAACGCACATTTTTGAATCCTATTTATGGAAATTGTATAAATCATAACAAATACAAGTTGAAAATACAATTAGGGACATATATGCTTTAGTGAAATTTTAAAATTAAATAATTAGTACCTATAACTTGCTATAAAAAGTCATTGAAGATTCGTATTTTGTACATACATACATACATACGAGTACATACATACATACATACATACATACGAGTACATACATACATACATACATACATACATACATACATACATACATACATACATACATGCATACGAGTACATACATACATACATACATACATACATACATACATACATACATACGAGTACATACATACATACATACATACGAGTACATACATACATACGAGTACATACATACATACATACATACATACATACGAGTACATACATGCATACGAGTACATACATACATACATACATACATACGAGTACATACATACATACATACATACATACATACATACGAGTACATACATACATACATACGAGTACATACATACATACATACATACATATATACATACATACGAGTACATACATGCATACGAGTACATACATACATACATAGTACATACAATATAGAGAGCAAATATGCTTTGTACATAAATGTATATACATTTGAAGAAGTGAACATGATTGGAATTTACGAGGCTCTCATTGAACTGTTATTTAATGTAGTGGAAACACTTTTCAATTCCCGTTAATGGACAATAATTCTTTAGTAAGTTTCGTTTAGAACACGGCATACAAAACAACAACAACAAAATAACGTCTCAAATAAAAATAAAACCCAACACAATTAAGAAACCGAAACCGAAAACGAAAAAAAACAAAAAAAAACCTCCGAATAGAATATAAACAACACAGCGGAAAGGGACTAGTGGGGTTTAATTTCTTTTCGGCCCGTTATGTGGTGCAGTGTAGCGTGTGGCTTTAGAATCCATTAAAATTTCCCCAAACATCGACTCGAAGCGCCCAGACAACTGTAAAAAAACCGAGAAATCTCTCTTCTAGAGATAAATGATGAAGAAGACATGTTCCACATCACCCCTAGTCTAGATCGATATTCTTACGGAATAATATTAAGTTGTGTGTGTGTGCGTAACATGTTTACAAAAAAAAACACCATCAGAGATTTTCGTAGTATATTAGGTAATATAAACCAAATCGATCGTCGCTTTTCGTTTTATTTTTCAACCGCGAAACCAAGGTGTACTATACCTTAACTTACCTACAACGCGACGCGACGCCCGGTTACGTAAAAGTTTCTGGTGTTTACTGCACAAGTTTTAATCACTTTCAAACATATTGATTGATGTATCTACCTATTTTCTGCTACCAACTTAAGCTGCAAGAGATATATCACTCTTTAGAGGTGCTATACTATGGCTATCCCAATCCCAATCCCAATCCCACTAGACTTACATACATTTATATAAAACTCTCGAAAATTTGCGATAATCTATATGTATGTGTAAATTTACACTTATTTTGCACAGTGTACTAACTTGGTTTAGAACATTTCTGAAATACAATTATGTAAATTTTATTTTATTTTATAAAAAAATTCTGTTTAATTACACGAATTTTAAACATAAAAACTGTACCTAATTCCCGTTGTAATTCGATAATTTTTTTTTGTGTCAAAAAATAAAATAATTTTCGTCTAAAAAGCGCTCTAATGACTGGTGTGTTTACAACAAAAAAATCCGTATTAAATCTAGGTATATGAAAAAATAATATAAATTGAGTGTTAAATAATTAATTACAAATTAAAACGTGACAGAAACGTCGAATCTGTATATAGCGGTTAAAAATAGGTATTGAAAAATAAATACACCATTTTTATTGTGGTGTATGTGTGTGTGTAGTAATCAAATAGCGCATTGGTCCATACACTGTATTAGAAACGTACTTACGATATATTGATGTCTGGTTGCTATAACATATCAGTTACTAACACAATACACGCCATGTGTCAAGCGTGATTAACACTAAAACTATTCGCTATTTAATTAATCTTAAAAGGAAAGTCCAATAAAAATCGAACTTAACGATTAACATCAACGATTCATGACACTTTTTGAATACATACATGCATACATACATACATACATACATACATACATACATACATACATACATACATACATACATACATACATACATACATACATACATGCATGCATACGAGTACATACATACATACATACATACATGCATACGAGTACATACATACATACATACACACATACATACATGCATACGAGTACATGCATACATACATACATACATACATACATACGAGTACATACATACATACATATATAGTTAGTAAAGTATGGGAGCATAAACATTAAATGAAAATTGCAATTAATCAAATATCGATCACCGATTTTTCTTGTGCAAAACTGGAGCAGCCAGTCGACTGGAATTTAAAAGATAAAAATTGTATAAATTAATTCTAATTGCGTCATTTGCAAATTGAATATTCATGTGCAGAAAATATTATTTGTTTGCAAACACTTTCAAAAATATCTGTAATTAATAATAAACATTTTAAGCGAATCGTCAATTTTTTACAGTGTAGATAACGTAAAGCAGTTCTGTATAAAAAGTCCTTTGTCATATATATGTGATATATATATATATATATTTTTTTTTTGTTGAAACATAAATTGAAAAATACAATTTTTATAGACAGTTATCTTATTAATGACAGGAAACGTATCGTTTTTCTGTCAGATGCGAATGCGCGTATATTTTTTCATCGTACCCGCAATCCAGAGCGCGAACGCGCACAAAAAGAGGCTTGTGATGTGGACGCGCAATGGAGCGGAATGGAGTCGTCTTTTTTCACTCTTTGGTCACTTCAGTCAGCAGCTGCCGTTGTTAAACGCAGTCAGGCGATGTAGACGGACACAACACAACACTCTTGTTGAAAAAGACATGCGTTATGACACTAATTTTAACTTTTAGATATTGAATCTTTTCATATTTTTGATACAAACTATTTTACTACTCATCTCTGTTAATAGTTAATAGTATCAATTGGCAAATGAATTAAGAACACAGAATGATATATGTTTAGTAATCAGTTTGAGTTAAGTAGTTTTTCCGTTGAAATAAATGACTTTGCGAACGAAGAAGCGAATGTCGAAATGCGCAGAGAGTGAAAATAATTTTCACCAAAGTTCTAAAGCAGCGTTCGTAACTGCAAATGAGAAAAGTCGGGCACAGAACAAAATTGACGCGGTTTAACCCCATTGCATCGCATCGCAACGCAACGCAACGTAGCGCCACTGTCGCTTCATGGCGTCGAAAAATGGACGACCTTTACGTGTTACCAGAGCAAATGTTCCACATTTCTACAACTGATGCTTCCAATTGAATTTAAATCCAATACGCTTGTATGTATGTATGTATGTATGTATGTACGTATGTATGTACGATTGGTTATAGGAATGAATATGTGGAATCCACATTATCCCAAGGCCCCACGTTCACCATTTCCCTCGATCCCACCGTGTTATCTATCGGTATTCCATCCGCAAACTGATATAGAATCGTACAAATATCCGAATCCTCTTTCTTACATTCCATTGACTGCTCAAGTTTCACTACATTACTAAACAATCAACTTTTACTACGAAATTTACTATTACCTATATAGATTCTATATTCACATTTACACCGGAAATAGTTTAATAACATTTATGTCTTAGAGCGCAATGGTGATGATTTTATTCATGTGGTAATTAAAACTATATGTATGTGGTTTGAGATCGTAATACATTTCTAGTCAGTCGCAAATATTATGTAACTCTGACGTCTCCGAGGGATTGTATTAATATTAATCATGATGATATAATAATAATAATAATAATATTGTTTGCGTTGGGGATGGCTGGTATGTGTGTTGTGGTAGATGGATGATCAAAACGAGGATTGGCGTGCTGTATCGTCGCTCGGTTGTAACTGTCGCGACTGCCATCGAGTGATAATAAATTAAACTACACCATGGATATAGATCCACGTTAAAGTTGGCGACGTAACGTTCCGACTAATGTATATATTGTTCGTTTATTGAAGGTGGATGATGAAATTGCGTTTTTATTGACTACTATTTCCACAAGTTGTAAACAACTTACTTTAATACTATGTTGTAGTATGGTTTGCAACATTTAGTCTATCTGCATTTGTGTGTTCAACAACGAGTAACAAATCGTAAATAAATGTTTCGTGATTAATACGAGAAATGTGACAAAAACAGTAAGTTTTACAAGTTGCTTGCTTGCTTGCTTCGTTGGTTGGTGTAGTATACACGAGTTCAAATGTGATTCGCTAGAGTTGCAGCCATCGTCGTGGTGGATGGTTAAAAAGTTAATTCACGATGTCTAACACAAGATTAACGAACGTTGTGGGTGTAGAATCCGTGCAGCATGGTTACCGCCGCACAATCTGTCTGCGTCAGAAACCCGGATGCGACAGTTGCAACGTCGACAGTGCTTAGCAGGAAGCGTCGCGACGGCGTAAAAAAGTCGTAGACGCGTCACTTGCATTTTACTTTTAGTGCAACAACAAATATTTAAAGCGCTCGCAACACATTTGTTATTTAGTGATTAAAAATAAAAAATTGCAAACACCAGAAAACGATGAAATGTATAAAATGACAGAATAACCGAGTAGCTCGCTGATAAAGCATCGTGTAACTCAATTTTACATGTCAGTCTGAACAATGAAAACACATTTCCCGTACATCTCCGATATCTCTGTTTTATTTCGGTATTATAATACATACACACATCAGGATATTACTCAATTGTCAACCATATCATCGCACCGATTAATCATTGTATTATTCATTAATTTCATGTAATGTTCACCCGCATTATGGATTATTCTGACACACAAAAATACAAACAATCACTACTTTGATGAAAAGCATTTCAAATCAAATCTATTATTCCGAAAATTTCGCATAGTTGAATATTCTGAGTCTGCTAATTCGTTTCCCCTGTCCGTAATATGATTTATATTGCGTCGTATATACGGTATTATTCATCTTCCATTTCGGAAAACCGTCAAAGAATAAACCAGGCAATTTTTTTTTGAAACCACACACAAATCATCGCGTTGTACGTTTAATAATAATTGGGAATTTATTGAATATCTTTGCCCCATTTCTGCTAAATAATCATTAAGTTATTCGAGTAGGTATTAGTTATGTATGCAAGCGTGGACAATTCCGAATTCAAACACATTTCGTTGTCCACCCAGTTTCCATTTGGTTGAAGTACCAATCACCACCACCCACAGCTGGTCAAGCAATGCAAGCTGGGAATGGTGGTAAATGGCATTGCACACAATTACTGGTAACTGGGCTGTAATTGCAGACTGGTCACAGGCTACTGGATGCATTAGTCGCTGCAGCAGTTCAAATCGACTAATGAAACGGATTGGAGTAGCTATTTTAAAAGAAATATTCTTTCTGCATGATGACGGGGTGGCAGTTGTTTCGTAATATATACATAGATGTAACAATAGTTAGAATAAACGACAAAGTAGCCTAAAATGTGCTGTGTGGAGTTTATCTACGCTCTTACGCCGTTAGGGCAATACCTACTACATACATATATTCTTGTTATCGGAATGGTGCAGATTTGCAGAACAACAAAGGCTTCGTTCGTTCGTTCGTTCGTTCGTTCGGGTGGGTTGGTTCGTGTGTAATAAATAAACAAAAGTAAGGAAACAGTGTTTGTGACAGCATTGACAATATGAGGCTGTGCTAGCTGCTGGATTAGCATAATAAGAAACATTCAGATCACAACCAAAGTTAAGAGACTCTCACTTCTCGCTCCTTTGTTTCTTACACAATTCAACAAAGTCGCTGACTCTTTCAAACACTTTTATGATGCACCACACTCTAGATGTCTTTTATCAGTATCTATTACAAATATATTTAAATAACACACACATATATATATATATATATTTATGTCACGTACATACATACATATATACGAGAGAGAGAGAGAGAGTAAAAAGTCACACCTCTTTTAATATTCAGATAAAGAATGAAAACATTTGATATTGCAAAAGTTCAGATGCAGGATATATGTATATATTGAAAAAATATGCGGAAAACATGTATTAGTAAATGTTAAAAGTTAGGTATGGAAAACGTGACTGGAAAACTATATTCCGGCCTCCGTCGAAGTGGCACTGGTTTGCCGGAAAAACTCTCGGTGTAAATCCCGGAGTTCGGCAGTGAACAGCTGGAAGCTACATCGCTCTGGCACTTAAATTATGAACAGCCACCATAACGAAACGCAGAGACGAAGAATACAAGTGCAAACCAATAACATTGAGAACGTACCAAACAGAGACGAACCAATCAAGAACAAAGAACACTAGTGTGTCCCACGAGTGTTACTATGACCCCTTCATCCCCTACCCCAGCAAACAAACAAACAAACAAACAAGCGATATATATTTCCAACAAAAAAAAACCCCTCTCTAACACATACCCCCAATCTACCATCAAGAATTCTATGATTGGTCGTTTTGTTTTTATGATAATTTCTAAACTATTTGCATCATACAGCACTTTTAACTACGTTAGAGTGCAATAGTGACATGCTCCCCAACCATGCAGTCACGGCTTCATCGTAACTAAATAGAATTGAATCGAACGCGAATCTTTTTGAAGTTCAAATCGAATCATACTCCTCCGAGCGCGCGCCAAGATTCAAGAAGACAGAAAGTTGATCTAGTGAAAACCAAATGGATTGCCATTTAAATATGAATAGAATTTATTAATCGTTTGATGTTTCCGTTTTTCTTGATTCTCCACTAACCCCCCTTCGACCGCAGCAATACATTTTGAACGACGTTGATAATAGCAAATTCTTGAGATGGAACAAGATATAATAATAATAATAATAATTTCGGTGATGGTTTTGGCCGCAGCGATGCGACGAACGTTATAAACGAAATTCACATCAACGGAATGGAAAAAATGCGAAAAGAATTTGCGAGATTGAGATCGTCTTCAACATGAAATAATATAGAAACGCGACTGAAGTTGATATGAAAATATTTCGTAACCAATTACGTTTTAACAAAACATTTTATTGTCGCCGATTATTAGTACAAATATTAATCTAGAGTTTAGTATTATTTTCGTTAATCTAATCCTAGTTTAGAGGAACAAAGCTTGTTAATCAGTAGATCTGTTAGGCTCTAAGGACTATCCCAGCTTAGAGTTGAATCCGTTTTGACATGTAAAGGTGACAAGTTTCTAAACACGAACTGACCGAAGATTAACGTGACTTGTGGTCAAAATTATATATGTATGTACGATCAATGTCGTATCTAAATATGTTTACTAGTAACGTAAATTAAGAAATTAAAATCGATGTTTCAATAGTAATTGTTTGCACCTTCCTCTTCTTCCTCCTCCTTTTCCTCCTCCTCTTCCTCTTCCTCTTCATCGTACTAGAAGTGATTGGTTTTTAAATGAATTTTCGGTAATGCCACAACGCGTAAACGAAGATATATCGATGAAGTGACATACATACATTTACCATTTGGCGTAACCACCACGTTGTTGTATTCTACTTGTGAGTGCTGAAGTTGGAAACGCTGAATAGGAACCATACTACCGCCTTTACTAACAATATAAATGACAAGAACGTTAATTTCATGTAGCGGCACATCTTTACCTCTCTCTCTCTCTCTCAATTCGAGAAATGCAGCACCGTGTATAGTATTAGAGTGTATTCATGCAAATTGTTATATGTAGTATGATTTACTTCAAGTATTATTATCATCTACATTGCTTGAATGCAATATACTACTAGAGGGTAGATATGCTCGTCTATATAGTGTTTCTCTCTGCTATATATTGCCACCACTTGCATCAGTGTGTATTTATGTACTACATACATACATACACACACACCTAGGGACAGATATCATCTTTACAAATTATCAGAAAGTAATTGTGTGTACTAGTATGGTTCTGTGGAAATTTACGCTTTTATTTTTCCACATTCCAGCACTCTTTGTGTAACAGATGTGCCACCCTTTCAGTATGCTTCAGTTCATTTACACTGGAGATATTCTAATGGGAACCTCTATCATGACATTTATTTACTAACGGATGTTATTGTTTTTTTTCTTTTAATTCTTTTCATAGAATTTTAATTCACTTTACACGCTTTACTATATATGATTTTCCAAAAAAGATAATTTGTTCTATACACAAACTCGATTCAGGGAAGGTCAAAAGGTGTATTTCTGTTCTTTATAAATACTTGTATAGAACTGCATTATTAATAAATGTATAACCATGGTGCTTACAGATATCTATAAGTCACTTAATTACAAAATTATAGTCTGTCAAACAGAATACTCAAAATTCTATATAAATTATTCAAATCATTATCCGTTCTGGTGCAGATAAGACCCGCGGATGCTTAGTTACGGTCTACAAAGGCTTTAAAATGACCCTAATTGCATAGTTAGATGTATCATTTGTGCCTTCTTACGTCTAAAAGTCTAAAAACATATGGCAACTTTATTTAACAAATTGTCTATAAGAATCACATTTCCCAATTTATATTTTAAAATAAACTTTTAAGCCAAAGAATCAATATTGCTTAAAAGATATTTCAATAGTTTGATCAATATTCTATACGTCTTTCGGATTAATGATAATTATCTACATTAAATGAATTAACAGTCAGTGTAGTTCAATCATCAAATTGTACGAGATTTATCTCTAACTATAACATTATAAACTTAAATGATAATCGCTAGGTACTACGAGATAGATAATATGTACATACATACATACTTCAACGTATAAATACAACAGACAGATTGCAAGGTGGGTACATTACATCAAAAACATGCACATAGTGTGCGGTGTCTACAACAGACACGACAACATAACGCAAGAATCTTCACAAAGCACAACAGACACACAGACACACACACACACTCTCTCTGTGTGAAGCATCATAACGCATCAAACTAAAGCTTTCGTCTCATTGTTCCCAGCACAAAACACACCAAAGAAACAATGATGTTATAACAAGTTTATTGCCAAAAGATCACACACTACACACACAATATTCAAATGTATTTCTATAATAGTAAAACGTCGTCAAAAATATATAATACTTAAAAATGCAAAGATAAACCAATGTAAAGATGATAAAACTGCTGTTTAGAGTCCAATAACTGTAGCTTATATTCAAGACACTCATATATGTATTCTAAAGTTAACATAAGTGCGGCGGAGAGGGGAAAAAGAAGATGCTACGAGCGTCCAATGTATATATATATATATATTTTTCGAAAAATAAATTGTTGACAATTTGGTCGTTATATCAACGTGACTCGGTTTTAAGATTTTCATTTAAAAGTTCATTGTATATTCATCGAAATGAATCCAGAATCCAATATCTCGTAGTAAACATGTTTCCGGAATGAAAATTTACTGCTGTGAACTTGTCGACGAATACGAAACACAAAACAAGGCGTCAGTATCCCATTTTTTGAATGCTTTACGCTCTGTTGTTTCGGTGTTTATGAAATTTTAATAGGCCAAGCACATGTGTCTGTGTTTCTGCCTGATTTCCCGGGGATACTTTTCATCAATTCACGGAATTTATTCACAGCGAAAATTCATTGGAATTTCTACGAATTCTTTTTGAAACATTTACAATGATTGTCTATCAAATAACTGTCGCAGTTTATTCATATTCGTTAGCGTAATTCTTGGCCAAATGTATACATTTAATAGTTAAGTTGGTCTTGCAGTCCGCTTTGGTCAGCGATTGTAGTTTGAGATCGTCTAGTTTATCAGCATTACCAGAAACTTACGTAGCGGAAGGATTAAAATTTAAGCCGCTTTGCGGCGAATAAAATCTATTTTATGTAACGCTGATGTGTATAACTGAAATGTCTGCTAGCTAAGTAGATATCGTCGTATGAGCGGATTCGTTCGCTGTAACCAACCGCTTACAAACTCAAGCACTAGGATTACTTTTGTCGAATTAATTGCAAAACTTTTACTCGACATATTACTGATAAAAGTTTACTATCAAATACTAAACAAACAAAAAAACTGATTCAATAATACATTCATCTTGCTTACAAGTTTACTACAGATTTATTCGATTCTTTTACAAATATATCGAGACTAGGAGGCAACTTTTTTTTTGTCCCCAAACAACTGCATTATATTTTTTCTAACAAAGCGTAAATTGATTACAAAATTGCAAAAAAAACATTTTTAGAGATGTTTAATGGCGTATTGCTTGATATGAATGTGGGGTATGGAAGACGACATTTAAATAGAAAATAGATTATTTTTAGAAGCATATGTGGTGTTTTCAGAGGAAATAGAATTAATAAGTGTTTGTAACATTTTAAGATATTGCGAGAATGTAGGTTAATATATGTATGTGTGATAAATACAAGTAGGTATTTAAATAAAAACAGTCGTGATTGTAGTCGTTTAATTTGTTAAATGGTCTAAATCTCTAAAATCGTTTAGGGAAATTAATCTGATTTATTTTGTATTTGTTGCGAATTCAGCCAACCGCCACATTGGCGGTTCTCACGCGACTTGCCGCAACCAAATACGTCTGTTAGGGGAAGGAATTTACCACCCTTACTAACAAACGCCACTCCCCACCACATTGAAATTGATAACTGATTATCCAAACTATAATTGATTGCTAAAATATATTCTTTTTTAATGTCAAACTGGTTGGAGTTGTAATGCAAGTAACGCAAGTTTCCAAAAGAAAATATAACTTTAGTATAATATATATATATATATAATAAATGAAATAAAGTTAAAATTAGAACATGCTACAGAGAAATTGATGTAGGCATTCTGCCAAGGCTCCGAATTAATCTCGTTAATATTATAAGCAGTCACAAGCTAATTAAAACTTTCGCTCCCAATTTACTTTATAATTAATATATTTTTAACTATCTATTACACAACATTTACTAATTATTTTCAAAATAAAAAGTTTTCCAGTGCCGCGCTTACATTTTAGCAATGGACAACACATAGCTTAATTTAATTTCAAACTATAGGTACCTAAAATTAGTAAATAAAACATTTCTAACTCAACAACAGCGCGCATTGAAAAGTACAAATATACTAAGAAGACATACATACATACATACATACATACGCGTTGGAGATTAATTAAAGTTTACAGTCAACACTAGCGACACTCTAGCTGTATTCCACTCACGGTTGAAGATTACACTATGTCTCTGCCGGGAGTAATGACGTGGCTGCGAAATGCGCGGGCAACAATTTACGAAATATTGTCGAAAGTTGCCACTCTATATATGTGTTGCCAACGTGATGACAAGTGTCAAGAGAATACACACACACACACACACACACACATAAATGCACAAGTGTGTTTTTGTGTGAAATGCGAATGAATATTATACTAAAACTTTTCATCTGAAAATTACCCAGGATATATTTCAACGCGTATACTAAAAACAATTCGTTCCGAAATTCTAAATGATTTCATAAAACTTGAGGCATTGACGCTACCAATGCTTGATTAATTAACCAGCTTACAAAATATGAAAAAAAAACACACAAACAAACAAACAATTGCTAATAATAAATCTAGTCCCGGATATATCATTAGAGATCACTAATGAACAGAACAATTTTTTTTTTTTGAAATTCTTTTTGAAGTTCATGTTTATTCTCTCATTTGTTTACGAACTGAGGATTGTATTAAACAAATTTCATTTAACACACACATATTGCTTCAATCCAAACAGAAATTACACAAACAAAAAAAACATACATATTCTGCAGTTTCTAATGAAAGATTACTGGAAAATAACATGCAATAGCGATATGGCGTAATCTTTTTAGATGATTCGGGAAAAACATATAGGTAATGTCGACTAGTCTATACCCTATTTCAATCATATGAGAGAAATAGGGAGGGGGGAGTGGGGGGGGGGGGATGGCGTGTCATATACAAAATTGTAATTTCAAAAAAAATACTTGCAAACGGCGTTGACAAGTAATGATGGAAACTTTCAAACAATAAACTCTTAAAATGAAATTAATATTTAATTTCCTAAACAAATTGTTAACTAAATTGTATTTTTATTAACTTTAAGCTCATATCTGCAATAGCATATTATATTGTATGATTTTCCCTTGTATTTGGGTTTGCATTATTTTACCATCCAGTTAATATTTGTATTGAAGCTTCATCCGCTTGTGTTTACATGTGCGTCCAGCGTATTAATCAAGGGCTGGTCGAATCTCTTTGATCTGACTGGGGGTGGTAAAGAAGGATGACTACTCGGAGTCGCTGAAATCTTCTGGTCACTGACTGGACTACATGCGCCGCCATCATCGCCGCTTCAGTCGCTTCAGTCGTTTCAGCCTCGCCTGGCAGCAGTGCTGCTGTCTCGCCGCGGGGGTTTATCGAATTAAATACTGTGTGACTATTCACTTAAGTCTGTGATGTGAGTAAACATTATCGTTATACAGACTGTTGAGTTTCTGTTTTAAAATATCAAATTATTCGGGGGAAATTCGTTTTATATTAAAAACGAATTGCACGAAGAAAATATGTATTTGCATTTCTTATACATACATACAAAAAATACACACAGACAGACAGACAGAGAGAGAGGGGGATATTTTTTTGTAAATGATATTAAATTTATGCAAAGAACGAATAAAAATATATGTATTTATTTTGTTAAGTCCACAAAAGTTGGAAAATTAATTTTGTATTTTTACCGTTGCTATCATAAATTATACGATCCAAGAGTGCCGTTTATATAGCAGGTTAAAAGTTTGCTAGAAAACGTCGTTATTACTATATGTGGCTAGCTACAGTTCTGTGATCAGTCAAAATGAATATCTGAACGTTTACCTATCACACGGTGAAACTTAAAAATAAAATACAAAAGTTTAACTTTGCGAATTAGTTACTACAGGAAAAGATTCATACAAAACTTTGTATCAACGCCGTAAAGTCAAAATAATCATTTATTTTCTAAAGAATTATGATTTTATAAAGAAACTTTTATATTTTATTTAATAAATTTTAAATCACAACCTCAGTTCACCAAAAAACTTTTTAAAATATTATGATTTTATACGATTTAATATCTAGCTGGAAATTTTATTAAAATACTTTTTTGGTTCAACTTGTGTAAGAAAATCGCCTCAATATTTTTAATTTATTTTTTTACTAAATAGTTTATAATTCTACATTTTCGCAATATATAATAAATAATACTACGCATCCCACAATAGTAATACATTTCCAAAAGAAGAAGAAGATGATATGCATACAAATATATATTTTGGTGGTATAGTTGCAATTGACATTTGTTTGATAAGTTAGACAACAAGGGGTGTGTGAAACACGAGTTTTTGTTGGTCTTCGTCTACGACAAGTAGTATAGTAGTAGTATCTTCTTCTTCTTCTTCTTCAGTACCCCGCCCCGTGCCCTTTTCTGTAGGTCGTATATCATCCGTTGTCTCTCGACCTTATTTATACGGGAAAACATCTGTAACTCTGAGCTCCGCAGATTTTTTATGTCTTAAGAATGTATTGTGTTGTTCGCTGTGGAAATTTAGAATTATATGTGCAATTTTTATACCGCACGAAATTGTGCAGATTTTCTTCGTTTTTGTACAACAAAGACGCACTTGAACATTTTTCTTCTTTTCCATCCGTAGTTTATGTAAACACAAGAATAACAAATGACTTTTATTATCAAACAGAGTTAAATGTGTTGGTACATTTGTCAAAGTTATTCATGATGTCTAAGCTTTAATATTAAAGTCACTATTTTGCAATATATTTAATAATTCCTCCAAAAAACCCCCCCCCCCCCCTCCCGCCCTATATATGTATGTACGTATATACGACATAGTGTGTATTATAAAATGTTTATGGTAGTAAAAAAGTAAAGTTGATAAAAGCGAAATAAATAGCTGGCATGCATAGATATTCTATCAAAGTCAGCACTTCACCGTCCAAGTCCAGTTTATCTGGAGAAAATCACATTTTTCAAATTTACTATCTAATAAAAACTAGACACATTCTTCGATCGCGATTTGAACGAAACAAATCGAAGCTACAATCGCTTTTGTTAAAAGCAGTAAATAGCCTAATAGAAAAAGAAAAAAGCTGCACACAAAACGCTGACGTGTTCATTTCGTAGTCTTGAACAATTTCACAAGGAAACGGAATAAGAAACATTCTGTTTGATGATAAGTTTCCCCCAAACGTTTCTGACCGTAAAGAAAATAATCTTAAAGTTTAGTCTCTGGTATTTCGCGCTACTTATGAAGAGTGCCGCTTTGAGCGGGCCATAAAATAAAGTGAGGAGGTCATTTGTTATTCGGAAACTTTCTACCGCGAGAGGCGTTTTACATCCCGCTATGGATGGACACTTGCGCCTTCTTTATAGCTTCATTTTCAATAAGGTTTTCTTTTTGAAATTGCAATATAGATATATATATATATAAAAACCATTTGGCTTATACTTTTTTACGAAATCCAATCAATGTATTCAAACCCGATATTCCAGTAGCAACTATGTATGTATATATGTATGTAGGTACCTATAGTTTTAATCACCTGAGAGTTTGCGACATATTGGCAACATTTATTTTGCTAGTATGTGAGTCTTAACGACCGACACGGTTGGCCATTCGCCAACGACTTCTATTGCTTGTGTTTGCACAAACTTTCCAATAACACTCGAATACCTTTTAACATTTCATCTCTCAACTAGATAAAAATCCATTTCTATTCATTTATCACCTTTTTTACTAAAAATATACAGTTATTTAAGCCGTTTAAATAAAATAAAACCAAAGTAGCGGAATGCAATTTCGAATTAGTTATTATATTATTAAAATGTTTCGATTAATTAAAACGTGTTTTATTCAGCTGTCAGTTATCGTAAAAATATATTTCAATTTCACTAAATTTATAATGCATTTAGGTATAAATAATTTGTCAGATTTTCAAATAATTTTTAATTAAAATTGTCAACTAAATAATAGAATTGATTTAAAATAGCAATTGTTTTACAATTACAATTAACAACTAACAATTTTTATGTAATATTTCGTCCTTAATATTTGAATGGAGTACGGCGCTTGGTTTAACTATTTTTAATGTTTAAATCAGCTTATGAATTTATTTTCATTTGTCCAGCATACTTTTTGTCCAATCGGATTAGTATTAGGATCATTTGCTATATGTTGTCAAGTGTAGTAATACAAACATGAATATTATTTATTTTATGTGCTTGAATTTTAATCATAAATTGGATACCAATCAATGTGCCACTTGAAATAATGTGGTGCGTGAAAATGTAGCGTAAATGTCGTCGTAAATTAAAAAGTTGGAAGTGTCTTCCCGACGCATATGGCCGCGACAGCGACAGCGTGTGTTTGTGTGTGTAATTACTAAAGTTACACACACACACATACACACAAAATATATAAGGGTGTGTGTGTGTGTGTGTGTGAGTATATTATACGTTCGGTAAAGTTACGTAAATACAGGACGCATTCCGACATTGATGACGCATGTGATATTGCTATCAAGGAGGCGATCGTAAACTTAATATGTACATACATACATACACCGTTTTGATGGCGCGCAGGCGCACACCGCACCCTTCGACATCATACACAAAACTTTACCATCATAACTTATGCAAATTTTACAAATTGTTAAGAGCCGAAACGTTTCCTCTTAGCAGCTTTAATGGTTATTGTTTTTGGGCGTTGAATTTCAAACTATTCCCAAGGAATCTTCGCTTCACTTTCTTAAACCCGAAATATATTCATGTATACGAACTAAATAAACAAATTTCACATTACCCAAAAAAATATGGGCAACGCTATAAAAACATCTATGTATGTACCTACATACATCATACATAATATCTCTAAATGCATACAAATAATATCAAAGCGGTTTGTAATAAAATGTTAATTTCTTGTAAAAATTAAAATGAATAATCATTATTAATCAATACATGTAGTAGTTTTATTTTAATTATAAGTTGGCTAGAAAATAGCAATAATAAATTGACGAGTTCTTAATAGCATGTACTAGATACAATATATATATATATATATATATATATATATATATATATATATATATATATATATATATATATAATATTAGTAATGATTAAAATCGTTACAATTGTTGAGACATTTAAAAATGTATCAAAGCACATATAAAATTATAATGTGAAGAAATAAAAATGCCTTCAGTTACAATAAAAACCTATGGCGAATGCACCTATGTATGTACATATATTCGAGTTTAAAAAATGGTCTTGTAATAAAATCAATGTAATATTATACACATTGGGAATATTGATGGGCTTGTTATAAAAATGTGTAACACATGGCAGCGCTCTGCCCATTTGCCACCGGATATTTCAGTAATTCCGCGTGACAAAATGGCGCCGTTCGTAATGCATTTCAATCTTTTACGACCATTACACATGATTTACTAATTCAATAAAGCCAAATGGAACATTTCATTAGAAATCACAAATATTAAATAATAAAAAAAACATAACATTTATCTATAACTATAGGTATTAAATTTTATCATCTTGGAAGTCTATAAGTATTCAGACTACAGTTGGTAACGGTTCCATTTACCAAAAAGGCTTTTATAAATACGTTGCCAAATGCAAAGAAAAAGTCTAATATAGAAATGGAGGCTGCAATTTTTTGTTCTTGTTGTTGTTTATCAGATTAAAGTTCAGCTTCCGTAGCAAATGCAGCCAGTAATCGTGTTTGATTCTACGAAACGAGTATTTTTTAAGAAGCTCTACGTTAATCCTAACTACACTGCTAAGTGATTACACAGAAATGTCCGTATTTCGTGGTAATAGATAAGGCTAGAATCCTGATGCTTTTCTAACTAGCAGACAGCCGGTCTACAGCTACTACCACAATCCACCACGGAACATGTTCATGTTCTTTTATTTATGTGTGTGTGTGTGTGTTGATGTATATGGATGTATGTGTGTGTATAGTGAAACACAAAGGCGTACGTTAAAATTATTTACAAAATTGTTTATATATATATATATATATATATATATATATATATATTATATATATATATGTGTGTGTGTGTGTGTGTGTGTGTGTGTGGTGTGTGTGTGTGTGTGTGTGTGTGTGTATGTATGTGTGTCTGTTTATGTGTGTGTGTGTGTGTATGTGTTCCAAGTCAAATTTAATTAATTTAGTAAAACGTTTTAAGGTATAAATATATTAGTTTTAATAAATATATAGGCACGTATGTGTACTGTAATTATATATACCTATAGTAGTGTAATATTTAATAAATAAAAATAAATAAACTTTCGGTCGCTAGTGTTGTTTTAGTAAATCTGCTATGCATGTTTATGTATATGTACGTAACGACCTCGAACGTTGTTAGTCGGCCTTTAACCCGTCGCGAACGATGTCTGGACGCCCACAGCTGTACGCGGAAATCACACTAACATCAAGAGAAACACACACACACACACAGAGAAGATAATCCAACAGATACACACACACACACGTATACAATTGCATAGAGTAGCCTCCAGGTCAGGTTTCCTCACAAATCACTGTCACCAGCGATTGATAGCCCAATAAAACAAAACACAACTAGGAACAAACAATAAAAGTGATCTTGTTTCATTTCAGCCAATCTTTCCTTCCGCACCACCCCTAACACTGTTGTGTGACCATCAGTACTACGATACATATACAAATACGAATACGAATACAACCATACCAACAACACTCTGCCTCCTAGACTATTGATTAATAGATTCAAATCGCCCTGGTACTGTTCTTCTTATTTCACACATAGATTAATGATTCAACAGTCACCAGTGACGAGATAATACATTATCTATATCTACTAGTTGTTGCCTTTTTACAATTCATACAATTTTCAAACAATTACAGAAACTAAATCACTTTGAGAATTTGTGTGCGAATAAATTAAATATTTCTACGAACTAATAAACAAATTCGGGCTGTAAAGTGTAAAATGATTAATGTTTATGTGTGTGTGTGTGATTGGTAAAATATTTGCAATTAACCTTTGTTAATAAATTCGATTACTATAGAATCGATATTATCATTCGAGTGGTGAAATGAACAATGTTCAAGTATCTTTAGTTATGCCGAAGAATGACAATGTGAAATATGTGTATGTATGTGTGTGTGTGTAAGTGCTTTACGAGCTATTGTTTCGTAATTGTAGCAATTGTCATTTTAACCCCTGAAGCTCGAATGTATTCAACGTATGAAATAGTTGACGATAAAGCTTTATTTATTTATTTATTTACGCTAACATGTAGTTTACATAGTAAGTAGCTTTATATAATTGATGCTTAAAGTAATCAAAAGTATACATTTAACAAAAATGTGATGGTGCTACTATAGAATGCTGTGAAGACAGTAGTAATACAGTGAAATATGTCACACATCATAGAAATACAAAGTTTACAGAGCTGACAAGCGCGGCCATTTGCTTCCTATGCAGTGTGTCAGATAATAACGAATAGTCCGGCGACCGCATAGAACATAACTCATCCCGCCGTGTATACCGTCGATCTCGGCAATACATACAACACCCACTCATACGCAGATCCTGGGATGCTTACCCAGACAATGCCGTCATAAAAACTACGTCAACAACTGTAAAAAAATATTTATTTTTTCCCATTCAAAGCACTCGGTAACTTTTTTCTTTTTTTGATTTTATGATGAACGACATTTGTTTTTAATACCTACTGAATAAAAGTTGAGTTAAACGGAATTCAACAACATTAATTTGTTATTTGATCTACGTAAAATAGTTCAACAACAACAACATAAATACTCGTTTATATGTATCTATATCATAAAATTAATTTTCTGCAATGGTTTTATTTGAATGTTTGCAACAAAAATGTTCAACTGCCATTTAGCTTTGAAACTTTTTGACGTTCCAGATGACAACTGGAATGTTAAACTATACAAAGTTAATTAAACAACTACTAATTAGTGAATGTACTACTAATATTATGAGAACGAACGTTAAGGAAAGCGCACTTGTAACATTATAGATACTAT